>JAODTK010005818.1:0-256792 GCA_026419785.1 Sclerodactyla briareus | reverse complement strand
TTCAAGTTTCCCGGCGCTTCGATCTCTTGGGAGTTGGGAAAGTTGCTGAGGTAACTGGTGACATGGTAACTCACTGAACTGGTAACGTCGACAGTGGCGAGCCAAGGGGGGCCCTGGGGGCCGAAGCCCCACCCCCCCCATGAAATCGGTCGGCCCCTACATTGCCCCCCCCCCCCCACTGGAATTGCGAAGACACTTTTTTTACCAGTGTTACCTCTGTTTCAACAACCACAATTGACCCAAATCGTCATTAAGTGGACTTACATTTTAACCAAATGTCCTGTAGAAATTAGCAAATTTTTCTCGCACTTCATGCGGGATTCACTTTTTCTCGGTCCTCAAACCGACCCACACAACAGTAGTATATACATTTACGTTCACGAATATGCTTTCATACCCAAACCTTGGACCATGGTCACCTCAAACAAAATGCCAAATAGCTTCTAATTGCTTGACTGCACCTGACTGCATCTAGAATTATCGGTAAAAATATTTTTTGCTTTGATTCCAAAACAATAATGCATGTACTCATTATAGAACCACTGCCAAGTGGGTGAGTTTCATCCATCCAGTGGGGTCAAATAGTCCTTTTTACCCCAATTGAACCCAGTCTCCACAATGAACCCAGGCCTACATTAAAAAAGGGGAGGGGTTCAGGCTTCATCCCCTCCCCCGCCTCCCCCTTTTCAGTAGATATGTAATTTTTACGGGTCCCCCCCCCCCCACCCCCCCCTGTGACTTACAGTCAGGTGGATATTGGTCGACTTTTACCATACCTAACTTTTCCACCTGTTAGATTATTCCTTCCATGATCCTTTGTCGATACTACGGCCATGTAGACCTGTGCTGATCAACTCGTAACGTCTTTTCACTGTTTTGCACAGAATTATATGAATCTTCCTTTGAAAATTTTCTAGAATCTTTCGACCCCCGAATCACTTTGAAATGTTCCCAAATGAGCTTCAGATTGCCCTAGAGAGCATCTAGAATCTTACAACTTCCAGGACCTAACGCGTCCCTGGACCCCCGGCGAAGAGAACTTCGCGCTATCGCCCATATATAGGAATTGGTCTGTCCGTACTCTATTCTCACTTCACAACAGCGCGAAATATCTCCCGCCCGCTCCCCTTGGGAGTGTTCTGTATTCCCGCCTGGTCCCAATATTGTGCTAAAGGCAGTGTTGTAAACAATTTTCACGTCGAAACTCGGACTGATTCGACTCGAGTCGCGTAACCCGCCTTGACTTACTTTACTTGGTAAAAAAATAAAATGACTTGACTTGACTTAAGTCGCTTTCCTGTAAGGGACTTGACTTGACATGAGTCTCAACCTTATTTGACTTGACTTGACTTGACTTGGACTCATTCTCGACTCGAGTCTAATAAAAAGACGAAATCTTTGGAGCACTCGAGTCAGTTCGTTTTTGAATTGATGTTACTGTCCGCCGTCCGAGTATTAGGCCTCTCATTGTATAAGTTGCATCTAACCTGCGTTTGCTGCTATCATGATACGTTATCGCATGCACACCTACCCTACAAACCAAAAACTTTTTAAAAACTTTAAAACATGTTTTCGCTGATTGTTTTCGACCAAACGTTTTTGGGGGGGTGGAAAAGAAGATTAGGAAGAATGTTTCCAGAACGTTTCAGAAAAAACGATTTGAAGAAACGCTTTGAAAACATTTCCAACATTTCCTGAAAGGTTCGGAATGTGGTTTTGGTATCAGCAATTTTGCCCAAAACGGATTTATTTGTATGTTAGTGTTGTCGAGTATATTATATATGCATTTTGTTTCTAGGTTTGGGTGTTACTCCTAGCTAAATTTGAAGTAGACATTGAAATGTGTCTAGATTCTCCCAAAACATTTTTGGAATGGTATGGACACGTTTCCGTAACAATTCCCTGTTACTCACCTAAAATCGTTTTCAAACAAGTGCATTCGGAACGTCTTGGTAGCTGCTTACAGCAAAAGTCCGTGGCGATACACGCGTGTTTTTCGCCATTTCACTTATTGTTTGTTCACATTTAACTGACCTCTCCTGACATCTGTCATAACATGGGCATGACTTTGGAACATGTCTCCACATTGGCCTATATTTGCTATCAGTGCCCATTCCTAAGCCTGTGGCAGTGAACAGTGGCAACACTTCCACAGACATGATATCCGACATTGTGTTGAACCATGTTATAGTGAACCTCTCCACAAGTTACCTTGAAGAGCATTGATGTAGTGGGGGGGGGGGGAGGGCCCCAGCCCCCATTTCTCGGTCACCCACTGGAATTGGCACGGAGATTTAATGTAAAACAAATCCTGTGGAGGAAGGGTCTAATTTAAACTAGGCGAGACATTGGACCGGATGTAATGTAAACAAAATCCTGTGGGAGGCCCTGGCGTAGCCACAATTTTGCTTTTTGGTGGCCAGGGGGAGGGTTCTAAGCCTATAAAAAAACATCCTAGGGGAGGGGGTGTCCCCTCCCTGTGAAATTTTTTGCTTTTTCGGAACCCTCGGATGAAATCCTGGTTCCCACATTGCCATTATTTTGAAGCCTTTTGTGACCTATACAAAAACTCTTGTTCTTGAAAGTGGGTCAAATTTTCTATTTTCCACGGGGCTATAGATCATAGGCGTACAGACTCTTCCATTTTAAGGGTGGGGGGGGCAGAATTCTTCCCGAAATCTTGAAACCGCATGAATGGAAACGTATTTTGTGGCGCGGAACGCGCGAAAACATTGCGTGTTTGATGCAATGCCTCCTGAATTTCGCCGAATTTCGCCTTGATCTGATTCCGCATGCATTTTCTTTTCTGCCTGTATATTCGGTCTCACTTTTTTATCCTTTTCGTTCCCCCTCATTTTGAGACGAATGAAATCATCTGTCTTGGTATGAATTTGAGGGGGGGGGTGGCGACGCTACCTCCTCTTATGCCATCCTTTCCTGCTTGGCCGGGATGTACCCAGAATGCTAATATCCCCAGGATCAAAATTGCAATATCTAAAAAAACCTAACTATTTTGCCCGAATCTCAATATTATTACGTTTTGTTAATAAAAAAAAGCAACCAACAAAACCACTGCTACTACTGCGCAGATAGCACGCAATTTTTTTTTGCATATTACTACTTGGATATCATCTTATGAGATCCCCCTATAGGCTACGGGGTCAATATTCTGGGAGGGGTCTTTCATCATTTTGCCACTGTTTCTGCCCGAACTGGGGAGGGCTAGCTAGTGCCTCCCCCTTGCACCCCGCCTATGTTTGTTGGATATGACCAAAGAATTGAACTATTCAAGCAAATTGACTGGGATTGAGGAGAGCGGAACAACCTAAGTGACGAAATGTTGTTTGCGGGTATCACTCATCCGATCTCTCGTATGCCAATGTCTTATATAATTCTAAAGAAACTTGCCGCAACTCCAAATGGGTAAAACAAATCGGGTATAAGAACGGGTACTACTGCGGCGCGAAGCGCGCAACATTTGCACACTGTTGGATATGAACCAAAAAATTGGGCTGTAGAAGGAGAATTCGAGCAATCGACTAGCACATGAGGAAAGAGAGAGCCACATAAGTGCCAAATGTTGTTGCATAAGTGAAAAATGGAAGAAAAAAAAATTGGGGGATTCGATTGGGGGGGGCCTGCCCCCGTGGCCCCCCCTCTGCTACGCCATGTGGGAGGCAGGGTCTCTGTAAACTTAGGCGGGGGGCGGAGATGTGATGAAAGACAAATCATTTTCCCCTGTACAATAGTTTTAATTGTCAACTATTCTGCAGAACTGGACCTTCTGACAGATAATGTAAACCTGCTCAGCAAGAGGATGGAGTAATGTAAACACACTTGTTCTGGCGATCGAATTTGAGCTCAAAATAAAGTGGAATTAGGGTGATTAAATGGATTTAATTAAAATCTATACCTACGCTAACATAATGTATGCTCAGGCGAGCCATAGCAAGCTTCATCCACCCACACAAGTTTTTAACCTTATCGCATTATGGTTTAGATTTATGAATGCACGTGACGACCGAAGGACGAGAACGGACGAACGAACATACGAAACAACGAACGGATGGAGAGAACATGATGACTTGTAGACGCTCTCCCGCAGCTAAAAACATATAAGCACATGTTTCGAAGAAAACGTTTCGTGTTTGCTGGGTAACTGTACCGCTCTGTGTTGTGTACAACAGCCCAGGTCTATACAGGGCGCTCAGAATCGTACACTATAAGCCCCTACAACACATTTTATTTGACAAATTACGTTAGTGTACACGTTTAAAATGTAAAACAGAGAATCTGAGTTGCCATCAAGTCGTTGTTGTTTTAATTCCTTTTCTGATATTGTTCGTGTTTTCTTTTTTAAAAAGAAATTTGTTTGTGTCTTTCACAGCAGAAAACACTCAACCAAGTATCACCTTTCCTCCAGCATTTTCCCGAGAAGTTTGTTATTAACCACTTTCCATTATAAAACTCATAACAATAATTTACTATACTCACAATCTTACTGTTTCCTTATGACCTCGCCGTTGGCACATTACTACCACTACTAACGACCACTACCTGCATTACTCGCAGGAACCGTAGTGCTGGATGAATTCGTAATCGCGATTGTATCGCCTCTTTCGTTCAAGACTCTCAGCTAGATGAACTGTTCAATGATTAGAGAGCCAGTCGGCCTCATTTTATTTGAAGATATTTAAACTTTTAAATGGGTCTGTGAATGCTAGGTTTAGAATTGACGAAACATCATCAATTTCTTAACGTTAAATGACATTCTTTTACCAACCTCCGTTCCATTTAGTAAGTAGTCGTGACCTGTTCGCACGAACTAGGTAGGCTAATTTTATATACGAACATAGCAAGTCAAAATCTAAACTAATAGGAGACGGTTGCATTAACTCTCCTGTATTCAGATGGTAAATTGTGTTCAAAATTAAGATATAATTGGCAAACTGCCTTTCTTTGGTGATGTGATGATGTTCATAGCTACAATGACCTACTCGAGGTTTCGCCAACACCAATTTACCTATTTTGCATATCCTGTTTAAAGTTGCTAAAAATGAACAGTTTATTCTTAACCATATTCGTAATAGAAAACCCTTGTACTACCCTCACTCACTTCATCATTAGAGCACATGCATGAAAGACACCTAGCCGCATCCACCGACCGGTTCTAGTCACCCGCCTCCTATCCAAGCAACAGAGGCCTGGACCCGCGATCTTCGCCTGCGACTACCCGCGCAGCATGGCTATAGCTACGTGGCCGCTCGCCATGCGGCCCCAGTCACATAGGTCCTGTGCACACAGAACTACTTAATTCAGATTCTTGCATTGTGCATGCCTCGTTCGATTTTAAGGGAATTTAATACTTAAAATTGAGCTCATTTTCCCAAATGTCATGTGGATATTAGAACTGGGCTAAAATATTTTTAAATAACGCTTGTTCCGTAATACTGAAATTAGTGTTACATAATTTGTGATGGCAGTACAAACGGCCGTGTGACAGAACATGACATTAATTCTCTTTAAGGGAACAATGCATTTTGGTTATGGGATCTGTTTTATGTTTTGTTCTTGATAAGCCCAAATACAGTAGATTACCATTGTATTCTGAGTATCCCTAACTGACTATCCAAGTTTCAAGAGACCACTTTGGTCATTATCACCATCCAAAGAACCATCAAAGTAGCAACCGATCATGACAGCTGTAATAATTAGTATCAATATCCATGTTGTTGCTTGACTTGACTTGACTTGGCTTTTGCTGTGACTTGACTTACTGGATTAGAGCCTGACTTGACTTGGACATGGGAGTGAATGACTTGACTTGAGACTTGTTTGAACATTGACTTGACTTGACTTGATACTCTATTAGAGAGACGGTGTTACAACACTGCTATAAGGTTCCACGACACTTGAACCACCATTGGGATGGAGATACAACCGTACATTGTATTGTTGGTGGATCGTGTTATCGTATTTATACATACAAAAAATTTACGAAATACACCTTTTTCCATAATTTTTCTCTAAAAATGCCATCATTCTAACACGTATCATGTCCCCTTCAGTATGTAAAAAGATTTCAGCTGTGATCAGGCGTTCCGGGGCGGAGCCAATATGGGCCTATCCGATGTGGCGAGAATACATTCTCACAATTTTTTTTCTAAAATTCCAAATGACCATATACGCACACCAAAAGCATATAGTTATTGTACGTACCCCTCCTAAGAAAGCTCTACACACTCAATTTAGCCTTGCAAGTGGTAGAACCGCTATTGGATCTCAGATTACCAATTCTCCAAAACATTTGTTCATTTTACTCATCATGCTGCAGGGCGGTGCCAGGGTTACGATGGGGGGGGTGCAGATTTGGCCTGGCTTCTGACATGGGGGAGGGGTCTAAGGGGAGAGGGTGTCCCCCTCCCCTTTGCGATTTTTTGTCATTTAACTTCTTAGATGCAAAATGGTGCCACATTATTTTGATACACTGTTGTAAGTGTAATCTACGTCAACGATTTGACAAAATCCATAATTTCTGAAAAATTAAAATATTATGAACCAATTTTTTTCCAGGCAGGTCATTCAATCCGAAACCCTGACAAAAAATAAGCCTATGAAACTGTGGTAAATAAATAAAAGCAAAATTACCAGTTGTTGGTTAATTTTTCTTGTTTCTGGAATCCCAATAGAATCACTCCTATGAAAGCATTATCAGTCTCATCAGAACTCCACATTATACAAGCTCCAAAAAAACGATATTTTACCCTCCTTCGGCGTACACTCTAAAAATGCTGCGAAGTTTTCAAGTTAACATTGAGTCCTATCACCTAATAGTCACAAACGGTGGCTCATAATACCACAGTGTTCTCAAACAGTAAACCATACGCTAACATTTGCGAACGCTATATACAGCAACAGTTTGAGTCTCTATTTGAGTCTCGATGAGACCGAATGAAAATAACCTAAGTTGGATACGTATTTTGACACTCACCCCACCCCCAGAAATGTGTGCATTCGACTCATTCTGTCGATTTTATTTTTCGGCCCAAAAACCCATAGGGGGCCGCCGCCCTACCTGCCCCCTGTGCGCCGCCCCAGCATGCATTATAACTCAGTTTGGTCAGCATCATGGCTATTGCGGAGTACGTATGGATGAAAAGGGTCCAAAACCATTATCGAGGTGAAACATCGCTTTGTCCATCAATGCACAAAAATAAGGCTGATTGGCTATTAGTTTTTTTTTTTTGGGGGGAACCAAAAAACCCTAACCGCAAACGTTTTTTTTGCACAATTGTCCACTTATACTAACGTCAAGCAAATTGGGCCATCAGGAGTTGTTTCTCCCAGATCCACAATGAACCTTCATTTCACAATTTTTTGTTGCTATCTTCAACAAAATAACGAGATGCCGTCTCCGCAACCTGGGAGGTTCTCTCAGACCCAAAATTTCCGGGTACGATCCGCGCCAACTCCCGTGCGTCGCCAGACTTTTCGTCCTGGGGGCACAGGGGGCACGACATTTTCTGGGGGCACATGAATACTTGTAAGGCGTAGCGCCACCATGGGCTGGCGCGCAGCATACAAGGAAATTTTTGGTTGTGCAAGCCCCCAGGTGTCCGGAAATGGCCTTTCCCGGGCGTTTTAGACTGCGTGTACCAAGCTCCAAACTGGGAATTTATGATCACAAATTTGTAATTGGTGGAAAATTTTGACATTTGTCGGAATCCAGTCCTATCGATGCCCCGATTTTAGCCAGTTTCAGCGTACGAGAAAATTTTCGGTTGTGCAAACCCCGTTGGCCGGAAATGGCCTTTCCCGGGCGTTTTAGGCATGCGTGTACCAAGCTTCAAACATGCGGGCCATGTTTATGAATGACACAATTTTGTAATCGTTGGAAGATTTGGACATTATCTGACTTCAGTCCTATCATTGCCCGAATTTCTGGCCAGAAGGTTCAAGCAATTACTGCCTTTAACCGACACAATGCGATGCGCACAATTTTTCCGTATTTTCAGGGCACATCTGAAGAAATCAGGATTCAACAGCAAAAAATTATACATTCAACCGCTCGCTTTAGCTCTACCTGTCCCAACCATGATATCATAAAACTTGATTCCATAGAGAGTATGGACTTCCTGAGTAGTCACTGGAGGATTTACCTACCCCCCCCCCCCCTCATGGAGACTCACCACGCATTGAAAATCCATAGCATTCCCTGTAGCCTAGGCTACTCTAGTTCGAATTGCCGCTGGTTGATATGGGAATAAAAACTGAACAAGAGGCCAGTAAAGGGGTTATACTCAAGAGAGGTTGATTTAGTTTTTTAAAGTCAATAGAATGGTGTTTGTAATATTTCCACCTCAACATAACTATGTATAGCTAGGGGGCCAATGACGCAGAAATTTCCCCTAGAGCTTGCGGAGATGTTGGGGGACGTGAGAGCAACGAGACGAATGCCACCACTAATACCACTCGCGGAAGCACGAACTTTATACACTTTTTTAGTTCATTCGAGGCAAATTTGGCATAATTGTACTGCCTTTCTTATCATAAACAACTAATTAGCCAGATCTATATCAAACTGGTAGTCGAATACTGACTACAGAAATACTTTTTTTCGAAAATCATAAAGCTCAGTTGGGGGGGGGCCACGAGGGGGCGCAGGTTTTCGAGGGGGCCCGCGCCCCCCCTGCCCCCCCCCCCTTTGGGCTATGCCACGCCAACCCCTGGTGCGCTCCGCTTAGATGGTCACATATTGGATCTCATGTAGCCCCCCCCCCCCCCCTTTCACTACTCCAACATTGGACCCCCATGGCCCCCTACCAAAAGCCTGGCTACGCCACTGAACGCTGAACGTCGACCATTGCCAGTCTTGGCAGCCTTGCATCAGAGAAGTTCCGCGATTCCAACTGTCCAAGAAAACGCGCGCTCCGACAAGATTTAAGAAGTTTTTATTTCTCGTAGGATTTTTCGAAGCCTCGTATGGGTTCTTCAGAATGTCACCTGACCTGCAAAGTGCGTATTTTTTCATTCGCTATTAATCGCTTCTTTTCGTCAGTAAACAATTTCCGGGTCTGAACACACTTCCGGGTCGCATGAGTCGTATGCATCTAGATAGAGCTTCACCGATACCACACATGCAGTCCATTGTTCATAACAGCTCTCCATCATCAGTCCATGACAATCACTGTGTTCGTACTCTACTGAAAAATTTACACCCACGCGCGTCAGTCAGCTGGTTACTTTGCCAGTCCTGGGAATGTCACTTGCGTGGTGTCCATTATTGTGGTGCCTACTCTTCCTTCAGCTCCATATTTGTTTTTGCCCCTTTGGCTTTGCCTTGGATTGTTATTTTGAACGCGTTGCTTTTGATACCGTCCCGGTCCGGTCCGACATCTATTTCGTTGTCTGCTATGCTGCTAGCTGTAGCTGCAAACTCCATCGCGTTCAAGCCGAAAGTGAAACATTAAGGGGAACTGCATGGCTGATCCACCTGACTCGTGACGTTAATAATTCCAGTCGTGAGTTCTATTCGTGAGTTCACTCAAATTGAAGTATGTACTGTTGTGTTAAGTGATTGTATAGGCCTACACGTCACTGCCTTGAGGCGTGTCTGGTTAACATTCAAACTAACTGTTCACCTTGGCTAGTACTAGTAGTACACAGGCCTAGTCCGGTCCACAGGACTAGCCTAGGCCCCTACTTCAATACTGATAGGCTATAGGGCTGTGTGACTTTTGGGTATTAAGACCTGGGTTACCCGACTCAAATTTTGGGCGGGTACCTCAGCCAGGTCGCGTCGATCGATACATCATAGTATAAGTAGTACAATGTGGGTTTACGGCGACAATATTTTATGGAATGAGTCAAGAAACTTGCCCATGTTTTGTGGCAGATCAGTGTGCAGTCCCTGATTGGTAAAAAGGTTGACAACTCAGGCCTTGACATCCCCACTCGCCACTCAAAATTGTAAGTTGAATTATGCTGTGGCAACCCGTTGCCTGAGTGATCACCAGATCGGGAACGAGTTGGAGTTGGATGGAGGGTAGACGTGGGCAGAGAAGAAAATATTGATGCTGGCACCAGTTGGAACTTGCCCTCTTGAAGGTGTTTTAATTATCCAATTGGGCTATGTCTGGGGGGAGCTTGTTCCACCTGGAAATAGTTCTTGGGAAGTATGAGTTGCCAGCAGCACCAACATTGCAGGTAATATTTTTGAATGACTGAGTCACAGTGAGTGTTTAGTTCTAGTACGACTAGTGTGTGGAACAAAATGTTTTGAGAAGGAAATACAAGTTTGTCATGGATGAATTTAGGAAAATATAAAAATCAGTAATTACGTCTACATTCGAGCGAGGGCCAACCCAAAGTTGACATATGTCAGTAAGACTTTCAGAGCGCTTGTGACGGCCAGTGAAGTGACAAACCGCCAGCTCTAGATTGGATATTCTCAAGTTTTTTTTTTGCCAGTAATAGTTTGTGGAGACCAAAATTGGGAGGCATACTCCAACTGAGGATGGACATAAATGAGATATGCCTTTTCCTTAAGTGGGGAGAGCAATATACAACACATTATGAGAAAGAAAATTCAAGGACCTAGTAGCCTTTGACGCACTGGTACTTGTAATGGAGACCACGAAAGCTTAGAATCCAGAGTTACACCAAGGTAACTGGAAGATTTCACAGAATCAAGATTATGTCCTAACAATTTATAAGTAAATCTATAGGGTTTACTTTTCGAAGTTGTAGTGAGAACATATAACACTTATTTGGATTGAATTCCATTCACCAGTCACAAGACCATCTGGCTAAACAATCAAGATCCGATTGCAAAGAATTTGATCATTGGGGGAATCAATTCGCCGATGAAGCAAGGCATCATCGGCAAACAACCTAATTTGTGACAAGACTACTTCGGGAAGATCATTTATATAGCAAAAGAAGAACAAGGGGCCAAGGACAGTGCCTTGAGGGACTCCAGAGATAACTGATGTTTGGGAAGAAGTTTTGCCTATCGATAAGGGTACACTGGGTACGATTTTGGAAGATTTGACCCAGTTTAGATGATTGCCTCTTAAGCCATAAAAGCTCAAATTGTAAAACAGATGTTTTGTGAGACACCTTGTCAAAGGCTTTAGAGAAATCTAGCAAAATGCATAGACCTGCGCGGATTGTCAAGAGAGGGTCGCGAAGTTGGTACAAGTGAGACGAAGCTGCGTAACAGTCAATTTTTGCTTACGAAACTCATGTTGATAGGGGATGAGAAGGTCATTTGAATCAAGATGAGTCATGAATTTGCTACCACAATGTGCTTTTCAAGAACATTTGACTTTCAGAACACTGTCGAGAGATTGGACGGCAATTTTTAACATCAGACCTGGAGCCTTTCTTAGGATTAGGGGTGACATTTGCTTTTTGCAACTCGTCAGGAATGGTACCTGTGTCAAGTGATTGTATGAAGAATGATACCATAACTGGAGTGCTTTCAGTGGCTACAGTTTCTAATAGCACTGAAGGGATCCATCCGACCAGTTTTTGCTTTTTTTTGTTTCAAGTTTTGGCCAGTTTAAGAACACCATTGGCAGTAACAACAATATTTGGCATGTAGGGACTGGGGAAGGGCCTTTGTTAGGAATATTATTATGGTCGCTGAGAGTGAAACAAATGGTAAAATAGTCATTTAACAAATTTGCTTTAACCTAGCACAGGTGGATGGTTGTTCCTGATGCTTAACGAGGGGATACCATGGTGATCTTTTCTTTGGCTCTTAACAAACTTGAATGAATTTTTCTTGTTTTCAGTATCAGTTGCTTGCTCATCAAATAAGTTAACCTACATGTAGCTATAATACCTGTGAAACTGCATACAATGCTGTACGATGCTAGCTCACCCAATGCTTAGTCCTGTTCCTAGTGGGGAACTTGGCAAACGTTGGATGTCACTACACAACGATACCTAGTTGGCCACTCCTATTGATTTCGTACAGAGCGACGAAAAAACTTCTCACCGCATGCACTTAAAGTCTGTGGGATTTTCCCATTGACTCCGTGATTAAAGACTGAATTATTCATGATCGGCGATAGAATGATATAGTAAGATGGGGTAAGAAAGACATTTTCCCCAAAGTTTGGAATAAAAAGAGATAGGCATATGATAGTGTTCATCTTTTATTCTTATAACTCGTGGACATAAGAACATCTTTAAACATGCTCTGGAAAAAATAGTACTTCGCATAGCAAAATGTTGAAATACCTGAAAACCATTGTCTTTTTTTTACCCAAACCGTCCGAAAAATGTGCTCTCGGGGTAAAAAAACGACTCCCTGGGGTAAAAAAGAGACAGAGTGAATATATCACAGACAGGTTCAACTGTCACAAGGAAATTGTTTGATCCATTCAATCTTTGTATTATATTGCATTAGACTGCAAATCTGTTGTTAAATGCAGCTCTGGATGTCTATGCACAACAATGTGTTATGGTTCCTGCTGGCCCTGCCAAATAAACATGTTGTTTACCTGTCAGGTCACTGATCGAAATGCTTGTTGATAATACAGATAGTTGATGTTGCCATTATAGATGACCAGCTGTGGTAACAGGGAAGACCCAAGTCTGATGGCAATGGTAGCACAGTGGGGATGGTAGAGAACCTATGACCCCAAGTGGAAACTGCCCCCCCCCCATCAATAAAATTGACTGACAAATATTGAGCATCTCACAGTAGATGCATGCAGTATCCTTCATAATAAATCCTGAATATTTTTCATTATTTAGAATTGGAAATTTCACACCAACAATGAAAGACATGGGCACCACCCTCCCCCCAAATTAGGTCTTTTGCATAAGTGACGTTCACTATCAAAGGTGTATTCAAGGCAAGTTTGAGGCCAAGTAGGTAGACAGTATATATATATCTGATAATATGAAGGCTATTTGCAATGGAATTCTTAAAGTCACCTAAGAATCAGCCCAGAGTGACTGAAATTACCTAAATATCATCTCCATACTCACATAAATAATTCTCTTTATGGCTGGGGGAAATAATGAACACATGTTTCTTCCTGGGGTAAAACTGGACAGCCTTTTCCTAGAGAGTTCAATAGGGAGGGTACTTTCACTAGTATTATCATGTAGAGATACCTTAGAAGAGGGTACAGAATGAAAATTAACTGACCATGACTGATAGGTTCTGGATGAGGCGAAACTTCGGGTTGAATGACATCACTTCATCCGGGCCCTTGATTTCCGCGTTATTGCTTTAAAAATGCAATATTCTGGATTAAAAAGCAACCACCAGATTAGAACTATGTCACATTATACTAGATTTGCTGGATACAATGTCCAATGAACAACCATCTGAAAATCAACTCACCTTGCCCCTGTAAGGGGGCATCTCTTTTTCACCCCAACTACCTCCTTGTTTTTTACCCCACTTTACTGCAATTTATTTGGTTGGGCCTGGCTCCCTATTAATAATGAAAGTTATTAATCAGTCATTGGTGGAAAAAAACAATTATTATGGAGGTTACCATTGATTTGGTGAATTCACGGCTAATTTTTGTTACCGTGGCTTTCTTCGGTTTTTTGATGAAATATCACTAGATTACAATAAAGCGTACCCAGTTGGTCATTGCACTAGCAAGGCGTTTGTGCGCCACCGGCCGTGCGCACGTAGGAAGATCGAAAGTTTACCACATGTATTTCCTATCGTTGTTGTTTATTTCGTCTGATTGCACTGATCGGTCAGTCACAAGATTCCCGACAGTTTAAAAATTTTAGATGTGGATCATGTCGCGCTCAACATTGGAATGATTTGAAGCAAAGAAAAGGCATTAATGGTTTTTTTCATTACTGAACTTCTAATGTTGTAGCAGACATAAATCTGCTTCTTTGATCATATTCTCAGATTCAATCAGACATCTCATTATGGGAACCCTCTTGCCCCAGGCCCCCTTCCAAATCACTTCACTTTTTACCTTTGTTCCTGACCAGGGTTGAATAGACGTGAATATTCATTAGAACCTATTGTCCTCTAGGCTACTTTAGGGCTTCCTGGACTTTCCAACGTGGTCCATCCGTTCTATTACATATACAGTACCTGTTTTTTGAGATGCACATTTTGAATACCTACCATGTGCTAAGATAAGTGTGAAAAAATATATTAGTTGTTCCTGTCCTCGTCTCTTCAACATTTGTTTTTCCTCTCCCTTGTCTTTAGTTGGTTTAAGTTTAGTGAGTGTATGCTCCACTCTACTGGCGCTGCGAGTAGGTGGGGCATACACTCCTGTAACTAAAACAAACGCATTATAGTGTTGTCAACAGGTTTTTGTTGCAGATTATCCTTGTCCTAATCAAGGAACCACTTTTCAGCTAAGTTAAGCTGAAAAGATGGAAAGGTCCATAATATAATAAGAGACTTCATCTTCCCCACTTAATTATGAAATTAGGTCCATAGATGTAGTGGGTTAGAGTGCCCATGTACTCAGATAAACCATGTATTAATTCTTTTTTCAAGAGAGAGGAGGCGTTATGTGTAATTCATATTCATATTACGACTGCATTACATAAATTTTACGTCTTTTTTTCTCTTTCTACCGTAAACCGGGGGATGTAGCAGACACTTATCTCTTTCTTTATTATATTCCATTTAATCCAGCCTCATCTTCTCATCATGGGAACCCGTGTTGGCTCCAGGCCTCCAAATAGCTTACCTTTGTTCCTGCCAGGGTTGATAAACTTTATATTCTAGTCCATCCTAAACGCCTGAATTAGGCTGGTGTCCATCATCTGGAGATCATATTTTGTTTATATCTTTTAAAGAATTGATTCATTTTTTTTTTTGCAACAAAAGATCTCCAATCAGAGTTTTGCTTCGTTCACTTGGCACCTATTTGAAGAAAAAAAGTAGGCCTATTAAACTTTGTGAGTTGGGAAAGGTAATGCACCTGATAAAAGAAATGGGTATTCCCTGAACAGAATGCAACCACTGGCTAGTGGCTATTGCAGATGCACCAAAAAAATGGCGGGGTTAGAGTCATGGTAGGACCTTGCCTGGGCAGGTATACATCTCAAAGACTACTGTATAAAGTCCCAAATTTCCAAGATCCGTGGACCGAAAATAATTCAGATATGTTGTGGGCGTATATATACTGAAGGTTTTGCCACCATATTGTCCATACAGTAATTTTCATCAAATTGTAAAAGCACCGCCTGAAAATGCCTATTTCCCCAAGTTACAGAGACCAGGTGAAAATGCATTTCTTTCCAAAACTAATGGGTGCCTCGAGTGTCTACAACCCACAATGCATCAATGGCCACCTGGAATGCTGAAATGTTGAGACCAGGGGAAAATGCAAAACACATTGAGGTGTGCTATATCAGTATATTGCATTTTCCCAGAATATTGACAGTTTACGGAATGCAGTTAGTAACCACCTGAGTAGCACTTCAAGACGGACCCAACAGTGTTTCGTTTGGCTGTCAACACGACTATGTAAACTAGCTTCTAAATAATTTCCATGAACAGGAGTGGATGTCCTCTACTGTGGTGTGCATTTGCACTAAATTGCATCCACATTCCACAGTGACCTCAACATGCAAAAAGTTTATTTAAGGGGGAAGGGTGTCTCCCTCTATCTGTCATCATGACTGTATCCCCTCTCCCTACTTTTCCCGTCCCTCATATTACGTACTACCCAATGACGAACAGGCAGCTCCATGCCTGGGCATGCACATGGGTCTATTTCCTATAGCACTGAAACCAACACAGAGGCCCATGCTTGAGATAACCAGGGCACAACACACTAAGTTGAATCCTGAATCACCTTTGGTTTGGTTCAGCAATATCACCTTACAACACCTTGGCCAAAAAGGGACAGCACGGGTTATGTTAAGGACATGACCAGTGCTCGAAATTTACGTAAGCCCGATAGCCCGGGGCTACTCGAAGTTCCGTTCGGGCTACTAGAAACTTTGCTGCAGCTGCCCGTCGGGCTAGTGAGAAAATTCAGTTGAAAGTCTAGGGTCTAGGACACTAAAAATAAAATAAAAAACTACGACTGATCCTGAACCCAATTACTTTTCATACGGTGGCGGCACAACGAGTCGAAACTAGCAGTATTTGCAACTAAATTATTCGCGAGAAAATGTCTTGCTGCGAAGACCTCCAACATCGGCCATGACATGACACTCGACCGTCACGAAAATGTAGGCCGATCAACGATCGTAGTCCCTCAACAAAAAGTTGTATAATAAACACCCGGTTTTCGGCCGCTTGTCCTCTGCCCTTGTCTGTCTATCACGTGTATGGAAAGCTGTGCTGGACAGAAATACCATTTTTAATGCTACCATATATTCCATTTTATGGTAGCATATATTCCATTTTATGGTAGCATATATTCACAGCCCATGGGAAGCAGGAATATATGGTAGCATATATTCGAATATATGCTACCATATATTCGAATATATGCTACCATATATTCGAATATATGCTACCATATATTCGAATATATGCTACCATATATGGGGGGGGGGGGTCGAATTCCAGGGGTAGGGGCATTAAAGTGTAATATATGATGGGCCATATATTCCTGCCTTCCTATTGGCTGTGAATATATGCTACCATAAAATGGAATATATGCTACCATAAAATCGAATTTATGGTAGGCTACCATTAAATCGAATATATGGTAGCATATATTCGATTTAATCTATCATATATTCGGTCGGCAATCAACTACTTGAAAATATTAACCAATCACTATTGTCATTTGCTTACCGCAAACCGTAGACATAATTTTTTTTCGGCAACAAGTGGCATTTGCTCTCCGCTCTCGCTATATATCTGGTGGACTGCGCCGGCGCCGCGCCTGTGTGCATTGTCAAAATGGCGCGTCCAACATATAAGGCGAAATTTCTTAATCATTTTTTCCGCGTGAAAAATGAATGGACTGCTGGCATTGAAATCGGTCTGCTTGCCCATAAAAGAAGGAATTATGGAGGATTATCACCGTCCATCTTGACAGCAGCTGTGTCTATGTATTATGCATGAACGTACGTACGTATGTGTTTTGGACTCAGCGCGGCCTATATGCGACGCGTACGTGCTACAATGCATATATGGGATACCGCATGCTTAACCAATGTTCATATGCGCGCGCAATCCTCGTTAGCCATATTTTTTTCACACAGGAATAGACTGATTCATACAAGCCAATGGGAAGGCAGGAATATATGGTAGCATATATTCGAATATATGCTACCATAAAATGGAATATATGCTACCATAAATTCGAATATATGGTAGCATATATTCGATTTAATGCTACCATAAATTCGAATATATGGTAGCATATATTCGAATATATGGTAGCATATATTCGATTTAATGCTACCATAAATTCGAATATATGGTAGCATATATTCGATTTAATGCTACCATAAATTCGAATATATGGTAGCATATATTCGAATATATGGTAGCATATATTCGATTTAATGCTACCATATATTCCTTGCTTCCCGTTGGCTGTGAATATATGCTACCATAAAATGGAATATATGCTACCATAAAATGGAATATATGCTACCATAAAATGGAATATATGGTAGCATTAAAAATGGTATTTCTGTCCAGCAGCTTTCCATACACGTGTACACAGACTCACCTAGTGTACTGTGCATTACGATCAGTGTTCACCTAAGGTGTGGGATCGCACGATCTGCGCACTCAACTCGAATCCCCACAAAATAATATTATGTGGGATGACTCGCCACTGTTTCCATAGCAGGAATAGTAAATTTTTCAATCTTTTCAACCAGCCACGATCGCGGTACTTCAGGCACATGTATGCATCTCATATCATTGTGTGTCAGACATCGTAGCACTTGCAGAACATGAGAGAAACAACTATTTTTTCACCCTACAGCATCGATAACTTCGATTGCATGATTTGTAGAACTGGTTTATGTACACACATTCCTATGTAACCATGTTGAATCACTGACCTACAAATTACCTAGGACGATCGTAACACTAATCCGCTATCCTTGAGGTGAAGTAGGCAACGGCAGCCATTTTCTTACCTTTCTTTCTCTGCATTTATTTTCCCTGGCAGGCATGCGGTGACATCGATCTCAGGATATCTCAGTGCTATCTATGATACGGTTATGAACTCTGAAATAGTTGTACCAATCTACTGTCGAATTAACAGCTGAGGAGACATTTCATCAATGAATTCCTCGATTCGGCTTACTAACAGAAAGCTCAGACTCATTTTCTCACTTACTGATTGAGCAATCAGCATAATCCTCACATGAGAAAGAAAACGAACATGTGTCTGCTAAAGCACGTTTGGCCTATTTGTTGTAGATTGGTGGCGTGCTACGGAAAGGCCTTACTCTGGGTTTTCCTGACCGAAAAGGTCGACTAAACAATTCGAAAGCAGTTTTGACCCGACATTTTTTCTGGATTTAACTCTCACCATCAACACTTACCATCAATTTAAAAAATCAATTGCCCGAGCTTGCTTGTGGCATAAAGTGTGAAACTGGGATTAGAAGACCTGACGCTCGAGAAACGCAGGCATCCAAATCGGCTTACCGTATCGTTTTGTAATAGTGTTAATGCTCTAACGTTAATGATTACTCGTAGCCCTGAAGTTCGCCCGCATTTCACTGTAGTCGTGAACAAGGGGCAAGCGCTAGGGTCATGAGAGTTTCTCGTAAGGACAGCCTGTATTTGTGCTCATTAGTTAGCTAGGACAATTTGATTCTGGTATAGGTTTGAGATCACTGCTGAGTGCCTATCAAGTTAGCATTGATTACATTGATGTACAAACTTGGAAACAAATCACTTTTTCAGAGGCGGAAGAATTCTACACGTGACCATGGACTTTTTCTGGATTTAATGTTAATATGAGGTATGCAAACGTACTTGATAGGCTACTCTGGTACGTACATAGTATATGCAACATAAGTAGCGCCTCTAGCTATCAATCAATTCGCTCTCGTTCAATGCCACATTGGCTGAAACTGCTAAATGACACGAATTTTGGTGTGATCACGGCATCAGGCAGCCAGAGGGCCCTCTCACCCTAGACCCAGGGGTCCCCAGACTCAATTGTAATTCGGGCGGCAAGTGTGGCACTGTTTATAGGCACTCATACAACAGGATGGTCCAGTTGGAACATAAAATGATATAACTGTAATCCTAACACCTTAGATGGGTGCTTCAATCACAGTGATGAACTAGAACATGTGTAGGCGGGTAAAACACCCACGTGTATATTCCCCCTTTTTGTAAGCACTCATTGGGAAAAGTATCTAACACCCCATACAAGACCCCCATTTTGTCAGAACCAAGACAAACTTCACTCCACCAAGTTTTGTTGTATTCCATGGGTGTTAATAGGCCCATGAATTATGCAATTGACGACATGATGGCGTTTGAAATGAGTTTTAACAAATGTAGCCCCCCTCCACCAAGTTTCGTTCAAATCTGACAAAGTTTGGAAAATCGCATAAATTTTTGGGCAAGTTTTCACCTCCGATGACCTTGAAATAACCTCCCCCTTTTTGTGATTCAACATCGTTCGTTTCCCACCAAGTTTCGTCAAATCTGACAAAGTTTGGAAAATCGCATAAATGATCCGGCGAATTTGACCTTTGATGACCGGAATACCTCCACATTTTTCAGGATCAACTATACTCATCTCCCCTACACCCCAAGTTCGTTCAATTCCGACTAACTTGAAAATTTAGCGAACATTATGCAAATTAAAGCGCCCCCAGCATTGCAGCGATGCCCACTTCAGAACTCATCCGAACGCTTCCACTAGGGCGACTAGTGTACCAGTTTCAGAATTCAATGGAATAAAGCATTAAAGAGTTATTGCGCTAACTGGGAAATCTTCCAATCGTGGAAATTATGCAAATTAGCGGAGCCCCCGTTCATGTGGCGACGCCCCTTTTTGAACTCAACCGAGATTTCACTAAGGCGAGCATGTTTCCAGTTTCGGCTCAAACGGCGGACAAAGTGTTGGAGAGCAATTGCGCTAACAAGAAACGCCACGGACGCGGCGGATGCGGATGCTGCGGAGACGGCGAAAAACCAAAACCATAATATCCCCGAGTGGGATATTAATAAAACATTGTCCAGCAAGGCTCACCCTCTTGCTGACTCTGCGACAGACTCAGCTGAATCATTTGCTACCCTGATCATCCTGGCTGTGAGAGAGAACTCCCCCCAGGACTGGAAGGATGTATAGAGATTGAGAATGAATGTTTAGCTTTGCAAATTGTACCACTGCAACATTCCTCATATGCTAATTTTTTCTCACATTTTTGCTTGATTTTGATTTTCATATATTTTGACACACCCTTCCAGTTTTGGTCCCTTATATAATTGATTCGTGCCCGGGACCTCCTGCGAACTCATGAAGTATAATGTAGGTGTTGTGAAGTTCACAGGAAAGCGTTCTGCTTTCCTCAGCTGGGAGCAGAATGTTTATGAAATGTGAACTTCTTAGAATACCAATGTTTACAGCACTATTTACAGCAACAACAGCTGTGCCCACCTATGACTGGTTATAAATTAGCAATGGTAAAAATTCTCAACTGCTGCAGAAATTAAGAAGGCCATAGAGCTGACTGTTCAGATTGGAACCATTTAACCCATTGTGCAGAACTGGATCCATTACAGCCTTCAAAATCAAATTTCATCACTTCTTGATTTTCCTGGATTATGTAGGCCTAGGACTATATTAAACATATTAGGCAACCTTGTCCGTCTTCGGACCGTGACACATCCACACAACATGGGCAATTTCACCACACACACATCAAGACATGAAAAAAATTGCATAGGCCCCCTAATGTATACTCATGTTTAACCTGGATGAGATAAGTGTGGGGATTAGGGATGGGGTCAAGGTTTTTGAGGTTAGGGGTTACGGTTAGGTTTAGGCCTAGGTCTGGGTAACGATAACTAGATTTGAGATCACATCTGTGAAATCTTACATCAAATAATCTCATGAGTCATGTATCCCATGTACACATGAATAAGGCTGGACGCTTGTTTCATTCCAAATTATGCTCTGATAGCTTTTCTATAGCCTACTACCTTTGTGCCAAAGTGAAACAACATAGGCCTTAGCACGAGCTGACAACATATTCTGTTTTCTTTTAAGCTAAGACTATAGACAACACGTGGACAATACTGTAGCAGGCTGTCGGTCTGTCACAGATCTAACTCTATAAGCTAGGCCCATTCATTTAACGTATTGCACTCAAAGAAGATGACATTAACAACACAAAAGTTTGGCCAAACTGAGTCATTTCAGTCCCTCGTTACAGTAACAATCATTCACATTTAGCAAAGGTATTGACGTCTAACCAGCACGGACCATAAGCCCATGCATACAACATCGTTTGCAACACTACCTCCAAAGTCTATGATAATTCTCACATGCTGCTACTAGTGCAGTGAAATCATGTGGTTGGTTAATCATAGTTCATACACTAGGCCTCGCCTATGCTAGACCACTTGGTTAACATTAGGCCTTTTCCTATCCTACGCGATATTGTGTTTTGAATAACCTCTTTACTACCTGATTTCCACTCAAATCAAAATCATCCGTGTCCGTCAATTTCATTGACATCGTTTCAAGTTGCAATAATTGAAACTACAAAAAAATCTTTAGAAAGGTATCAAAATTTTCGCGACAATTTTTTTTTCGAACTCCACACTAAGTCAATGTAAACAAGTCTCTGAAGTCAATTTTGGTGTCACCAAAATGGCGGCGACCACACTTCGGTTACTTCATACAGGAGGTTCGTCTCCATCCAGTTATTTATAGGTCAGTGGTGGAATGGGACCAAATTCACTGTAAAAAGACTTTAAATCTGCAATCTGAAAACATTTAAAAATCCTCAAATCTGAAACAGGCATGTGTATGGTGATACAAACACATTTCACAAAGATTGAATCATGGTTATTTGCAAGGGGTCTTCAGATAACCACTTTTCTGATCTAGGCTAAGTGTGGTCCCTGTACAAGCATAGCAAGTCAGGTAGCTTTATGTGTAACTGCTGGCTACCTGTGGGATTTTAATGGTTTTTAATTAGCATTTTTTTTTCTTATTTATTCACACAAAATCCAATTTTGCTGGGAAGAACATTCACTATGGGCCAGAAGAATGTTGCTGTTGAAGGATTTACCCTTCCGGCGACATTCCTGTTGCTTATGGGATGAAAAAGCAGGATGCCGGCATGCATGGGTGATTTACCCCAGTTACCCTTGCCTATATACAGTTTAGATTGCGTAGCAATATTTTTGCATGCAGTCCATTTGAGAGAGGGAGTCAGGGAGACAAATTTGGGCCAGAGGGAGCTGTAAACCTTCAAACCACATCCTAGTTGTTGAAAACTGGCAACTGGGCATGTTTTCGGCGGTATGCCTGGTATTATCCAAAGACTGCTGATCTATTTTCTGGGACCCCCCCCCCCATATTTCAAATCCCCCTTTGAAAAATTTGAGGGGGAATTCCCCCCACATTTCGTAATCCCACGAGTTACACTGATTACGATATGTGGACTTTATCTTTGACCTACTTACGGGCTTGTTCCCGCCTATTCGGCGCAACTTATCATGTAACCTCGCTTCTCGAGCATCATTTGTTGAAAGTTTCGCAGTGAAGAGCCGCTAGCGGTGGGAGCGGCCAAATTAATTTTATCGGGCTAGTTAAATTTTTGTTCGGGCTATTGGAAGTTACTAGTTAAAGCCCGACGTAGACACTGCTGATCAAGGTAGATATTTCGAGCACTGGACTGACAGTTATTGGTCCCCTGTGTATATTGAAGTTATCATTGTGTTTTGATCATTATAATGCATTACCAACCCTTTTTATGAGGCGTTCCGTGGTATTGGACTGGTAAATTAACAAAAAAAAAAACACAATTAATCACCGGTGAGTATTCAATTATTCAAGTGTCCAAATCATATTTTGTAGGTTATATATAAACCTGTTTTTCCTAATATGCATAGTATTAACAAATTACAAACCTGGAATACTCGTTTGCGAACATGGACCTACATTTCCTGTATCTAAAATAACAAGTGAACAGAATAAGGAGTGATATAAAATCTCGTCATGGACATACTTAGCTAGTTATCCAATACTAATTATCAACTTTTTGATTCTGTGGACTAGTAATATCACTGATTAAATTATTTGAAAGTGGAAAATGTTTCCCTTAATAACAAATTTCAATGTTTTCTTCCATAACTTCATCAACAGCCCATCAATTTCTTGTCTTTTGAGGATTCTTTTTCTCACTACATACGACAACCGCCTGTGTCCTTTTTTTCCACTACATTAATTTAATCTACAGTTAATAATAATTCATCTGTTCAAACAGACGTTTTGTGGTTGCGGACGGAACATTTTTTAATCAAACGCATCTTTTAAGTAACTCTTTTAAAATTACACTTATTTACTTTCTACTACTTCCTCATAAATCATTCTTCTTGTCTGCAACAACTAACATCTTTTCAATACTGTAACCGTCCAAATTATATATTTTCCTCTTTGTTTTTCTAGAATTCCTCCTTTACTAATACAACAAACAAGCCCTCTTGGGTCACTGTTTTCCTATTGTAACTCTAATTTCCAGTGCTGGAGGACTCGAGTCGTGACTTGGACTCGAATCCCTATTTTCAGGACTTGGACTCGGCCCCCAAAGGACTCGGTCTGAGTCCTGGTCCGATCTGGTCCAGTCTCTATTTTTCCAAATACAAAACTTGATTTTGACGATCGCCCAAGCCAACCAAAATACTACGCACACCTCGACAGAAAGTAGCGAACCTTTTCCACCTACTTCCCCAATGCCTAAAACAGGAGGGGAAATTGCCCAACATTGCAATCATTCTCACATGCCTCGCAATATTTTATGTCACATGATCAAATAGGATATACATACCGTGCGACAAAAAGCTATACATTTGCCGAAAAGTTTTACTAGTATACACGAAGAATTGTTTTTCGCATCATAAATCAGCATGGATAAATAAGCTAAAAATTTGTTAAACGAATCAAATAAAAATGTGATCCCTACCTAACGAAAACGTTAAAACATATGCCGTTTATGAGGATATACCCTAACACGAACATACAACACCCTGGAATACTCAAATCTGTTTTGGGGAAGATTCATAGCCTAGCTTTCACTTCATGTTCCATGTAGTTGGATATTTCTTACCATGTGCTTTTCAAGTTTTTTCATGTTCGTAACTGGCAGTGGGTATTCCACTTTTCCGCGTCCATGGTAATCAATGTGAATGGATCATGGCGGGAGTACCGGCAAGCCCCGGTGGTAATTCTTTGTTTCGTTGGGGGTGCAATTTGCTTCTTTCTGCCCCGCAAACATTTTGCAGTAACCCTTTCGATATGGGGTGCACTTGCTTCTTCTGCCCCTGGCGAACATTTGCAGTAAAACTTTCGATATCTCTTGATATGCCTCAGCTCACTTGTATTTTATGTGGCATAGATATTGAATAGGGAGATAGTGAATGATAATGTCCTGTGATTAACAGAATGATTCACAGGGAGTTGGGTATGGGTCCAATGCTGGAGAAAGCTGCCATGAAAAAGATCGCAGGATATCTTTCGAATGGTACGTGCAATTTCGAACGAAATTTCAGAGTAGCATCGGGTTGGGTGAACAGGATCTGATTAGATTTTGGGCACAAAACTGAAAGTGACTAATTAAGTAAGGTAAATTAGCCTATTTTATTACTTTATTGTTTAGGCTTGTTATAGCAAGATAAGGATCAACCGTAGGTGCTATGGGGACTTGGTTCGAAATAGATGTGGGATATCAGTTAGATCGTGAACTGATTAGATTGTTTCAGCGTAAAATTCAGTTTCTAATTGCATAATTTTTGCGAACTTGAAAGTTCGTTGGATTTTTCCACGAACCTTCGTGAATATGGTCTACCTTCAGTCCCAATTTTTTAATCATGATTCAGGGTCACTGGAGGTCTCAAATGTCTAATTTGCATAATTTATGCGTAATTTTAAAGTTTGTGCCGGATTTTTGGAAACTTGGTAAATTGCCTCAATCTGCATAATTTGGGCAATTTTTGTCACATTTTTCCACAAAACTTTTTACTCTTTTGTAGACATGTCAATAATCAGTCTCTCGAATTTGAAAGGGTCACTGATTAGTAGGCTGTTTCTGTTAAATGCTAATACCGAATCTTTAGGCGACACTGGAATGCCTTGTAATTGTTAAATGGTGACTATAGAAGTAGACACTGATCGTGCCCAAAACAGACACTGTGGGGGCCGATCAATCTTGTTTTGCTTCCTTCCTGCAGTTTCATGCCCCATTTCTTGTCTTTTGCCTTGACATGGAATGTTTTCATAAGTGGAGTTTGATATGAGCCAGTTTCCACCACATGCCGTACTGAATCATGCTTCATTCCATACCAAGATGTTCTACCTCGCCCTATTGTTACGCATACATATACTATCTATCTATCACCTTACTCAACTTACCCCCATATTGCACTGCACCCCACCCGCGCCACTGAACATCATGCACCCTTTTTAACAGTAGTTTTTCCCGTGCTGGCAACCCTATCGTCCTTTCTATTTTGCCAGTTGAACGTTAAGTTCATGAGCATCTTGGCCTAAGAATTTCTCATTTCATCGTTTTCTCATCGCCGCAAAATCAACCCATCTTGCTTTCAATGACATTCAGAATCTTGCTAGGAGCATTTTCTTCCGACGTTCGTCTATTCAGGATTTTTTATCCTTAGCGGTTTGCTTGTTATTGGTTTGGATTTATTCTCCCCCTCGTCCCGTTTTGCGTAAGTCCATCTTTAAGCCTGGCGGCTTCCTAGCACAATAGGGTTGTGCATTGCTTCCTCCCCCTTATCCTAACACAACGGGTGTGTGGGCTACTATTGTGTTAGGTTCAGTAGGCTGGACTGTTTTGTCCGGGTGCTTTCCCTAGCTGCTGAGGACCCCCCCCCCCTCCCCTCCCTCCCTCCCTTCCTGTTTTCCCTTCCCTCCCTGTCCCCATCTCCCGGGGGGTGTGTCTCTCTCCGCGCGCGGCGCTAGGAATGTTACGCAGAACGGGTGAAAGCGGGGGAATGGGGATACTTTGTTCGTTCAACTTGGCTTGTAGTCTAAGTTCACTCGTCTTTTTCGTGAGTTCGTTACCGGCCGATTACTTGTATTTGGGTATAGTCTTACTGCAATACACTACGGTGATGACATTTCGCATATCAGTTCGGAAGTGATTCCTTCTTGTGGATTTGCTTTGTATACCGTTCGTTTTCGTCTGATGGTTTGTATTTCTATATTCTTATATGCAATACACTCGTACTATGATTTTCGGCTATCATTCGGAAGTGTTCCTATTTGGATATTGTTACCGGCCGATGATTTGGTATTTTGTAAGTCTTTTTTTTATACATTCAATACACTAGTTATTATGACATATCGCATATCATCAGGTCGGAAATGATTCCTATCCCCCTTGTTGGGAAAAAAAAAATCTCAGCATGGTTATAACGTTCGTTATCGGCGGGAGGTTATTATTGTTTGTATTTCTTATACTGCAATCACTCGTATTATGACATATCAATTTCATTTCCTGCCGTCGTTATCGCTGATGTTATTATTTTGTATAATCTTATACTGCAATACCTCGTATTATGACAGATCACATTTCATGTCGGAAGTGAGGCCTATTTGTGATATTGGTTTTGTATACCGTTCGGTAGGAGTTCTACTCCTGAAGGATATTTTTCCGTATCAGCTGATTTTATGTCTTTTGTATAATCTATACTTACTGCAATACACTCGTATAATGACATAATCACATTTCATTCGGAAGTGATCCTATTTGTCTTGATATTTTATTTGAACATAATAATCGTTCGGGAGGAGAGTATACTCCTGAAGGGTATTTTCCGTAGCGGGACTTTCCTCAAATACGGGGAAGTGTGTCGGCGTACCGGACGTCCGCCATTCGCTACCTGGCGAGGAACGGCTGTGATGCGCCGCCTTGTCTACGAAGACTACCTACCCAAACCACGGCAGAATACCCATGAGATGGCGCGCCTCGAAGAAAGGTACGTTCGAGCCTTGGCCCCTTCGGGGGCCGTGGGCAGGTGCTCTTTAGCACACCGGTACGTCCCACAGGCTAGAGCTTTCTGGGTCAGCTTGACCCTAAAGGCCGGCGGGGGGGCGGGCCGAGGTGTCGCGTCCTCGCACGTCGAGGAGGCCGCTCTGCTGGTCTTCCCTCTTCGCCGGACCCGAACGGGGCTGTCGTTACACCTCAGGACGGTCCGGAGGTCCCGACAGGTTGAGGTCGGGGCCGACCAGGCGGGGCGGCCGAGGTGGCTAGTCTTTGCCTGGTCCAGGCCCTACTGGTAAGGTCGGCGCCGGCCCTTCCGGGTCCGAACGTGGTGTCGTACACCCGGGACGGCCCGGGGGTCCCCCGACAGGAGAGGTCGGGGCCGTCCAGCCAGGCCCTACCGTGGGTGGCGTTACACCTCGGTACGGCCCGGAGGTCCGACAGAGAGGAGTTCGGGCCGGCCCAGCCGTGTCCGATCGGGGTGTGGTTACCAACACCTCGTGGACGCCCGGGGGTCCCGACAAAGCTAGGCTGGGCCGGCCCAGCCAGTCCCGAACGGGGTGGGTCGTTACACCTCGGGACGGCCCCGCGGTCCCGACAAGCAGGTCGGGGCCGGCCCAGCCGTGTCCGATCGGGGTGTGGGTTACACTCGAAACGGCGGAGGTCCCCGACGAGTGCTCGGACGCGGTTCCCCCAGGCGGCCGCGATCCGGCGGGCCGGTACGGCTCAGGCATCAGACCAGCGCCGGGGGACCAGGGGACCAGGGATCGGCTCCAAGCCCTACAGGGCACAGCCTAGGCAATCGTCTATATCTCCCCAGGAAGTTCTCTGCTCGGATTCGGGGATAGCGGTGGGCTAGGCAGTATGGAAGTTTGACCATTGGTGATAGGGCGCAGAGCCCGCGGAGCCCTGCGGTGTGCGATGTTTCAAACCACTTCGCCGCCCGCTATGGTAGCGTCAGCCGTACGAGGCACAGTTCCCAAAACGGTAAACTAGCGCCGAACGTTCCGGGGCCCTACGCTTGACCTCCTGGAACCCTCCCGGGCCTCCTCGTAGGGAGGTTCGGCCGCGACGGCCCTCAGGAAACTTCATCTGTTGGGTTCCGGGCAAGAGGGGGAGGAAGACACAGACGCTCCCCGCTACCGAGATCTCTCGGGAGGGCCCCGGGAGTACGAGGCAGTCCGTCCCTAAACAGCCCGTAGCCCCGGATGTCCTCCTTGTCAGGCCATTGCGACTCAAGTGGAGCATTGTGTTCTACACCCAGGAGCGGCGAGGCTATTACCCCCGGTATTCCTCGGGGTCGGATGGACAGCATCCTTGTTTGTGTGCCGTTGATCCCCGATCACCTAGAGCGAGACTTATCGCTGCTGTCCCTCTTTTTTTTTCGGCGAGGGGACGTTTAGGTCCCGCATCGCCAGAACTGGTCCTCGGTCCTCGCCGACATAGTTACTACGTCGGGACAGACTTCGCTACGCTGTCCTATTCAAGGTGGACTCTATCCGCGTTCGTTGGTCCGGTGGCCCTCCTCATCCATGGCCATCTGTCAACTTGAGTGCGGGTGACTTAAGGCCGCACGGAAAGCAACACAGGTCCTGGTGACCAGCCCTTCGGTAAAGTTGCCCTTCATTCAGCCACCATCGCGGGCCGGGGCCTCCTCGCGGGATATTTCGAAGAAGTACGGCTAGCGGGACTGAATAACTTAAGTCCCTGAAGGGAGCCGACTTGGAAGGAGTCTTCCACCAAAGGTCTACGGCAGGGCCGTATAAGCCTCCTCGCCTAGACTAGGGAGCCGCTCGGTCAGCGGTGGGGTTTGCTGCTGCCGGCCCGGAGCGCCACCCCTGTCCAGAGTCGGATCTCTTTAAGAGATCAGCGGGGCTCGCGGAGGCCACTGATGCTGGCGAAGACTACTAGTGTTTCGCAGTCCGAATGGACTCCTATCCTAGCCTGCCCCCCCCCCGGGGGAAGCCCCGGGCGGAGTTGCAGGCCCACTATCTAGCGGACAGTACAGCCGCTGCCATTCTAGGCCAGGCCCGTTTTCCGGTCAGGGTCGGGCTTCCCAAGCGTACTGCTTCCGGGATGAGACTACAGTTTGCTACCTTCCCGCGGTTTCTTACCAGGCCGCCCTCTCGCTCACCTCCGTCGCCGAGAACTGCTAGAGGCTCGCCTCACATAGACAGCTTACTGAAGATAGGGGGGCTCACGACTGGAAACGGCCTGTCATTGGATAACTGCCGAGGTTGGCTGGCGGGCTACGTCTCGCCTTGTTAGCCTACTTGACCTAGTAGCCAGTCCGCCCGTTCCTCGTCTCTGCTGAGTAAGGTCTCGTCCGCTCTTCTCCGTTGGACCCTATTACTTGCTTTGGCCAGTTATCCCCTCCCTCGCACGCGCTTTCCCCGAAGCCAGCATGTTCGCTCGATCGACCCAACCTGTCCGCTGAGGGACAGAACCATACTACCCGTTTACGGAGCAACCGGCTCCCCCCGGGTAGCCGTGCGCTCTGCAGCCCGTCTCGGCCGTCTACTCCGTGGAACCCCATGCCTTCCTTCGATGTGCAGTCCATCACCTTCACGTCGACGCGCTTTCCACGAAGCCGGCACGTTCGCTCGATCGCCTCGCCCTGTCCGCTGTAGAACAGAACCACGGCGTTTACGGAGCAGCCCGCTCACCCCGAGGTAGCCGTGCTCTATACAGAGACGCCTCTGCCGTCTACTCAGTGGACCCCATGCTTTCTCCAACGCAGTCATCACCTCACTTCGGATGCGTTTTTCCTGAAGTCACACGTTCGCCGTCGACCGACCCGCCCCGTTCGCTGAGAGACAGAACGTCCCGGCCCTTTACGGAGTCAACCGGCTACCCCGAGGTAGCCGTGCTCCATAAAGCCGGCCCTGTTACACGACCGTGCTAGGCCGGACCCCGCTTGACAGCGGAGTGTCACGGTGGTGGGGCGTTCGGTGTTCCCAGCCGGGAACTTGGTCTCACTAGAGTCCAGAGCGGGCTCCCTTCAAAAGCCGTGACCGTCTCTCCCGGCTTCCCGAACCGGGTCTCCTCCGGAGCCGTGGGTCGGCTCGCCATAGCCGTTAACCGTCTCTGTCGGCCGTGTCGAGCCGTGTGTCGACCTCTTCCACCCTCCGGGGCTGTGGTCGGAACCTTCTTCGGCCCCCTGATTAGATGGGCTCTCCCCTAGCCGATGCGGCCTTCCGGGTTTCCAGTTCCGTGGTCTGACTCTATCGTGGCCTGGGCCAGACGGCTCTCCCGGGCCGAGGGTTTAGCCCCTACCGGCCCCCTCCGAGCCTTCATCCCACTTCGCCGACTCTCCTGAGCCAGATCAACCTCCCGAGCACGGTTGACTTTCCGTCTCTCTGGAGCCGCGGATCGACTTTTCAAGCCATCCGCAGCCAGCTCCCTCTGCGCAGTGGTTTCGCTCCCCGGGCTTGCTTATGCCGGAGCCCGACTCTTCCTGCCCTCCTGTGTGGATCGGCCCTACAGCCGAGGATCGGACCCGCCGCCTCACCAGAGCAGTGGTCAGTCTCTTCCTGCCCTCCTGGGTGAGAACAGCTCACCGAGCCGAGGATCGAACCTGCCGACTCTCCAGAAGCAGTGCCCACTCTTCTGCCGGCTCCCTTGGGCATCGATCCCCTGGGATTGGGTCATCAACAGAGCTTCCATTGCCGTAGTCCGACTCTCCTGCCTTCCTATGTGAGGTCGTCCCACCGATCAGAGGATCGGCCTGCCGCTCTTTCTGCCCTCCTGAGCCAGATCGACTCTCCCGCGCCGTGGTTGGGCGCCCCCTGATCCGACTCTCTTTAGGCCCTCCCGGCCAGATTGGTACTCCCAAGCCTTCGGTCTCAGCCGCGCACCGACCCTTTCGACATTCGAGCCAGGTCAGCTCTTCGAGGCGGTTGGTGTCGACCCCACGGCGTCCGTGGGTCGGGTTCACACGTCAAGAGACTTACCTCTGCACCGTCGGAATTCTATCCACGGGTTGAGGCGTCATGTGTGGGTGGCGGTGCGGGCCACGGCACCGTTACTGGTTGAAAACGAAGCTCGTTCGTTAACGCACTCAACCCTTCTTCCTATGTGTCAGCGTTTCTCTCCGCATCGAGGCTTTCTCATTCGTGTGATAGAGAACCTCGCAAGCCTCATATCTCTCAGCAGGGTTTCGCTCGGGTCACACTTTGCACTACCCCGTTGCACCGCGAGCTGGAGAGTCGGCTCCGTCCTCGTTCTCCCGAGCTCCGCTTCTTCGCGAAGACGGTATGGCGAGCGCCTGTGGTTTACCACACGACGTTTCGTTTCATGCTCTTCTCCAACCCAGTCTCGGCCTAGCCCGGCACGAGCGCTGCTCTGCACTACAACCGACCCACCACCCCTGTTCGTGACGGCACTGACCTGCCTCCATTGGCCTGGCTAGTCTGATGCAAAGTGCATATGGGGTAATTTGAGTAAGTAACTAGATTTCACAAAACTTACTGTTTGTGAATCTGTGAACTACAATACTTACCCCATATTGGACCTACCCACCCTACCGTCCCCACGTTCCGGGCCATCACGGGGCGTCCTCCTTCGCCGGATCGCGGCCTTCACCCCTCATCCCTTGGACGCCTCTGCCTAGAACATAAGAAGACGATAGGGTTGCCAGCCCAGACTACTGTTAAAGATTCAGATTGTTCAGTGCGCGGGTGGGGGGGTGCAAAGTGCAATATGGTGTAATCTTCGTAGTTCACAGATTCACAACCCGTAAGTTTTGTGAATCTGTCACTGCTCCTGGGGACTTATTTCAACTTTGAATATGTTTTTTTTCATTAAAGGAAATTGTTTCTTCACCCTAACGTTATTCCCCAACCTTTGTCAGGTTTGACCGAAACGTGGTGTTTGTAGACTGCATCTGGTCCCGTCAGAAGTGGCAGTCATTAAGATCATCTGAGGCTAAATTTGCATGCCTCGTCGAATTCCCGGACTTTTTCAAATTTTTGAGCTAAACCTTGTTCAATGTGTTTTTGGGGGTCATTGAAAATTTCAATATCCGAGTTAATGGATTGAACATTATCACCATTGTTTGCATGAATTTAGAGTTGTACTGTAACTTTAACAGGTTTCCTCCAAGGCTTAGCTGTATGACTCATTTTGACGCAGTACGTCGCTAATTTGACGCACTGACCTTCAGAGCAATGAATTGAACAAAGAGAGAGGGCTTCGTACTGCAAATCAGTGCACACCATGGAATTTTACTCACCACGAGTTTTGAAATGGAGGAAAATGGCAATTTTGACTCACTACTCACTCTACTAACCGAAAATTTTTTCACAGGACACTGCATATCAGCAGTATTTACCTGCTTCCGATGTCCTGTAATTTCATTGGAGAAGTTTTCAAAGATTGTTCTGTACACGGTTTGGGTTGTGCGAGTTTGCTTGTTTACACACACACCCTGTACAATGAAAGGGGACACTATCCCTTGACATCACATGAATGGCATCCATGATCTCCCTTCCCATTGCTTTCCAACGAATTAATGTAGTGGGTTTTGATAATTGTTGGAGCTCAAAATTGTGAGTTGATCAGTGGTGCTACTCATCGTCCCATCTTTCAACAAAATTTTAGGCTATTCTCCCACAATCATTGATTGCAAATTATGAAGCATGGGCGTATATTGATTACTAAGTGAAAGCTCCCCCATTTACGTAAATTTAGGCAAATTTTCATGAGGGGCAATTTTCAGCCTTGTGGAAATAAATAGTTTCACTTTCTTTAAACCGTGCAATTTTATGAGTTGGAGTCAGCGCTGACACCACTTCCCCCAGAGCTGTAAAGTACTGTATTTGGTCAGTATCAGTATACGTTGGACCTGGTATTCCAGTAAGTGTGGGTCAACTGTCACCTCAATTGCATCACCAAGGAGAAGAGGAGGGGAGTGGGGGGGGTGGTAGCAGGTTGTGTGTCCCTCCTGGTACCAACCCTGAATCAAATGTGTAATATGAGTCGTCAGTAAAAGCAGATGTTGTCAAGTACATGCCAGGGTCGATGAATTGAATGTGAACTGTACATCGAGATCCATCAAACTGAATGAATTTCGAATGATGTTCTCTCTTTACTACCCAGAGAATGTCAGTTACGTTTTTCCCCAAGTTTGGAACAAATCTGCGACACTTTTTTGTTTCTTCTCCAAATGGCCATCAAATTAGTCCACTGATTTTTCTTTCAATTTCATGCCAAAAGAACATATTTACATTCAAAATATTAATTCTCATTTTACAGCAATTGCCACAAACTCATCACCAAATGATTGACTCACATAAATAATTGCTGAGCTGTGAAATAATGACTGGCTTCAGGCATTCCATCCTCAGTAATCGACACTGCAAACTGCGGCATCTCTAGAATCTGATCCATAAATTGCGCTGCTAAATTCTGTGTATACTCAATTATCATGTGCTTCTCCTGTTTTTTGAAGGCTCACCATAGTCCCCGGGACAATCTGAGATTGAGTGGGTGGTGCATTTTGTCAGCGGAGGACAATCCGTCCCTTGAAGCAACATTGTCGTCTCATGTGTGTATTCCTTGCGCGACTCATGGACCAGAACTTGGTTACCCGTCCAGGCGTCCACTTTCAATAATGAATCATGTATTAACCGTTTGAGTACACAATAGTCTTTGCCGTCATTCCGAACTCAGACCAAACCCTGCACCCAACAACCCCCTCTACTCAATGTCATGCACACAACACGGTGCCACGATCAGACCCGCTACTACCCACCTTTAATAATACATCCTGATTTCAGTGCAATAAATATTTCAGTACTGTACATTTCTACAGCACCATTGCTGCACTAGTCAAAACCTCCCTGCCTTCCGTATACAATAGTCCACTTGATGTACAGATCTGTTCTTATTTTTCAGCCAACCCAATCAACAATTGCAAGTCATCCAGGACTGGAGTGTGGAATTGAAGCTACTGGCTTCCAGTTTTGACTTTCGTTGATAACTTTTGGTAATTATATTATTTTATAAAATGTTGATGCAAAGGCTGGTCACGCTACTTTGATTTTGTCACTATGATACCGTCCAATTTTTGCGGTGTGTACCGAACAGACCAGGTCTTTTATCATTATCGCATTGAAACACACCCTGCTATGAGCATGAGTACCCGATTCCTCTTGGACAAAGCATGCAGTTCCACAATGCAGCAAGCTCACACCACCCAGCCCAAGGGAACGGCACAATTAACCGAAAAGGAATTGGAACAGAACGGCACAACGTTAAGAAAGTAGGTGCCAATCATATGTTCAAAGAACTTCAAACATGTAAACATATATCCCTACGTCCTTTGTGTTCTGCCACATTAATCACATTGTCATCTCTCTTGCTTACAAAATTGACTTCAGTGGCACTGAGACCAAATCTCTCACCACCCTCCAGTTTTATCCCCCAGTTAAGATGTTGATAATTATTCTTGATTTCCTTCCTGCTTGCTTTCATCAGTCACCACTACCATCTCCACTGCACCCCCCACTTAAAACACCTTCCATTATCATATCCTTGTCATGTTTGAATCTCAAGAACATTTTCAGAGATTAATTTTTTCAGACTCTTATGAAATCTTCAGTCTCCCTCCTTGTGACACGCTTTACTGTCTAAGCATTCATTGTCAAAAGCATGCGGTTGGTTCCTGTCAGGGGTGTGACTGTCCTGCTTCTAATATTGTAGCAAAAATTTGATAGAGTACGTTACTAGTAACCAGACTGGGAATGCTCCCCCATTTGCCCCCTCCCCTCAATTGTTGGACGCCTCAGCCTGGGAAAATGAGAAAAGTGATGGGTCGCCAACCAACTTTCCGTGTCATTGTCAGGTTCCCTTATATGTTTCTCGCTGTGTGCGTGATTAAACAATACTTTTTACTACTAGTTTTACTACTATTTATGATACTCTCATTTAATCTTATCCCCTCCCTAGTCAGATATTTTGGGGGGGGGGACGGGATGATTTCGGATTTGGTCTTTTGTCTATTTATGGGATGGTGCTCTGCTAGATTCCTGTTCTAGAATCTCTTGACAGATTGACCTTGCCTCTGATGCTTCAGGTGGGATGTTTAGTTTCCTTCAGAGGGTGGACACATAGAACAATAAAGCCGGTTTCATTTCCTGCCTGGTGATCTCCTTCCTTGAAACTATCAGCCATATCACGATAGAGGGAACTCCCACAATTTCCTTGAGGATTTCCTGTCGCAAGCTACACACGTTTGGGTGGGTGGTGCCTGATTTGTGTTCCGTCAAAGTACGGAAGGAGCATATGTATATGTTCGTAGAACACTCATTACCAGACATCCGGGGTTGAGGGTAATCACCCCACCCTGCAAGCATTGGGTACTGGGGGCTGGGGGCTCCAGCCCTCCTCACCCCCAAATTCTTACAGTCTCCCAAAATTTTGTCCATATGGAATGCAGGAAAATGATGAATGCCTCCGAATTGGATGATGAATAAGGAAGCACCCTCCTGCAGATGCCCTCTGGATAAAGGCCTTCCTTTCCGTGCGAATCTGCTGAGGGTCATACACTTCCTTTCTTAGCTCTGCCACAGCTGATTTGGACGCTCTTCTCCATATAGTCACATTATGATTAGCCCTATTATTTGACTCTTATACTTTCTTAAAGAATTTTCACCCAGTGAATGGAGCCTCTCGCACGGTTGTCTCCGGGTGAACGGGTCTCACTGGTCTGGAAGGACACAGTTGGAAGTGTCACTGGATAAACTTGTTTGAAAATCTCTCAGTCTAGAATGACACAAAACTGCACCTGCCCCACCTAGCTCCACTCTGCTTCATCAGTGGATGCGCCTGGCTTCTTTCCGTTGTACAGATGATGTGCAGTAATTATTGGCAGAAGAAGCTCTGTGGATCCTCGTTCATTTCCTTTTACATTACCATACCTTGATGAGAGTGTTGAGAGGTTTCACTCTGCTTCCCTTGTTGTGCCTATCCAACAGGACAGGTGCCTAGGCTGTCGGAACTAGACACATTTTTCAATATGCAGGGGTGTTGCCCCGCCAGTTCCGGACAGTTTTTTGTATTCTTTGACGAAGTCAGTAGTTATAGCATCTATGCAGTCATGACTGTGTGTGTTTATGTGACACCTACACATAGCCTTGTTAACATGACAACTCAAACTCAAACCACCTGGATGAATGAAGTTCATACAGGTACTGTACATGGATGGGTTCCTAATGTCGGGTCCTTATGATCCCTAATTATTTGTTTGGGGTCGAGTCCTAAGTCATCTGAGGTCAGTTGGAAAATTTTGTTCACAAGATCAGTCCAGAATACTGGTCCAATCGGGTGGGAATTTGGTATGCAGCTTTCTTATGGGGGTACAGGAACTGTATTGTATTTGGTGGGGTCAGTTCTCGGAAAAAAATTGGAAATGTGAAAAATTGATATTCTGGCAAAATTTAGCTTGTTAAAACAATTAATGGCACTGATCATTTCTAAGTCAAGTTGGAGTTGTAAAATTTTGAAGGGTTATCGTTGGCTACAATAATAATTTAAGCGTAAACGGGCCCTAGGCCTAGTGTTTTTTTCTATTGTAGGGGAGCCGAGAGTGGGAAGAGGGCTTGTGAATTCGGGTAGTAAATATCTGGAGGGGAAACACACAATTGAACAATTTTTCAACTGACAATCTGTAATACCATGGGAGAAGATTATGTGAACTATTACTTTTCGCCAAAAACTTTCCCACTCCCAGACAGCCCTAAACCCACCCTCAACCTTCCAGTGCCCCGACTGCCCACAAACTTGCATACCAATTATACGCCCATGTAAAACCATACGTCTAGTTGTTCCGAATGTAGCATGGCAAGGATTTCCCTAAAGTTTGGATAAAAAGAAGATAGTCATATGACGTATTCATCTTTTAGTCTTTTAACTGTGGAATGGGACATATTTAAAACTGCTATGGACAAAATCGTACTTCACATAATGAAAATGGGGAAATACCTGAAAAACAGTGTCTCTTTTTACCCCGAAAATGGCTCCTCCTCCTCCGGGTACAAAAAGACTCCTTGGGGTAAAAAAAGACTAAGAGTGAATATTCACAGACAGGTTTTTCACTGGTCACAGGACGTGTTTGATCATTCCATCTTTGTATTATATTGCCATTAGACTGCAAATCTGTTGTTAATTGCAGCTCTGGATGTCTATAAACAACAATGTGTTATAATTCCTTGCCCTCCAATCGCACAGTTTGGTTTAACCTGTCAGTCCACCAAATCGAATGCTTGATATTGATATCAGATGGATGAAGGTTGCCATTATAGAATGACCAGCTGTGGCAACAGGGAAAACACCAAGGTCTGATGCCAATGGTAGAAACCTGGGGTTGGGTAAGAGAACCTGTGACCCCAATGGAATTCCCCCCCCCCCCCGCCCCTCCCCCATGAATAAAATTGACTATGAAAATTTGTGCGCACCTACAGTAGATGCATGCAGTAATCCTTCATAATGTCCTAAATTTTTTTATTAGTTAGAATGGAAATATCACCAACAATGAAGAGACCTGGCACCACCGCCCCCATTGTCGTAGGGCTTTTGCATAAGTGATGTTCACTATCGAAGGTGCATTCAAGGCAAAGTTTGAGGCAAAGTTGGTATACAGTATATATCTGATAATAGGAGTCTATTTTGCATGGAATTCCTAGAGTCATCTCACCTAAGAATCAGCCCCTAGAGACTGAAATAACCTAAATCATCATCTCCTACTCACACAAATAATTCTCTTTATGGCTGGGGTAAATAATGACCACTCTCGGGGTAAAAAAAAAAAAGATGTCTTTTTTTTACCCCAAACACTGTGCTTCTTCCTGGGTAAAAACGGACAGCCTTGCTGGAGATTTAAAATAGGAGGGGACTTTTCACTAGTATATTCATGTAGAGGACACCTTAGAAGAGGTACAGTATGAAAATTTACTGGACATAGCTGACAGGTTTTGATGAGGCCAAACTTCGGGAGAATGACGTCAACTTCATCCGGGCCATTTTCCCGCGTTATTTTGCTTCGAAATGCAGTATTCTGGATTAGAGCAACACGACCAGTATGAAACTTGTCACATTTATACTAGAGATTTGCTGGATACAATGTCCAATGAACAACCATCTGAAACCCCAACTACCCCCTGTCTTTTTTTGTACCTACCCACTTTACTATAACTCATTGAAGCTCATATATCCACTGTGTGGCAATATTACCATGTATATTTGCTATTTTTCAACATCCCTTCAATCTTCTCATCCTGAATTCACCATCAACTGACAGTATGAAATGAAGACCCTGTACTTAATTTGACTGAACCCTATTCTAAAAAAAAAAAACACATCACTATCCGTGACTGAAAATATGCACACAAAAGTTTTAGGTTGTCAACTTTGCATCTGTCCCGTTACACCTACATAGTCTTCTTGAAAACCTTTGCTACAATAGAAATAATTTGGGTGTGAAGCAGTATAAAATCAATTATAGGATAAACAGGAAATAATACTGTAAGAAGATTATGAGGGTACCTTAAACCACGCAACCAGTGACGGTATATGGTGGCGTGTGGTTATTTTGTCTCCACCAGATAAAAGAGGAAGATAATAGGAGATAAGCAGGAGAGAGAAAGTGGAAGTGGGTGTTGGGTAACGAGGTGTTACTAGGATTCCCTTGCCCTGCTACCCCTCCACAAAACCATATTTTTGATGCTCCCATTTCCCGTGCCTCGAATCCCACACATGTATAAATTGATGTAGCCTACTGAAATGGTGCGTCCGGTGTGAACAAGCCCGAATTGCGTGCGATCTATACGGGTGTGACAATCACGATATCAAGGATATATCTGTGTAGTGCTGAATATTCAATATTCCACCCCCTGAGGTGACAACTTACACCGTCATGTTTATCCCCACACTTCGATAGAATTGTTTGTATCATCATATCAACTTAGTGTTAAAGTGCTTTAGCGCTCAGGTGTACACATACATTACTTTCTTGCAAGGTCCAGACTGCTGAAAAACTTGGCATACAGTAGCTTCAGAGGGGAACTGTAGCCATGCAGTGATCCTCTTGAGCCCTATCAAGGTGTACATGTTTACACATAATTAATCCCCGCACACTGGAAGTGTTCCTGGGCGTTATGGTTTTGGGGTGTGTAGCTGCCGCGACGTCCCGGCCCGTCGCCGCCCACTGGAAACTTCAGGCATTAGCGCGATAATCTGTAAACGCTTATCCGATTGACCTGAAAATGGTACACAAGTCCGCCCTAGTGAATCTCAAATGCTTCGAAGTGGGCATCACTGCAATGCTGGGGTGGCTAATTTGCATAATTTACACAAGCTTCTCATAGTTTGTCGATTTGAACGAACTGATGGGCAGGGACTACAGTTGATCCCGAAAAATGTGGAGGGTAATTTTCAAGGTCATTGGGTCAAATCGCCTGCATTTCATGCACTTTCCAAACTTTGTCAAATTCAAACAAAAACTTAGTGGACGGGGGCTACATTTGTTCCTGAACAATTAAGGTCATTTCAAGACCATGATGGGTCTAATTTGCATAATTTATGGCTACTTTTTTTTTGTACAGTAATCTAACAGGGATTACAACAAAACTTGGTGGAAGACGGCTATCCCTTTTATTTTCTGCCCACCAGGAGGTCTGTTTTGGATGTTACTTCTTCCACTGGATTGCTCAAAGCAGGGATATACCGTGGGCCTACCCATGTCTAGTTCCCTATGATTTGGTTTGTGATGTGAATACAATTTACGTGTTTTTTGGCCTATACTGGAGAGAGGCTGCTGTTGGATTAGGATAATCCTGGTCCTGGTATATTGGATGGTGTCCTTCCTGTTCATGGGCAATGGCTATGTCCCCCGAAGTTTTACCATAATACCACTCGCTCCCGCTTTTAGAAGGGAACTCATGACTCACAATGGTTCCTTTCAAGTGGGCACCTATTAGTTTCGAAGCATTTAGCGGTGTCTAAAGACTCTGAGCACTTCATAAATCTCTAATCTTACTAGTATATTGTTCAAGCTATGTGGGTGAGGTTTACTATCACTATCCACCCACGGTTAAGTCCATCTTTGTTTCTTTCTTTTTTTCATCAACCTTCATTTTGACACTCTCACTCACCGTCAACTGTCTTACACTATCTAATCAGGTTGACGATTCAGAGTTTAATGATTCCCTTATTCCGCTGTTCAGTTCCATTGACTATTTATTGTGTTCAATTGGTTTGTCTTGAGTTACTTCCTGACCCTGACTCCTGCTTGCAAAGGCAGTGATAGTGAACTGCGCTAAAACAGGTTTCCTGGCTTTAAAACCGAGGCAGATGGGCCCCACACCCTTGCAGAATAGGAGGAAAGTTGCCCCACTTGCGACGACACTGCGCTAACTTCCAGTTCAGCCTAGAGGTATCTCTATCCAGAGTAGTCTAGTTTAGGCATAGAGCATTTAGACTAAGATCCGACCCGATACTGTCTTCAGACAAGGACAAATTAGCTATGTATAATCCTACTCCAATTCAGCTCAACCATAAGTACGCATTCTATACATCTCCTCTTCCATTACCACAATCAAGCAACCTGGCAACTTCAAGGCTTTACAGAATTTAGCTTTCTGGGGTTTCAAGCACCAACATTTTGGATGCCAGGAATTTGTACTGCAAATACAAGGATCTTTGCATTCACTTCATACCTGTCGTATGTCCTTCCACTTTGCCCTACCGAGCTATATTTCCCTATTAACTAATTTGATGGGTTTAACAGCACCTAGGGCCGACCCCTCCTGGCCCCTCGGCTATTCTTTTCTTTGAGAGATTGCCTCTTGTTACTTACTGTAAGTTTTTCCTACTTTCATACTTCTCTGCACTGTCCCTGCAACAATCCTGCCCTATATAATACAGCAGAACTTTTGAAAAAGATTGGATGTGTTTTTGTGAATATAATTTTTCCTCTGTAGTGGCGTGTAGCCGTGCCCTATGAGTTATGGGCTTCCCTTTTCGCCCCCCCCCCACCCAAAACTGTGGTTATAGACTCTAGATGTTTTTCGGCCTAGGTTGTGTAACCTATTGTAGATTCCGTGTCGATAATACAATTGTATGCTCATAGCGGGCTGCAACACTTTGTCCTGCTCATCTCACTAGGTTCTAATGTTTCATTCAACTGTTTCAAAAGCCGCTGTCCTAGAAGGGGGCCCTACCCCGGGTTTTCCCGCCACAGTTTCTTATTATTCCCCTCCCGGAATGGGAATATTGAAGCCATGGTTTCCCAATCCTGAGGTCGCGACCACCAACTGATGTCGCGACCCCAACTGAGGTCGTGAAGCAATTCTTGGGGGGTCGCAGGTTTCTATAAGAACAAATCTTGGGTTACCCCAAATTTACCCGGATTTTAACGTTCGCCAGGTCAAAATCCTAAAATTCACCTGGAAACTCATATTCAGTGTTCCTTAGCGGTCGCTCTAGCATTTTTTCTGAGTGACTCTGCATTATTTCTCAATTATCCTGCCCCCCTGCTTCTGTATAATCCACTAGATTGTTTTCACATACACTACGGTGTCCTACAGGTAATTGAATTCCTGCACTCTTAATTATTCCGGAGACATCCAATTGGGTCAACGCACGATGGGCCACATGAAATGGGGTCCCCACGTATATCAGGGAAACTACTGTCATCCCATAGAGAGAGGGGAGAAGGAGTGAAGGCAAAAATTCTGCCGTTCGGCATGCATGGTCCTTTCCTCATTTCAGCCACGTGGATTATACGGTATTTGTTTTGATCCCCATACCATAGATGGTTGTTGGGTGGTTTGTGTAACCATTTCGTTTTGCTCTTTGTTACAAAAGCGAAGTGGGGGGAACTCAACACAAGTGCTCCAGGTCTATCCCAGTGCTTCGTCAGCACACTGTCACGTCTAGCCACGGGTCTCCATTTGAGCACCATTCCATCTGAAACAAGCAACCAGCTGAAGGAGCGAGCCGGTGAAGTTTAGTTTCAGTGTCTCCAGAGAGCACAGTCAAGCATACACAATGTGCAGACTGAGACAGGCAACAGGTGGAAAAGCAGGGCCCACACACGAGGCGAGGCAAGGGGTCATGCTTAGGGTCTATAGCCACAGAGGTCTTATCGCAGCATGAAGCTATGTACCCTCAGCAGCCAGTTAATAGGGTTAAGGAGCCGGTCACACTATACGAACGTGTCATGCCAACGTCCGATTATTATTGAGTTCAGGCGATTAACCGGGGCCTAGTACTTATGACGGCTGGAAACAACCCTGCCACATGAATGAAGGACTTGATTCGGCTATTTGCCAAACCATTCCAATGTGGAAAAAGCCATTCCGGCGGTTTGATAATCACTATTTTCCTATTATCGTTGAGCTCAACGATTTAGCGTACGACTCTTAAACAATTTTTTCGATTATGAAGTCATTAGGAATGAGGTTTTGGTTTCTTTTCTAACACTTTCGAATCTGAGAAGGACGTGATAATGTACTAGTTATTCATTGACAATTGTTACCACACAGACCCTCTCCTTCCTGGTTCAGCCTGAATCTAAAAGATTGTGTAGCAGAACGATAGAAAAATCGTTATGGTGTGTCCGGGCCCTTTCTTTAGTCGAGCAGCCAAGATGCCAGAAAAGACTGCTGACAGGCCAATTCCAGCCCAAGCAGCAAGCTCTGAAATGGACTTATTGGGGCACAGCGGCATTGTGGTCAGCAGCCAAGCTGGGTTTTAGCCAGAAGTTGAGCTGGGTTCTAGCTGGTGGCTGGACCAACATCTGCAATGAGTCACAGCCGTGCCCACTAGCATTCTCGAAGCAACCCAACTCTCCCAGCTTTGGTTACTGTGGATCAATTCTTCTCCACAGCACACTGGAGTTCTGGTCTCAAAGCACTGTATTGGGATATAAAGACATTGCACCAAAACATATCACGTGCTGCAGTAACCTCGAAGTAGGTTGTAAGCCTTCCCTAACCCGAAGCCTGTAAAGTTTATCGTCGCGCGTGCAGCGTTTTGATCAGGCTTTTGGCTGGATTCTTGCTATAAAAGATTATTTATTTTTATTATTGATGATCCTTACTCTTCTGTTTATACAGGACCCCAGAGATCGTGGGCACCGCTGGGGTTGAGGCTCTGGTGAGGCGACTGTAAGGATGCAACAACCTCCTGTAGAAATGAAGAATTCCGGAGAGCAGTCGTTTATTCATGTCTGCAGGCAATGCATTTGGGATGTTTCAACTTTCAACCCATTATGAGGGATGAATGTGAGGGTATAGGTCCTCTATTGATTGAAGACTGATGATGTCATCGGGGTTCATGAAAAGGAAGTCGGATGTACCCTCACTTTCATCTCCATTTATACAGTAAGCAGGAAATACCTAAAAAAGGGCCTGAAAGCATATTGTTCATCTCACAACACATCTGTTCTGATTTGCATAAATTAAAGCAATAACACTTCATGATATAGACCCTTCAAATAAGCGCAAGTGCTGTGCATGTTCCTTCACATCCTTATTTATTGTATGTTCACAATTAAATTTACTGACTTGTCAAACCTTGAATGACTTTGACCATGTTATGTCTACCCATTGGCCTGATATTTGCTATATGTGCCCAGCATACCTCTTCGTTGCCCAGCATAACCTCATTCGTACCCAGCATCCAACTCATTCTAGCTGCATATTTGCTATATGACCCAACACAACTTTATGTGTACCCAGCACCACCATTCCTATGCCTGTTCGCATTGAACAGTGGAAACACCCTTGGATCCACCGTGGATGTAGTTCCACACAGGGCTCAAGTCCAGCCACTCAGCAAGTCACCTACATAATGAGAAGGTGATGACAGATTTCACAGAACTGCCTGTAATCCCCCATTGCTCCTATTCATTCCGCCTCAGTGCTGACAGACAAATTGAACGTCCCCCTTCTCCTGCTGCCTGCTCTGCAGAGTTAGAGAGTTGTGTGAACAAACCTCTCTCACTGTGAATTGGTTGAATTTGTAAAATCTATTCACACTATGCATACCAAAATGTAACGCCGCCTTTTTTAAAAACAAGCCCATTGAATTCCTTCATCCACCCACAATTTTCAATCTGATCGCATATACTGTTTAGAAGTTCTGAGTGAACGTTGGACCAACATAACGGACGAACGACCTAACGAACAAACCGACAAGGGACATGACGACTTGTAGAGCTCCGTGCCCGCCACGCTAAAAACGTTGCCTCCTGAAAACATTAAGGAAACAACCACATGATATCCTAACAACTTGAAAGATTGCATTTGGTTCCATTCTCTAAACAGGTTTGGGGGGGGGGTGGCACAATTCAAGACATGTTGCCAATTTTCTAAATGGCTTCTATGTTGTTCCATAATATTTTTGCACGAAACTCCATCCTTGCATCCCAATAGGAAACTTTTGACAACGCTCTCTCTCTCTAAATAGGCGGCCCCTAACCCTACTCCCCAGTCAGGGTCACTTGTCCTTAAGATCTGCCTACTCTGTGCCTGGTATGGCGGCGGCAAAACTGGACAGAATACTTTTGATTCAATGTTATTTCTGATGTCCAGAGGTAGATTTTATTAGGACCAAGTTGACCGATGACCAGAAGTCGCCCGTGGGGAGAGGGGCGCCATAGTTTACAGGTAGTTGTGTTTTGCCTATCGATTAGTGTGACACTAGATTTTCAGTACATTGTTTGAAAACATGTGATGTTTGTTTCAGGTCACTATCAATGGGAATGTAAACAGTGCTGTGCCACCCACAATTCAATGGGTCTGTGCTAACAGAGAGAACAGTTTGAATTTCCAAATGGTCTACACTCCAAGACCCTTTATCAAAGTGCTTTCAGTTTGGTCTGACACTGAGTGGAATCTCCGAAAGTAAAAGCATTCCTGAGTTCAATATCTGAGTATACCTTTACTGTAGTGCATACATGTACCTAGATGGTATATCACTCCAGTGACCATGTGTACAGTTGTCGCATATGAAGTAAGATAAAAACAGATAAATTTAATAAAAATCATATTCTGTTTGTAAGAACACAACATGACCCAGGATTGCACCCTCACCCCATATATTGTAGATCTTATTGTCATGGCAACCCACAGAACTATACACTCCCGCCATGGGAAAATCTTCTAGCAGAACATCCACTTAGACTACCAGTTCCTGTCTGGGAGACCACTGAGGGATAATATTCGGAACCAACTTCTGTCTATTACTTGAGCATGACCTCAATCAATGTCAAGTACTGTACTGTACATGTATGGATTGTATACCACGTACCTGTATGTGGCCATCGAACAGTAATTACTCCTATTGTTGTTCAGGAAGTCGCCGTCCCCCGTTAGTTTTTACTGGGACTAGCAATCCCTTCTCGAATATATCATCGATAATATTTGGGTTCAGCATGAGCTACTTATGCCGTGTTCATTCCGATGGGTGCTGGCATAGGTTCAAGGGGATGGTGCTGACAAGATACCTTGGTTGGGTACAATTCTTGTTGCAGTTGCACGACATGTTCGTTCCTTCCCTGCTTTCATTACCATACTGCGCGTTCACATTCCATGAGTTTGACTTGAACCCACAAGCAGTGTTCCTCCACAAGTCCCAATTTTGTCCGGGTGGTGATTCGCCGTCCTGGGGGGGGGGCTAGGGGAGGGTGACCCCCTACCCTCGGATCATTTCGGCCCTCGCAAAGTGGGCTAGATGCCAATGGTGCATATTGGTGCCATATTTGCGTTCATGTATCTCCCAAAATCTCTATTTACAGGCAGTGTTTTCAATTTTCCTACAATAGCAAAGTTGAAAAAAAAAAATCTTCAAAATTTCAGCAAAAATAAATGAAAACACAACTGGTCATCACGGCTGCCAGTCGGAACTGTGATGCTCCCTTCCACATATTCTGAGGAAGATGGTAGCCAATGTTCTTATTCAGTGAAGTGGAAGGTCCCCACCACAAAGTGAGGTTAGTATGAGAGCGAAATGAAACATCGGCCCCTGCCCAGGATCCCATGCACTAGACACCCACTCCGCAAACCTGAACCTTTCCCATCCCTAACCCTCCCAACGAACCCCCACACCCCCCGACCCTCGCGTCAGCAATCCGTTCTGAATGGGATGCACCCAACCTTTCAGCCTCATATGCACTGTACGACCAAATAAAGGCGCATTGAACTTCTGGGATTTTACACTATACCAGCATCTGTAATTCTAATACAAATATATTTACGAATACAACTCCTTAGAGCATGATTCTGCATGAATCAACGTGTGACAGTCCCAATGGCAGCAGAGTTGGGAAATCAACCCCGTGTTGACACCAGCAATGCAGGGTTCGCTCCGACACCGGTGTCGAAACCCCATACACTTGTATGCCAAAGTCTGTTATAGGGCCGGTGTTGGTGTCGGGACTCTTGGTATGTGCACATCCCTGAATAGCAGGCCTACCAGATCGGCGCATTCATTCAATAGCACTGTATTGAACTGTTGATTCACATATTGGTTATGTGACTCGAACTCTTGGCATTCGATTCTATCGATTTTACAAATGGACCGATCACGGGAGCTGACTTTTGGTGCAGAACTTTTCCATGTGTCTCCAAGCTCCAAAAAGCAGAGCCTAGCCGCGAGTGACAGCCGGGGACATCAAGTCTCAGACTCGGCTTTTTTTATGAATTTGCCTTCCTTTTCCAGTGATTTTGTTTCTCTCAAAAAAATTTGGAAACATTTAGCCATCATTGTAGTGTTCAATCGATCAGCGGTTTTCGGTCATAATAATTGGTTCCGGTTATAGAATGATCGGAATCGGTATCGGTAATTTGCCGATCGAAAAGTTACAATCATAACATACCAGATGTTGCAAAACCTTAGAGCGACCAACCTGGAACCAATTAAGGCTCAAAATTGACCGACACGATCGCTAGATATCGTGTGCTGATTGCTGAAACAACAATGCTTGTAGTTTGCTACAGTTTTTCGGCACGTAGCCCCCTCTCCCTTTCCGATATACAACTCCCAACATAACACCTTTCCTTCATTTCACGATGTACAAGTAGCATTCACCAGCCCAATTAAACTGCTTGCTGCTACGTAACGATGGCCTCAATTAGCATGACTACCGAAGCCAAATCCCACCCAAAAGGTTGTGTAAATGTGATGAAAACCATTGCGAAAGCTGTTAATTACAATTCTTGCCCCCATTATTCAGTCAAAATAATCTATTGATTGAAGGAGTCGCTAGTAGGCCTGAAGCAAATAACAGCTGTAATTTACAACGATCGGCGATCCCCGACCCGTGTTCCGAGATTCGGTTCCGAACTATTAGTCAATACAAAAAATCCATTGTCTGTATGCGGAGAGAAAACAAAAAAAACTGAGCTGATGTGAAGCGAACGTCTAATTCATAGCAGAGATGTACGACATGCATCCCGGTTGGTTATATGAATTAGTGTATGTGACCTAGGGTATGGCACTGTAGCACCAGTGCTAACGAGACAGTGTAGCGCTCAGCACGTGGATTGAGGGAAATATTCTCTTGCTTCGGTGTATAGGACTGTAGCTGGCGCAAATCGGAAACTTGGGAGTCCAGGTGAAGTCAGAGTGTAGGTTATGGAGAATCAACAAACATGCAGGGATGATGACCGCAGGGCAGAAACAAACTTTTTTAATCAGGAAAACCTCATTGGGTCGGCCATTTTGAATTAGTTTGGGTGATGATTCCCATCGCATTTGTTGTTGAACTTTTTCACCTTTTCAATCATGGTGATAATTTCAGGACCAGGGGGAGCCCATTCGACAGCCACTTGGATTTCGGAGACGGTTGACAAATCATCAACCCCACGTATGCAAATGGCGGGATATACCTGTAGGCAGTACCGTTAAACGTGTTCGTTTATGTTATGTAGTAGCAACTCTGTGTGTAGGAGGAAACCTACATCCACATGTACCCATAAAACACGTCAGCAAATTGACACTTGACACTTATACCTTCCTCAGTACCTATAATTTTAATCGAGTCATGGCAAGTGTTCATTACTGCCAAGATAGGACAGATGATCGCTGTTTCCTGAGGTCGTTATCTGAATATTGGGTTTCTGGGTAATACAGTCATTCCTTTGTTTGTTAACAATATCACATATCGTAAATGGAGGGTATCCACCATGCATTTACTAGGAATGAGCAGAACTTTTCACCTTTTTCCTACATTGTACCATCGACAGTAACATTGCTCACGATATCACTATACATGTGGGATATGCACAAAACATCCAAGAACCGTGACTATTTGTGGCTAACTGGAAAAAATGGACCCGATTAATGCTAGTCGTCGTTTCTTTCGCGCTGACCATGTCATGCTTCACCAGTACTACCTTATACTGGAAAAATGGTGTGTAGTAGTGGTATTCATGGAAGGAGGGCCGTATTTACGTATATTTACTACAGTGTATATGATTATTGTTATTTCAGTACCGACATGGACAGATGTTGACTGTCGACATATCATATCATATCATAATATGTCAGTTTGCCGGAATACCAGGATCTGATCAAAACAATTGCATGACGCGATATATATGCAATGTTTCCAACTTCCTCTTCAGTTCCATGAAAAACAAGTTACCTAAAGGCCTGAGAATTCCTTTTCAAGGGTATGGGAGTCACCTTCATTTCTGTTTCTGAAGAACAACTGTTTGTGGACTTTCAAGTACTGGAGAATCTTAAGTAGTTTTATGGGCACCATCTAAATTGATAACAAATTTTAATGTTTACTTGGTCAAATGCAGGGCTTCGCAGGAGAACGACTATTCACTGAAAATTGGAAAATGCAGGTCAAGCTTGCAGGCACAAACGACAAGGACACGATCAGAGTAAGTTCACTTCTGTAGCATGTACAACATCCGAATTTTTGCCAGGTGGGGTTTAAGGGCCCCTGGCATGTAAAATATGGACTGGACTTTTGGTATCTCTATTCATGACAATAGGGCAACTTGAAACCCGGACCGAATTCAGCCGATATGAGTTAACGTTGAGGCACAAACAGCTGTTGCAAAATTTGCCAATGTGACATCACGGGGGGAAACCGAGGGGATTCCATATAATTCAAAGCAACGTAAAACATTTACAGTACCTTTGAAAACTCTTGTTACCGAACTGACTTAGGATGGGATTCAAAGAGAGCCGACAAAGTTAATACCTTCTTTCCTTTTTTGGTAGCATAACGCCAAAAATGCAGCATGTACTGTCAGGGTTCGAATAGGGGGGGCTTCGCACGTCCCCCGGTGGATGTTGTAGATTCCTAAATTTCTCAAGAGGGAATGAAATATCTGAACAAGGCAAAATGACCAGAACCTCAAAATTTGGGATGTGGGGGCTGGTTGTCATTGTTTCACCTTTGCCAAGTAAAGTTAATCTTTAATTGCATGGACATTGCCTTCAAGGGTGACATATGGGGGGAAAAGAACCTCCTCTATACCTCCTTGCCTGAGGGTACAATTATGTGTTTGGTTTTAATCCTTTCCGATGCAGGCTATTCTAGAGCACGATGCTAGGGGTCATGGTCACAGTATAAAAATAACGGAATGACCTGCCTAAATTGTTAGATGATTCCCTTAATGCACTGTTTTGGGAAATTATTACGGAATCTGCAAATAAACAGGATGGGCTTCTTGGGGGAGTACAGCTCCACACAATCTTGGATTTTTTGCCCGGCCATCTCATCGTGGATGCCTAGTGGTATGAGAATATGACCTGCGGGCTTTCATCTGGCAGGCAACAGCCATCATTACATTTATGGCAGGCCCCATCTTTCTGTATACAGTAATCAACGTCTGTCCAAATTGTAATTCGCTTCCAATATGGAACCCAGAGTGGCAACTAAACCACTGATAGAGAACCCCTGCTTGAATATTTAGATTTCTTCGAGAATGGTTAGACCATAACAGAGTGTACACTAAGCCAATCAAGGATCTACCGTCAGCAGCTTGTACAATGAAACATGCTGAAAACTTATATCTTACAAAAAATCTGTACAATTGGACAAGGGTTTGATTACAAGGATTTATGTGGTTGGCGCATCAGTGCAGAAATGTAGTGCTGGATGAAAAGCAGCAGGAACAATCGGGAATACAGGTATACGCGACGTATCAACACAAGACGCAATTGACCCGACAGCCGCACACAATACATGCATCTACTTGCAAACCATCCACTCATACACAGTAGGAGCAGTACTTGGGCACATCTCCCCTTCCCCTAGGTGGTCCTGATATTGAAGTAGTTATAAGGAGACATTACCCCATTCCCCACTATCCATCTACCCAATACCCACCTTTTGCAAATTCCCAGGACCAAGGTAATTTTTCAAAAGTTGTAAAATACAAAATTGTAGAAAAAAGAATGGAGATATGAAAAGGCAAAAAATGTTGTTTGCTGGTTAGTGGGGGGTGAGGTCCACATGATGGGGCATATTGATGAGGCATCCCTGTCATGGTGGACAGCAAGGGTAATTTTAGCGAAATGGGCCAGGCTTCATTTTTGAGAGGAGATGAGAGAGTAGTGTGTCATCTTGCCAATATTTAATAGACATTTTCACAGCTCGGGTGACCAAAAGAGCTGCTCACGGGGCGCCAAAGGAACCTGGCACCACCAGCTAAATACATCCTTGGTGGCAGCACGGGGCTCCCTGTGAGCCTGCCCGACTACACGTCTAGGGACCGTCATTTAATTAAGAGCTTCAATTGTATTAAAGGAATAACATGCGCGCCTTTTGTGACATTGAAAAATGTGAGTGCCTCAACAAAACTCTTACTGTATGGAAATAAACGATATGAATCTGGGTCATTGAGAATGCAGCTTAAAGACGTCCTTCAGTTATGTTATTGATGTATGCTATTCACGCTACGGGGGCATGAGCAAACAGATTTCAGCATGACTGTTACCACAAAGACCATGTCATCTCGTCAACGCCCTATAAATACATGGAAAATTAGCCACATAACGTCAATTCTTCCGGATCCTCATCGGTAACATCTTTCCAGCATCGTTGAAACCCCTATGCTAGCGTGTATCGGTATACATTGATTAAGTGCATGGACCCCTGGATATGGCGCTATATACATGTAGCATGGTGTTGTAATGCTATAATAATGCCTCTAGATCCATGTTTAGCAATTTTGAAACCTTGTGTGGATCAGTGTGAAATATATCCAGTGCTGAAATGTGGCAGCCCTGAAATATAAATCAGGGCATCCGAACCGGACGTACTATACCTCAGGAAATGACTAAGCGCATTGGGTCTCTACTGATCCACAGGTTTTTTTTTGAAACCTCACCAATGATAATAATGATAATGATTATAATAATTGATAACCGTATTTATATGCTATCACATCCTCAGGGTGTACGATAGCATGTACAACAAATAGAGGGAAAAAAAAGAAAAAACGCCTCAAAAAGCGAGTCTTTAGTGCTTCTTAAAAGGCTGTTGGGACAGGCGGTGCAGTCCTTGCATATGGATTTGTGCAAGTCTCCCATGCCCCCTTGCAGCAGACACAATGAAGCGTCTCACCAGTCGAGGTTAGGCAGTTGTGTTGTGAAGATCTGGGGTAAATTCTGGGAGGATGGAGAACTAGTAACTAGGTACCTTAATTCAACCGGTATATAGGAGGATCTGTGGCTATGCGCCTCTCCAAAACAGTACTAGTGACAAAAGTATGAATATATCCCCCCCCCCCCCCCCCCCCCCCCTCCCCCCCCCCCCCGCCCCCCCCCCCCCCCCCCCCCCCCCCCCCCCCCCCCCCCCCCCCCCCCCCCCCCCCCCCCCTCCCCCCCCTAAGCAGCGGTAGGTGCATTAATGGAAGACAAAATATTCCATAAAAACAAACAAAGAAGACTTGTGTACAACTATATTATTGCATCTGTTGGTGTATGACTTGTAAGTTGTAGTGATTCATGTTTATTTTTTCTTTTCTTCTTGGATTTTTTATTAAGTGGGATTGTGCTTGTCATGGGAAGAGTTCACAAAACAGGTAAGAGTCGAGAGCGTGTCGCACATGAAAGGCAGACTGTGACTCCAAAAGGACTCCAAGAGGATGAGAGTTCAGGTCAAGCAGAGAGCAATGAGGATAAGACGCGAAGACGTTGTGAAACGACTCCAAATCAGAAAAAGGATTTTTACCAGAAAGTTATATCTGTGAGTGTTTCTGCATGTGGACGTGTGCTGGCAAGGTGCGAGTGACTCGCTCTTGATTTCTTGATAAAGGGTACCCAGGTAATGGATTAATCGAGTGGGTGGGGGTCGCATGCACATGGGCCTCGCAGCGTAGTTGTGGCATAGCAGTTATGCTGGGATAATAGGGGTGGCCATTGGCAAGTGTGCACCCTCAGTAGGACGTGTCTGCTATCAGCAGTGTGCCTTTCTTACATCATACAGGTAAGGAGTTAGTAATGCTATTTGGCCAGTTCCCTCTTTCATCCCTCTGTCCTCCTGACAGCCCCTGGAGCAAATCACTATAGATTTAGCTCATCAGTGTACCAGCCTACTGACTGAACAACCCCCCCCCCTCCACCCACCACTCACCTGGCCTCCTCCAGGCATTGCCAAGTGACCAGGCCTGGGCCTGACCCATCCCTCCAAACTCCTTTATTGTTCACCTGAATAAAGTTCTCCTGAAAGAGACTAAGTGATCACTTTGCATGTATGTGTGTGTATGTTCACACGTGTGTGTGTCATACTTTCTTGTTAGCAGAACTTCTTTTGAATAAATTTCATATGTAGTAGCAGGGTTGCGTGAAACGAACTGATTAAATTTTGGGCACAAAAATCACTCATCGGGTAGGGTAATTAGCCTATTCCCAGTAATTTATTATTGACCTTGCAGCCCGAACAAAGAAATTGGAATTGGTCACTGATTAGTGCCATATATAGGTATAGGCACACTTAGAGGCTACACAAAACTATATCCACCTCTATATGCTTTTAGATCTTGTTGTTGTTATTCCTCTCTTCCCACCACTAAGATCAGAATGACTGAAGCATGCTGATTGCATAATGCAAAGTAGGTTTGTGAACCCACTCATTCCACACAAGTTGTCTAGGTGGCAACTACTGGCACAGTTGAGAACTGTACCCCCCCCCCCTCAATCAAAAGTATAATAGGCGTCCGGCTAGACTCCTAAGGATTAAAAAATAGAGCTCCTAGACAAAACTCTTCTTTTAATTCATTCTGTGGCACAGTTTAAGGTCAGTGGGTTAATTTCACAAGGAATTATAAAGCAAGTGTTCATTTCATTTTCATTTATTTGTTCCTTCACCGGATAACAAACAAAATAAACAACATATAATATATATAAACAAACCAAGGAAAAATCAATAGGTGAAAGGAAGTGATCCAGAAACCCTCCGTGAGAAGGGTAATACTGTAATAAAATCAGGTGGGCATTACCATGTTTTCACTGCTTAGCCACAGTAGTATGATGGTAGTAGTATTATACTATCACATCACCATGGTCTTTTATCATGAGCCACAATGACTAATGAAGTGACCTCCCCCCCTCCTGAAAAAGGAATGCTTCCTGTGCCTATAAATTCATATATGGAAGACAGAAACAGTGGTCTCAAAACCTTCGTAGATCCAAATCACAGTCTTTGACTTTCTCTCTGTACTCTGGGAAAAGTTGTAGAAAAATTGCCCCAGAACAGAGAAACACCAGGGTTTTTTTGTTTTGTTTTCAACAGTATGATCATGATTGGGTAAATGACTTTGGTGTGACGTCGGTGTTATTTTCCATGCTCATATTGTCATGTATCAGTTACCATCAGGGAAGTACATGTGGAGCCTGCCAAACACAGATTTTGTTGACCCCGAGGCTCATCTGACAGATTGCCATAATGCTCCCGGTTTCCTTGTGACCGCAAAGTCTGAATTAGTGAACCCAGTACTGTGGCCGCCGCTGCAGAAGGCCAACTGGCCACAATTAGCCTCATGAACTCGACTGCAAGGTTTTGAGCGAGTTCGGAGATTAGAGGAATATGAAATGGCGAATATATCGATAGGCATGCATAGTGGGGAACTGCACGATAGCTGGCGAATAAATTAATAGGCATGCATAGTTGGGAACTGCACGATAGCTGGCGAATAAATTGATAGGCATGCATAGTTGGGAACTGCACGATAGCTGGCGAATAAATGATAGGCATGCTAATTGGGAACTGCACGATAGCTGGCGAATAAATTGATAGGCATGCATGGTTGGGAACTGCACGATAGCTGGCGAATAAATTGATAGGCATGCATAATTGGGAACTGCACGATAGCTGGCGAATAAATTGATAGGCATGCATAATTGGGAACTGCACGATAGCTGGCGAATAAATGATAGGCATGCATAATGGGGAACTGCACGATAGCTGGCGAATAAATTGATAGGCATGCATAGTTGGGAACTGCACGATAGCTTGAATGGAAATAGTGGGTCATTTTCCCCACTATGAGTGGTCCGACTTTTTTCGATATTCGCAGATGGTATCTGGAAAAAAAACCTTTCAATAAACATATCCCTGTTTTGTTTCCTGCTGGGAGTTTCCACAGTGGGCATGCATGCAACAAAAAAGGAGTACCGTCTTCCCTGGGCATCAACAGTATGCCTCTGGGATTGGTGGTCTAGCAACGTCATGAGCCATACATCCTTGAGTTCTTCTCTCGAGTATGGTAAATTTATTGAGGAGGAAGTATTGTTTTGTGGGGATGCGAGCACCCTGCAGCATGTGTACCTACTGCCTGTCATTTTATTGATTCACCGTTTTATGATGAATTACTCTCTAAAATTAAGTAAATAGTAGTGTACCATAAACATGTATAGTAAACCGGCCAGCTTTGCAGAATAGGTGGACTGGTTGTATGTAGTAGTGCTACTGTGTACATGTAGGTGTTACTGTGCTATTACTATCGATGGAGGCCCTTACCATTGCTCTACATGTACAAATTATCGCGCAGACTGTACTTGGCGGGGCGCCCAAGTTGTGTACGGTGATGTGTGGGACAAAATCAGAGATTTAAACGTCTCTAAAAGCTATATTAAATCAATATTCCAAAAACTTTTTCAGGTTTTCATATATTAGAAGGAAAGGGCCCTGTGCATACAAAACTGGACTTGTAACGTACGGGAAATTTTTCCATGGAAAAGTAGCCATAAAAATATATTTTATCATTGAATCTACATTTCTGAACAATGATTTGAAATTTTGGGTACAGCAAAACAATATCATCGGTCTTTCATGCACTGTACCTGTGAAATCATTTCACTGTATAAAGCATGCCCGAAAGCTGGCACATACCTTGAAAACCACCAAGTCCAGTCAATTTCACCAACCATCATGTAAGATTCAATTTTTGCCCTGAGTGTTCGGTGTATTAAACTGTTCTAGTATACCATTATGGCACTATATCATGGTTCCTGCCATTAAATCCTGAAAGAGTCAAGAGTAGGCCACTTAAGTAAGTTAAGTTACACAGCTCACTAAAGGCTCATTGGTGTTATCTGTATCACACCAACCACCAATGGACACACCATACAAAAAAGACCCAATAGTTTTATCAACTAAATGCTTTGTCATTGTCAACAGTTTATTTGGTGCCATGATGTGCTAGTTAGGCATGGAGGGGTTGCGGCCTTTCAACAAAATAATGTTGTAAGCATTATGTGGTTTGAGGGTCCCTATGAGCCACCAATGCATGTTTATTATGTATCAATACATGGCTTTTATCCACACTAATCTAGTATGTCAAGTTTTGTCCCATTTACGGTCACATTATTATTTGCTAATTAAATTTTGCAGTGAATATCATTTCAGAATTTCTTCTGAATTGTTGGGAAATGATTCTGGATAGAACTTTATAGAATGTCAACAGGAAAAAAACATGTTTATCCATATGAAAAACCTGAAAGGTGATGAAAAATGTGAATACAAGACATTCAGATTTGGACACTAGCCTAATTAGCACATTTTAGGGAATTTACCCTCGAACATAATATGTAGCGAAATAATTGGGTTGGGAAAAGGGCTCATGTCCCACATAACTGATAATCATTTATATTTTCCTGCTTCAGGAAGATAGGAATTCAAATGTCCCGTACATCACACTGCAATTTCAATTCATGTCAATTAGCTGGCTTTGCAATTGCTAAAAAAAAAAAAAAAAAAAAAAAAATACAATATCTGTGATGAAAATCTGATACTTCAATATGTTAGCTTGAATATGATACCAATATCGGGGCTCAAGTACAGATTGGAAATTCGGCTTTAGGGTTACAATAGCTTGGACCTGCCACACTTGCCTCTTACTACAAACCTGCGCAGTATTACACCTACTAGCTAGCAGAGATTTGGGATAATTGTACGACCCGGAGGTGGCCACCTCCTCATTCCCAAATTTATGCCAGTTGAACTTCACAAGATCATAGATCATAAGAATTTTTTTGCATAATTTACTATTTAGAGCCAGACCTCCGGACTGACTTTGTCCCAGAGGGTTTTGGGTGAATATTTTCGCGATTAGGATAATTGAAGCTTTTGAGAAGTGTTGTTTAGTTGGAATTTTACTCTCCTTTTTAGACACGATCATTTGGGTTTTACGACTTGGGCAAGGCCTCTGCCACAACACCCAGAGTACTTGGTTTAGTCCTTGTTGACTTAGTGTCTACAGACTACGTACTTACTGGACTAACGTAGCACTACCATGGGAGCGCCCTACTATGCTCTACATGTACATCGCTAGTCATAGCCCTATGCTCCACCCACAGCAGACGGCTAATTAACTGAACTCAGGAAGCCAGTGTAAGACGACGAGATTACTCAAGTAATGGTTGTGTTGGGTTTAACAGGGCTCGTGATGTTGTTTTTGACAATTATCCCCACTACATGCTTGTCAGCTTCCACGCAAGAAAACATTGCCACTCCGGCACCGTTTCCCCCCAGGCCAATTAAACCTAGTATAATTTCCTCATGGACAATTCTTAACAAACAATCGCATCCACACTGTTCAATCTTTACTTAATTTTCTTTTTTACATGAGCAATTCCACCCAATAAATTCCATCCACATGTTTATTTTTTTCCCTTCCCCTTCCTTACATGGACAATTTTCGCACAGAAAGTGGGCAATTGTCCCCCATTCAGTTTTTGCATTGCCAATTCTCGACACAAAAAATATCTACCCAGGTAATTTCCACATGGACAATTCTCCCACAGACAATTCCCTTCCTGGTCAAGAAAAATATCTACCCAGGTAATTTCCACATGGACAATTCTCCCACAGACACTTCCCTAATGTCAATTTCGCCTAGGTAGTTTTTACATGGACATAAACCACATAGTCAGGATACCCACATGGGCTATTGCCACACAGAGAATAATTGCTCACAATCAATTAGGACATTGTTGGAAAGGGCGGCTCTTGAACCTTCCTTTTACACAGTACCGATATTTCAGGTAGGTGGCACGATGGAACCTAAAGATGCATTATAGCGTCTCGCATCACTCAGGTGGTGACAGAGGCCTTATATGAGACGTCTAACTAAAAATGGTCCAATTGGTTTATCGGACACTTTACATTTTCATATCATTGTGAAACTGCGAGATGTACTGTGTCCTTATACAATTGCAGTGCGACAAGTTTTCATAGTGACGCCTTGCAAACATCTTTCGACAGACGACAATGCCACTTGAAGTAGCACCGTTCATCTGACTGAGTCAACAGTGTCCCATTGATGTTTTACTATAGGCATATCTGGGGTCATCAGTCTGGGGGAGGCCAAAGCGGTTATATTGCCAGGACAAATCTGTTCCACAAGACCTTTTGTTTGAGAATGACTTACTCAAAATCATGGAATCTTTTCTTGTTTCCATCAGCAGCCAGGTTGGCTGCACTGTGATGAGGTATATCGATCTAGGCTTTACTTTTAACCAGTCGCACATCTGCCTATTATTACCATCTGTTTCCTCCTTTTTTTCTCATCTCCTCTTGTAGATACCCACACCTCTCCTGATAATTTCAAGCTTCCCTCTCTGGTCCAACCTATTGACAGAACAATGCAATTTCTTACCTGGATACAACATTGGTGATCGTCAACTTGATCCCAAAGTAATAGCTTAACGTTGACAGTCCTTTCGTTCTTTCAAAACTAAGAATCTGACTACATTGAAGTACTACCCTGAGGCTTTCAATTACCTTGTCACTTTACTCCAGGAACCAGCTATCCCAGTTGAATAACCCTAAGGTAAAGGTTTGATCCGAACCCCAAATATCCCTCTACTGTAGACTTTGGATTCTACTGGATATCTGATACTGTTATATTTCTAACAGTTCTTATCCAGCATTCAGCAGAAAGTTGTATTCCTCCCCTCTCATGCACACCAAGGTTAGCCCAGTAAACTGTAACAGCCATGTCTACTCTGAGGAGCATCTCCCCCCACCCCACCACCCCATCTGCAAACCTTTGAACCGGACTGGTGGAGGGAGGCCTCTACCCTGAACCAGCAAGGGTAGTGGTGAAGCTCCGTCACACCAGATACCACCAAGACCATTACAACACCACGGCAGCTGCCCAGTCAGGATAATGGCCAGAGCAGACCCTCGCCCAGCCAAGTATGACACCACAGGGACCTGCCGCTGCCAGGGTGATGCTGAGAGAGGCACCCCCGACATGGCTGGCCAGTCTTGACTGTACCACAACAGCACTGTGGCAAAATACCATGAGACCTCTCTCCCGCTGATATAGGCCTACTGAAAAGAAATATCCATACCAATTTAATTCGAGTAGTACCCAGTATCTCTTCCCTTATGCATACTCCTTAACTAACCCAGATGAGAAGACTGAATCTCGAGGAAGGACTGATTACTGGACTGTATCTCACTCAGGTCTTCCTCCTCCTGCCCCTCTCCTATGACCGCTTATCAGTCCGAACGAAGGACATTTCTGGATGCTTTACACACCTTTCACTGACTTGGATATCCAGCTCTACAGATACATACAGTACTACTACAACGCCATGCTCTAACCCAGCCACTCTCAGCATATAGTAACATCACAAGTAGGCACCCCTACCCCTGTCAAGAAAACTCTGGACGCTGCTACTATATGGGTGGCTGCGATGGTGAGATGGCCACTCGTAGGGACCTCTCTCAACAGACTCTTACACTCTATAATGGTCCCTGCAGTGACGGACACTAAGAGAATTCCGTCAATTTTTCTAAGATTCCAAATAGCCAAAATACAGAGAAAATGCACTCAAATGGTCAAGTAGGTGTGTACAAGTATATTATAGATCGATCGACTTTTCAAAATGATGAATTCAAGAAGGTTTTGAAGATTTCCCAGGCCGTCCCCGTCGCTGATATCCGATCCTAGAACCTGGCTAGAAAGCGGACACACTGATGCAGTACGTAACTGATGTATGCATTCCATATGCAGTTCGATACTATCAGCGCTTATCACAAGTTCAAAACTTGAAGCACCATGCTACGATGAAGGTCACTGGCAAAAGCGAGACTAAATCCCGTTTCATTCGGCCATTTGCGTATATGTACCCACTAGTAATCGGCCCATTTCGCTGAATGATAATTCCACCTTGATTAGTTCCGCGGAAAAAAATGTTCGATATCGTGTTGCTACGGGTAAAGTTTGATCGGAAAACAGTGTCCGCTTTTTACCCAGGTGTCCGGGACTACCAGGTATACTATACTACATGCGTATATCACAACACTTGTTTTAACATTAAACTACGAATAGCTATCAAACCCCAACTGGTAGGCTACGCAAACTCTACTGCTTAGTGCTACTATACAGTAATGGATTAGAGTGTTCAGTACTCACAGACAATGTGACATTGCTTTGTTTACAGGAACAGACTCTCTGTTGATGGACTGGCAGCCACACATCAACATTGGCAACATTGACAAACCTGCAATGCACCTCATTCCAACAAATTGACCTACCAAACACCTGACGCTAGGATAGGACTTTTCCCCCGACCCTCAATTATCATGCTAAGCCTTGATTACCCACAGCCGACATATTCGCCTGCCCACTGCACAATGCTCATAGCCCATACCTAGAGTACTTCAGTTCAACAGCGTGCAGTTGAACATGGTCTGGTTGATTGCGCTGTCTCTGATTCATACTCTATGGGGTTTATCATCTAGAGCTGATTTCATCTTTCCTTCCAACTCATTTGAACTGAGTACTCCTTGGCTTGAAAAGCCGTGACATTGTAGACATTTTCAACATACATGCTCTGATATTTTCTAACATTTTGACATTATTTTTCACAACAGAACCAGGAGAGATATGAGAGCAAGTGCCGAGATATGGACAACGCCAGCGACACCCTCGAACGTGAAAGAAGCATTGCAAAGCCAGCAGATATGACCAAAAGTATGTACACAGTACTGTAACAAGTGGCATATAGCATCAGAGTATTGTCATTGACCAGCACGTTGTGGAAGCATGATTACGTTAGCAGAACCACACCTCTGTCCTGATTCGATTTGATTTGTCTGTCTTTCCATCTGTCTGTGATAGATTCAATTGCTCCTGCTACATCTGTGACAGATCATGTTGACCCTGGGTTGAAGGGTCATATGCAGTGAGTGTGAGCTGAAGAGTGTATATACTTATCATTATATATATTTAGGTACCAAATTCATACACTGCATGTGTGTTCCTGATCTATCATGAGAGAGTTAGAGTGAGGATTTGTTTCATATCAGGACTAATCAGAAAATACTATCATAACAATGTGTGTTGATGTGTTGGTAGACCCTGTGTGTATCCCTGCTGGGAGTAAAATAGGAGAATGCTTCCCAGGTTCCAGTGGAAAATTAGTGGGGAAACATTCCAAAATATACAAACCAGGAAAGAGGTGAATGGAAATGTCAAATTCCATTGTGATTGTGTATAGGTAGAATGAAGTACATGTATGGACTTCATACGTTCTCCTCCCTCCCCCATCAGGGTCCATTGACCTCTCCCCCCCCCCTCAAGGGTGGTTCTGGTGCTTTCCCTGGTTAATACCTGTCAGTTTGGGCTACATCCACAGTACCTACAAAACCTCAATGTGTCGTAGTCATTCTGGAATTGAATTTTATAATGAGCTTGACCTTTTCTGCCTATTGTCAACATGATAACTTAACTCTGCTTAAATGGATGAAGCTCATACTCTGCATGTAGGTTAGCCATGACAACTACATGAGTGCCATTATTTTTGGGTCAGGTGAGAAGAGAAAATTATGGTAAATCTTGGATACATCCACATACCTACAAAACCTCAATGTGTCGTAGTCATTACGGAATTGAATTTCATAATGAACTTGACCTTTTCTGCCTATTATCAACATAACTTAACTCTGCTTAAATGGATGAAGCTCATACTCAGTATGTGGTAGCCATGACAACTACATGAGTGCCATTATTTTTGGGTCAGGTGAGAAAATTCTTGTAAATTTTGGCTACAATCCACATACCTACAAAACCTCAATGTGTCGTAGTCATTCCCGTAATTGAATTTCATAATGAACTTGACCTTTTCTGCCTATTGTCAACATAACTTATACTCTGCTTAAATGGCTAAGCTCAATACTCAAGTATGTGTGTACCATGACAACTACAAATGAGTGCCATTATTTTTGGGTCAGGTGACGAAAATCTTGTTAAATTTGAGTTCAGAATTACTTGTCCGATTATTTGAAATTTAGCTTTCTTATCGCGAGTACAGTAACCATTGCTTGATTCACATCGCGGCATTTTTCTGAAATGGGAACGTTGTCGGACATGCAATATGTTGCCCTTAGTTAGGCTGGTACCTTTTGCCATGAGTCCTTGTGTCTTGTCATAGGTGTTGTCAGTAAGAGTCCAGAGTCCCACTGACCCTATTTTTCTGTCATCCCATGCGCAAGATGTCACCAAATTAGGAGCGATTAAGAAGGCACTCTGCTGAAGCCGGTGAAGTGTTATCAGGGTGGATGGGTTGGTAATGGAACGAGGGCTGTTCCACGACAACTGAAAAACCTGGGATAGGTATGAGCCATTCAAGACTGATTCAGTTTGTTGGCCCTTCCCCTATATATATATTCAATTCGTCATGAGCCTATAATTCAGTTTTTCACACATTTCAAGCCCTGTTCCCCATGGCCAACCACGGGGGACCCGTTCCCATTCACGCCGGCGGGAGGGTTTGCGTTTTACAAAATAATGCAGACCTCTTCCCACTTCAAGTGTGTAGCCTATATGCGCTATATCATAAACCGGTATTATTTTATTAATATTTATTATATTATTGTATCACAAGCGGAACGCATAGTAGTGTTTGAACCTAAACCAACCGGTTTTCATTTTTTTTTTTTTTTTCTACGACCATTGTTTCCATAATGTCCACTCTAGCACTAAAATACGATTCTACAACCCCAAGCCATCAGTTATTGCAAATACAGGATTCTGATTGGCTATCCCAATCCGTAGCGGACTATTATTTTTGCAATAACAGTCAGCTGTTCAAGTAACCAACAATCGAATACTTGCTCGATTTTGCTGCGTCCGTAAGTAATCGCAGTACTTTTTAAACGCAAATGTTAAGGCTGCGTGATCCTTTGGGGTTTAGTTTCCACGCGCAGGTCTGGCTTTCAGTAGACGCGCTCTTCAGAGCGCGTACTGCCCCCCCCCCCCCCCCCAAAAACAACAAACGGAATACAACGAGCGAAACGACGCCCCCCCGGTTTTTCGCTCGTTGCATTGGAGAACGCATGTTTTCACCGCGCAGACCCTCCGTTTTGGACGCGTGGTTTTTATGCGTCTCCGTGAAGTGCACACACGCCTCCAATCTTTTGTGTATGGTACGCAATGCATTTACTTCGATTGCACCAACGCAATAGTTTACCCTAGCGCTTATTTACTGTTTAGAATACAAAGATTGGATCTAGAGATATAGATATCCCTCTAATCGTTTGGATAATTCTTGATTATGCGGGTTGTATAATAGGTATAAACTACGCAGTCGACTTTTACTGGTTCATAAACAGTCTCGACTCTGAATTTAGCTATAAACGAACTCTGCTGAACGCTCTTCCGATCTCGTTATTTACCTAAATTCAGAGTTCTCGACCGTTTATTCGCCGGTAAAAGTCCCTCCCAGTTGCGTTTATCCCTTAATTAAAACTTCACAACCACATTTTTGCATGGGGATTTATTAGCAATACTTTACATGTCATAGTTTTTACACATGCAAATATGTGTTCGAAAATTTTGTTATAAATAATCATCACGCGTGTTGAAACAGTTATGAATGTTGTTTGGGAACATATTCAAACAGTACATGTTCGGCTAACTCTCCACTATCGGGCTACAAGCCAGGTAAGATTGCAGGGCAATCCCCAGAATATGATGATGAAATAAATACCACCCGGCGGTTAAAATCAACTACATACATGACCGATTTGAGGAAACGCCTGCCACTTGCCCTCCCCCCCCTGGGGGCCCCCGCAGTGCATGGAAACGGTTCCATTGAAATGTATAGTGAGCGATTTTACCCGCCCGCTGCCGCGTGCACGGAACACCGCTTTAGGTATGACCAAGGTATACGAGGAAATTTATTTCAACAGGTGGCTCTTTACCATGCATGACAAAAACAAATGTATTTCAATATTCTCGGTGTGATTCAGCCCTGTCCAATTACTGTAATCAGTGACAGGCTCACCCACTTCAACAACTCATCAAGAAAATACTCTCCCTCGAGCTCAGCCACTCATCCACCCAACCATTGAGTGGTCGAGTGGTTAGAACATCCGGTTCACGGGCAGGATATCCAGCATCTGATGTTGAGTCAAACCACTCATCCTCTCGGGTCAATCACAGTGGCTTGAACAGGATTTTATTGACAGTGGGCCCATGCAGGTTTCTTAATGTTCTGATGAGCACATGGATTTCTGGGAATTCCCCCCTCAAATACAGAGCTGGACACCTAGCCCTATAGTGATGGGAGGGGCAGTCTCTAATGTCCCTGAATACACCATTAGTTACTCCTTCTCATCCACTCCATTGATTTGAGTGGTAGGGAATCGGATTCACGGCTAGGATCTCATAACATTTGTTGATGTTGGATTAAATAATTCGCCTCCTATTATTACTACTAATGGAATTGTGCAGAACTATTAAAGAGTTGTACAAGAACATTAGTGCCTCAAAGGCTGGTAGAATGCCCTGGGCACTGCCAGCTGAATAGCCTGTTGAAACAGACGTTTGACCTGTTCACCTCGTATCAGCCTCATTCACTCATATGTACAGGATGACCCTTTAACCCATACGGGGATTTGCCTAAACAAACGCCTGTGCGACTTCGTTCCACACGCTGTCCAAACTGAATCATGCAGACTAGTGGCGGTGCAATGTTAACGTTTGATTGCACAATCAGAGATAATTCTCTCTTTTAACTACATTAGAGGAAATGGCCATGCCTGCTGGAAAAATTACTCTTGATCTGATCTGGAATTGTTTAGACACCTCCAACTAGTGTTGGCATCTGGTGGAGATTCTTTTTAATTCCCCAATTGAAGGATTCATATTTTTCTGAACTTGTGCAGCGATACAGAACAAGCCGCAATACGCCTGCAACAGTGGCTTTGGTTCATTTTAGGCTTCAAATGCATCATTCTTCGATATTCCTCATTTTCGTTGTTGGAAAAGGTTATTGAACGTCGCTGAAATATGCCTGACCAAAAATAGGGCGATTTTTTTGCAGCATCTAATTCAGGGGTGCTTCGCATCCATGTCAACCTCCGTGGTGCTCTGATTATGACAGCTTCATCCCCTGCATCGTGATGAGCAAAATCCAAATTTTGGGGGATTTGTCAAACAAAGTCCTACAGACGATATATTAGTAATATCGACGGGTAGTTACTAGAGAGTGATAACCCCTCTATTTAAGGACGCGCTTCCTCATATCATCTGCTTTAGCAGGCTTCCAGCTAAAATAAAAGATTGTTAGCTTTCGTTGATTTTTTATGTGTGGAATTCACATACCTTTAGTTTTCATAACATTCTATCATTTTGCAAGATAGCTGAAGCTTAGGATAAGGTTGTGCTTGGTACAGTGTAACTGCCTACACTACATATCCCATAGAGAGTTAGGGGATCAATTAGTTTTTTGGAACTACTTATGGGTTTTGGGTTTTGAATCATCCTGGCACTCACACAGTTCAATTACTTTTATTTTCAGCTCTCCTTCAGCTGTTTCTGCTTCAGTGACTTTACTAGAGTGCTTGTCTTGTGCGCTCCTAGACAGTATCTTGCCATTTCAATGGATTTTGTGCTGTTTTAGATAAGCAAAAGAACTCGCATTCCTTTCGACATGCTAAGTTTCCGGTAAGCGTACAGTGATTATGGGTGATTTCACTTATCCAGATATTTGTCTTGGTCTAATGTAGTGTGGTAGTGGGTTTTTTTAATGTCACCCAAGATTGTATCCTTCTGCAGCAGTTCTTTTCCTACCAGAAAGCATTATTATATAGAATTTACTTCTGAGTAGTGATCCAGTCCGTGGATAATGTCGAGAGTTTAGGTAAGACTTGGTGCAAGTGATCGCGATATTATAGCTTTCGATGTGTCTTGTTCTGTCAATATTCCACTAGAGTTGGCTTGTTCCTTGTTTCTCGAGGGGCCCTATCTGGATGGCATTTCTGGGTTTCCGTGGAATGTAGATTGGTCTAATTTTCTTAGTAAATTTGAATGCTGTGATCCCTGGAAGGGTTTATTGGTAAAGTTAACGAGTTAATGAGAGTTTACTTTCCTTGCAGCGGTGAGCTGTTTCCACTACACATCTGACGAACACTTTTGGCCTGATACTTTTTTTTTCTGATCCGCTTTTGGCTATTTATGTTGATTGTTACAGGAGACATGTTTGCTCAGACTGAGGACCATGTCCTAATCCAACGATAGGCACAGTTGACGGCAAGCGGAATTCATAACCGTAAACTCGCAGAGTGATAGAGCTAAATGAGAACTTCTGCAGACCCTATTTGATTCTGAGGATTCGGACATACAGTCGGGAACCAAATCAGGGCCCATTCGAAAAAATATTCCATGAAGATTTCCTGGCATCATACTTTATCTATAAGCAGAACCGACTGAGAGACGTCACAGGACACTTTCATTGCAGTGAAGTATACCCTGTTCTCAACATAGGTACTCTCACTGGAATCGACAATGCGTTCTGGGTCAAAGTGGCCAGCTTGGAAGCCCCACTCCAGGGTTCTAGTGCTCCTATGTACAAGTACAGTCCGTTACTCATCTTTGTGCAATTCCCACGAGCAAGTGCACTATTTTTTATTGGTGATTTTAATTCTTTCCGGATTTCACTCTGGATGTTATCCAGCTCCAAGCAAAATAATTCTGACATGATGCATCCCTTGGCCTCTCAATTGATCAATCTCCAACTGAGAAATTCAATCTTGGACCTCTACCTTGCAAACATTGCGATTAGTATACTTGATACATGTCGTTTTTTGATACCTTGATTCATGTCGTTTTTTGATACATTGATTCATCTCACTTAATCTCAGCCAATTAGAAGGGATATCTATTTGTTCTCAAATGTAACTAAGAGGCATTTCACCAAAGGTTATCGAACTTACAATGCTTCCTCTCCAACTTAACGTTCCACCAACAGTCCATATGGCTTGGCTCGTATCCCAGCCGTTTCTGGCAATGGATGATTTTTTTTTTCCAAACAAACCTCATCAATCCAGATTAACACATCCATGGATTGATACCAGTTTACCCCGTCGGGTGACCCCCCCAAAAAAAAAACCAACAATTCTCAACTTCACGCTCTACGATAAAGCACACGTTTGTATAATCCAAGAGCAGCATATGTTTGAAGCTTCAGAGAGAGCTGACAGAACTATTAACAGGATTGATCATACTCTCCGTAACCTTATTTTAGCAGACTTGAACGTGAATGATCATCGCCCTTTTGGAACTCATTCAAAGGGCAACTACTAACGAAAATCAGTACTTAATCAAGGGAATTATTTCTCCCTACTCCTCCATCTAGGAAGCCGACTGCTAATGATAGGTAAATTCCCACTTTATGGATAGTGCGACTTGGCATTGTCGTCTCCGTCGCCACGTCCGCTGGAAGCTTTTCGTGTTAACACAATGACTCTCCAATACAATGTCGGATTGGCACAAACTTTGCACCCATGTTGTCCTGATGTTTAAATACCACTTTGTTCCACCCTGTACGACCCCACCCGTTGGCCATTTTGAATTTTTTGCTGATGGACATGTTCCTTTCTTGTTTTTTCACTTTCTCCTCTCATGAAAATCTGCAATGGGTCGAATGGTGGGCCTTGCCCCCGCTCTGCAGCATCCTTTTTGGATTTTTTTGTGAAATTGGGGCTAGAATCCCTTTTTTGATAAAAAAAACAAAATGAACAATGTCACCCATGATTGATCAAAAGTGGGAATAGACACATTGCTGTTTTAACTCGCCATACGCTGTCTACTGTCATTCTATGTAATTCTACTCGTTTTTCACTGAAGAGATACAACATATTGGATAATTTTGGTGGCCTAGTTGTTGGGGTTTCTCCGCATAGTATTGGTAATATCGTGTGCTCGCCTGTTAGTAAGGAGAACTGCAGAATCTCAAAGTGATAAAGCTCCTGGTCCTGACGGAGTTTATCTTTCTTACTACACCTTTGCCCCGACGATTTTCTGTTCATTCGCTATTCTTTCAATAAATCTGCAAGAAGGTATTGTTCCGGATGATTGGAAGGGAGCATGTTGCTCCTATTTTCAAGAAGGTAAACGGTCTCTTCCTTGTATTACAGGCCAGTCAGTTTTACAGTGTGTCTGCCAGGTAATGGATCAACCCTTCGGGATCCTATGTTAATGATTTCAATGAGCATAGTCCTGATTAGGGATTCTCAGCTGGGTTTAGGAAGAATCCGTTCGTTTTGACTACTCTGTTGGATTTATGGAAGATGTGACCTCCTGTGCTATTGACAACGGCATGCGTTGAAATAATTTTCTGGACTTTCAGAAAGCGTTTGACAAGGTTCCCATGAGCGTTCTTGCTCACGTGGAGACTTTGCTTGAGGGGAATGTCTTAAGTCGATTCGGGAGTGGCTTCATAATAGGAACAACGGGTTGTCATTAATGGGCCGGTCGTCTTCTTGGCACAAGGTCCTAGTGGTGTTCCCCAGGATCCGGTTCTGGCCGTTCTCTTTCTGGCGTATATTGACGATCTTGAGGTTCTGTTCATTCCATGGTTAAGAAGTTCGCAGGGCCGATACCAAGTTGTTCGGGAGGTCGTTTTCGAATGATGATGCTGAAATTGGTTCAAAGGGCATCTGATATAATTTTTCCCAAATGGTCTTCCGACTGGCAAATGTTTTTCAATGTCGACAAGTCAAATTTGTTCATGTTGTTTTCACAATCACAACGCTTCCTTCATGTTAAATAGCCAGAATATTCAGCAAGGTGATTTCAGAAAAGATCTTGGGTTTTGTTTTCGGCTGATTCTTCTTTGAAACCTTCGAGGCAGTGTGTCCGAAACGGCTATAAAGGTACTTGGATTCTTGGCTTGATTAGCTCACTGTCAGTTTCTTGATACATGATCTTGTTCTGCAGGCTGTTTTAAAGCAACTGGTGAATCGCACCTGGAAATATTCTGTCCAAGTTGGAATCCCTTACTTTGCAATAGTCAGCAGTGTTATCTGTAAAACGTTCAGCGTAGGGCAACTAGAATGAAGTTGACTGTCTGAACAATTTATCCTACGAGGAAAGATCAGGCGTCCTCGGTCTAACGACCATTGCGCTGAGGCGAATTTGTGGTGACTTGATCAGGTTTTCAAACTGTCCCATGGACTCGATGGACTGTCCTTCCACTACTTCTTTGAATTTTCCAATGTTACTGCAAATATAGGCCACTGTCTCAGCTTCGTGCAGCGCTGCAGATTGGACATTCGTAAATATTTCTTCTCGGCAGAGATTGTGCAATGATTGGAATTTTCTTCCTGAAAATGATTTGTTCTCTCTAAGAGTCTTGAATGCGTTCAAGAACAGTCTTGATTTATTTTAGAACCACGGGCAGAATTTTTTTAGTTTGGTTCATTTTCTTTCCTGGGTTGTTGGTTGCTCCGGGGTCCTTTATGAGATTTTGTTCCTTCCTGACCTTATTCACTAAACTAAAACTATATGCCTTCCTCATTACCCTGTGGGACTTTCCCTTTCAGACTTGAAATCTCTGAATATGGTGTGAAGAGGCTTTTAAATGATCTTTCTCAAGCGAACAAAGCTATAGTAGACTCTCTTAGGCTCTCACATGTGCTCATCTTCAATTCACATTCTTAACAGCTATCCTCTCAAAAATTTATTGTAGCATATGGTTCATCACTACACCATGAAATAACTCTATGTATAACCATCAGCTCACAACAAAGTGTTCAATATGGATCTAGAAATTAGCAGCACTCCTGTGGCTGCACAACTGGCTATAACTTTCAGTGATCTAACTAAGATCCTGGACTGCAAGACTCAGACGGAGTTTAAGCGATTCCTTGGACCTTTCAAACAAAGTTCCACAAAAACAACTGCTAATTAAAAGCTTCAAACCCATACCAGCATTTCAGGTACAAATTCTCACATGGCTAAATGTCACTTGGAAGGATGGTTCCATGCCCAATGTGTTTACAACAAAAAAAATGGTTGTGAAGTCATCAGGGGTCCTGGCAGGGTACCAGACTGGGGGTCATTGGCTGTTGTCAATAGGACACATGATCCTAAACCATTATAGTATAACCGGGGGGTAGTCCCGGGGACACTGGGTAAAAAAGCTGACACTGTTTCGATCGAACGTTACCTTAGCAACACGATAATTGAACAGTTTCGCGGAATTAACAGGGTAGAATTATTATCCAGCGAAATGGGCCGTTTACGAGTGGAGTACTACACAAAATGGCCGAAAACCGAAATGGAGGGATTCAGATCCGCTTTTGACAGTGACCTTCATCGTAGAATATTATTGTTTCAGTTTCATAGCGCTGTTGTATGAAATTGCATATGGATGCATACATTAGTTACGTACGGCATTAGTATGTCGCTTTCTAGCCAGGGTTCTAGGATCGGATGTCAGCGACGGGGACGGCCTGGGTAATCTTGAAATCCACCTTGAATTCATCATTTTGAAACAAGTTCGATCGATCTCTAATATCTTGTACACACCCTACTTGAACATTTGAGTGCATTTCCTTTGTATTTTGCTATTTGTAATCTTAGAAAAATTGACGAATACCCTAAGTGTCCTCACTGCCAGGGACCATTATTCACAGCAGATGTCAAATCTGAAAGCATCACATGGAATGCCTTTCAATTGTTTTCTGATGGACTGATGGAAGAAACCACTGATCGTAGCACCAGGCGGACACTGGTTCAATCCCTTGTTAACCAATAAGAGGCGAGCTGTCCCATTCCACTATGATTGACATATTCAAACTGGTGAAAGCTTCCCAATTTTGGAGTAAATATATAATCACATCAAAGCTCTAATGGTCAACTGATATTGAATAATAATACAGTTAGTAAGCTCACAAGGTCCTCACTCTGATCTGTAAGACATCTTAATGCTGATACCAAAACAAAGACTTGCTTATGAATCACTGGTTTTGTCCCTGTTTTGTATAGCTCCCTCGGTTCTGGATCTATACAACCTGTAACAAAAATTGAATGGCTCATTGTGAAGCTCCGTGATTTTGCTTGCGAAACACTGGCCGTAACTGGCAATCACAATGATTCTGCAACATCTTGCCTGCCACTTTTACGAGAGGGAATTACGCAATGCTCACGCCCGCTCTTCCATATTCTACTAAGATCTCTTTCTAATATAGCGCTTTTTTTCACATCGAAGACATGCTCAAGCGCTTTCCAGATATTACCTCTGATCATTATTGACTTGTCAGACCCGTGCTACTAGCATGCAACGCTCGTGCGTGTTCTGTTCAATGCACCATTCCAGTACGCACTTCATCGTGTCCCCAGGGGGACTTCTCAATAGGGGCTGCCACATACAGCACTCGCTCTCTTCTCAAGTCACCTCACAAGGTACCCACTTTGACTGTGGGGTGGCCTGGGACATTCCTGAGACATGCTTGTCCAACAGCACTGCGGAAAAATCCTCCGGCTTCCAATGGGCTCCGAACTCACGATCAGTAGTTTTTGCAGTCTGGTGCTCTACCGACTTAGCTAATTGGCCTCCTGACAACATATTGTTCATTCTGTGGAGTCACAGACTAATCACTCACGATCAGCATCAGCAGTATTAGATACATGTATAGACGTGTGGATGTTAATACCCATGTCTTCAGGTGATCTTCCTGGCCAAGAACAATTCCTGGTTGGAATGCTCCCATATAGTTCCACTATGCAGGAAATCCAATATGCAGGGGTGGGGGTAGCTCTGGTAAATGGTGTATCTCTTCATAATAACACCAACCTTTGTTAAGCTTGTGCCTGTTGCCCCTCCCCTTGCAGGGATAACCACAAGTTGGTGTTTGCATAGTCCAGGCCAAGACAAGGCAAACTTTCTCTAGTCTTTAGGCCTGGTCATATTATGACAGACTTTCAGAGTGCCCCTCATGTACATTGGCAACGCTCTGTTCGGTTAGCAAGTATGGAATGGAGGGGTGACCATTTCGCTAGGAGAATATGCCAGAAGTGGGTAGTCATAGCACGGTTTGTATACTGAACATGTTAGTAGTAAAAGGTCAGAGTACTAAGCTTATTATTTGCAAGGAGCTTGGGACAAAGAAGTTAGAAATTGAAGTGTGAGTGAAATATAACTCTAATTTAATCTGATCAACTCATATCACTGACAGATCAGCTGGACTCGCACCCCAAATTCAGCCGATTAAAGTTTATGATAATGCCAAAATCAGTTATTGCAAAATTTGCCTTGTGACATCACGAAGGTAACTGCAAGATCCCTATAATACAAAGTCAATGTGAAACACGTACTCCGAAAATCTTGTACGAGACAACTGTGAGGAGATCCAATAACAACCTACGTAATTGTTCACGAATTATTAGAGAATAATGACACTCATTTCTATGTGGATACTTTTTTTCGTCTTTCTGTTATCATGGTGGAAAAATGCAAACCATTACTGTGTAGGTCTTTGGCAAGCCATGCATCGTTCCCCCATGTGACGTCATAGATTCCTCAAATTTTCTCGAAAGTAAATTTTAATATCTCAATGAGGCAACTTCTAGAATTTTCGAATTTTGGGTTCACCTGTGCTAATTCACCGCAATCTGTTCACGTGCCCATTAGCCTTTATGTAACTGGAAGTTTTTGGACTGGTGATGAATCTCCTGTGATGACTTTTTCTGTGACAGAATTATATGTTTAAACTTTCCTCTGCCTCCTCGGATTCAGACATGTGTTTCATGTCGTGTATCATTTCCGCAATTTTATCCTCTTTCAGATGATGTCTATAAAAAGAGTCTGGAGCAACTTGAGGCAAGAGGAAGGAGTGGGAAGCCAGTATGGCCAATTTTTGTCAGGTAAGCACTTCAGCTTCGCGTTCTTTCCTGGTAGCCTGGACTTGATCAGCAACCTTTACACTCCAAGGTTGTGGTTACGGAAGCTGAGAAATTCGATGTGCTTATCAGCTTAGGCTGTTAATTAGGCATTATACTTTAACGGTGGGTTTAAGATGAATATGACTATGTGGAAAGACACTATTAGATCATCAGAAAGGTACTTGTAGCCTGTAGGTACCTGTAGGGATCCATCAGAGTTGGTAGTGAGTGGATCAACCAATTGTTTGGGAAGGTTCCAAGCGAGAGTGCAGTACAGCGAGACTATTGTGTGGAGAAAAGAAATATTAAGGCCCTCAATCCCATGACCCATTGCCCTCCAGTGGTTTTGCCCCCGGATAGGCCATTGGTAGATTCGCTTGTTGCATGAGCCATATACTAGATAGGCCCTGGTCTCTGCCTGGGTCCCCTGAACCTTAACCTTGGACAGGCCTAGTCTTGTTCAAGATGTGATGACTCATCTTGCGATCCAGCAACCATTTATGTTCATGTGATATCAAACGGTTATAGCTACACCTACTGCACCTACAGATCAATGGATTGACCTCGACATCGAGTCTTTTTAACTAGAGAGATGCTTTCTTACGGTAGTATTGAGACGCACGCGACCTCCCCGGTGATGACTAGTCACGTTTAAATTTAGCCTCCTTATTATGGCAATTTCCAACTGGAATGCGTCTCCGTACCGCCCGTACTTGACAGCTGGACAACATGGGGTTGTATGGACTAGGGTTTACGAGCTGCACCAATGAGAGGTGCATTATTCATAAAACTAATGGTGGGATGTAACAGGCAAAATTTAATTGAGGAATCCGAAAATCAACGGGGCTCACATATATGTACAGCGGGTGTTTATACAGTTACCATTGACGATGCTGAGAAATGATGCGATTGGCCGCTTCACAATATGATGCAAAGTTTTGTCTTGATTTGCCAAAGTGTTAGCAATTGCTGCTGAGGGGTACCCACTGTACATACGTAAAGCAACCCTAGAGGGTGTTTACGCGTAGGGCGATTAGAGGACACAATCGTCTAAAGATTAGACTAGGACAGGCCTGGAAAATGCGTAGTAGATTGCCTGTGGGGCTGTCAACATAGCCCTAGATAGGCCATTGAATGATGTGAACTATAGCCGTAGACAGACCACTGGCAAATGCCTGGGTTTTTACGTCACAGGACAGTATCATATTTCCCGGGCCTGTGGAGGGAGGGTCTCGCACATTAACATGTATATAAATGCAGCCTGTGCTGCATAAAGGTTCTGTGACACAGGAAAGTGTCTTGATTGTAGTGTGAACGTTTTGATTTCTCAATCGGAAGTTAAGCGATAGAACGTGAAAAACATGTACCTTACAGCAGTAAATTCTCTTCGAGGTGATTATCTGTACACTAGGGCGCAGTGCTGGCGAATTTGTTAATGCTGATATATTTTTATAAGGAAATTTGGTTGTCTCAGCATTTTTGATTCCTTGGAAGGGAGCCCCACCCATCCCAAGGAATCTAGGCAGTCACGCGTGTGTGTGTGTGTGTGTGTGTGTGTGTGTGTGTGTGTGTATGTAACGCCTACCTTGTAATCAGGCTAAGTCCAACATGCCTGGTGGGATCAAGTTCAAATTTGGTGGGTGTGCTTCCCATGATGAGGACATGAACGCTATTTATTGTTGTATGAGTAGGGGGTCAATTTTGGGCAAAAAGTGGAAACTTGTAAAATTCTGGTATTTTGGGCACTTTTACCTTGTAATCAGGCAAAGTCCAACATGCTGGTGGGATCAAGTTCACAACTTGGTGGGTGTGCTTCCCATGATGAGGACATGAACGCTATTTATTGTTGTATGAGTAGGGGGTCAATTTTGGGCAAAAAGTGGAAACTTGTAAAATTCTGGTATTTTGGGCACTTTTACCTTGTAATCAGGCAAAGTCCAACATGCCTGGTGGGATCAAGTTCAAACTTGGTGGGTGTGCTTCCCATGATGAGGACATGAACGCTATTTATTGTTGTATGAGTAGGGGGTCAACTTTGGGCAAAAAGTGGAAACTTGTAAAATTCTGGTATTTTGGGCACTTTTACCTTGTAATCAGGCAAAGTCCAACATGCTGGTGGGATCAAGTTCAAACTTGGTGGGTGTGCTTCCCATGATGAGGACATGAACGCTATTTATTGTTGTATGAGTAGGGGGTCATTTTGGCCAAAAAGTGGAAACTTGTAAAATTCTGGTATTTTGGGCACTTTTACCTTGTAATCAGGCAAAGTCCAACATGCCTGGTGGGATCAAGTTCAAACTTGGTGGGTGTGCTTCTCATGGTGAGTACATGAACGCTATTTATTGTTGTATGGTAGGGGGTCAATTTTGGGCAAAAAGTGGAAACTTGTAAAATTCTGGTATTTTGGGCACTTTTACCTTGTAATCAGGCAAAGTCAACATGCCTGGTGGGATCAAGTTCAAACTTGGTGGGTGTGCTTCCCATGATGAGGACATGAACGCTATTTATTGTTGTATGAGTAGGGGGTCAACTTTGGGCAAAAAGGTGAAAACTTGTAAAATTCTGGTATTTTGGGCACTTTTACCTTGTAATCAGGCAAAGTCCAACATGCCTGGTGGGATCAAGTTCAAACTTGGTGGGTGTGCTTCCCATGATGAGGACATGAACGCTATTATTGTTGTATGAGTAGGGGGTCAATTTTGGGCAAAAAGTGGAAACTTGTAAAATTCTGGTATTTTGGGCACTTTTACCTTGTAATCAGGCAAAGTCAACATGCCTGGTGGGATCAAGTTCAAACTTGGTGGGTGTGCTTCCCATGATGAGGACATGAACGCTATTATTGTTGTATGAGTAGGGGGTCAATTTTGGGCAAAAAGTGGAAACTTGTAAAATTCTGGTATTTTGGGCACTTTTACCTTGTAATCAGGCAAAGTCAACATGCCTGGTGGGATCAAGTTCAAACTTGGTGGGTGTGCTTCCCATGATGAGGACATGAACGCTATTTATTGTTGTATGAGTAGGGGGTCAATTTGGCCAAAAAGTGGAAACTTGTAAAATTCTGGTATTTTGGGCACTTTTACCTTGTAATCAGGCAAAGTCCAACATGCTGGTGGGATCAAGTTCAAACTTGGTGGGTGTGCTTCTCATGGTGAGTACATGAACGCTATTTATTGTTGTATGGTAGGGGGTCAATTTTGGGCAAAAAGTGGAAACTTGTAAAATTCTGGTATTTTGGGCAATTTTACCTTGAAATCAGGCAAAGTCCAAACCTGACTGGTGGGATCCAAGTTTCAAAAACTTGGTGGGTGGCCTTCCCATGATGAGTACATGCAAGCTATTTATTGTTGTAATGCGTAGGGGGTCAATTTTGGGCAAAAAGTGGGAAACTGTAAAATTCCCTGGTTATTTTGGGCACGTCAACTTGTAATCAGGGGAAGTCCAACATGCCTGGGGGATCAAGTTCAAAAGTGGTGTGGGGGATGTGTGTGGTGGCTTATGGTTGAGTAATGAAAGCTATTTGTTTTGTATGGGTAGGGGTTTCAATTGGGCCAAAAAGTGGGAAACTGTGGATTGGGTTCAAATTCTGGTATTTTGGGCACGTTTACCTTGTAATCAGGCAAATCAACATGCCTGGTGGGATCATAAAGTTCAAACTTGGGGGTGGGCTTTCCATGATGAGACATTTACGCTATTTATGGTGTATGGAGTAGGGGGTTTCTACTTTGGGCAAAAAGTGGAAAAACTTGTAAAATTCTGGTAGTTTGGGCACGTTTACCTTGTAAATCAGGGCAAAGTCCAACATGCCTGTGGGATCGGTTCAACTTGGTGGTATGTGGGTTACCGATGATGAGTACATTAACGCAATTTATTGTTGTGCAACAGTTCAACAGTTCAAGCGATCACATTTACGGCTTGTAAAATTCTGTTATTCTTGACAGACCTACTTTTACCTCCTAATCAGGATATGTCCAACCTGTTGGCGGTAAGGAAGCAGCCTAGTACAATTGCTATGATCTCAGTCACGCATGAAATCAAGACTTGAACACAGCCAGACCGTTTGTTGTCCAAGGAATCACTAAGCCTTTTGGCTTTCGGTTTAAGGACCCGCCCGTGACTAACATTGCATCCAGGGAAGGCTCTTACGGCATAGATAATGTACATATAGTCTTGTTAACAGCTGGTGGCTCCTGCCTAATCCATGGCACTTCTGGTAGTTTCATGTAATCATGTACTGTCAGAAATGCTGCATCTATAGATCTATATTGTCTTCGATCTATGGTAAACCTAAAGTCTTGTTTTATTCAGCCAATGCAACCATGTGGGTTCAAGCTTATATCAGTTGAACAAAAAATATTCCCATGGATATCAAGACAGTGACGTTACAAGAGGCAAAGAAGCTTAGTGCAGTCGAACAAAAATTCAGAGTACATGTAATTACATGATAATTTTTCAAGGAAATGTTTAATGGAATGCCCTTCTTTTACAATTACGGTAATGAAAGCTAAGACCGGCTGATTCTTCCCCAGTCGAACACAGGATGGTTGGAGCCCACAATTAGGTGAATTTCGTGGTAACTTTCAAATGTGACTTCCTGTTACATTATATACAGGACTTTTTTCTGGGAGAGGGAGCTTAGTATGAAACAGTTTGGAATGCCCAAATAGCAGAGGTGATTCAACGAATAAAACTATTATTCTCTGCGCAAAGCTGCTATGTGGACTTTGAATAGATTCCTATGGCCTGTTGCAGAGGTACAGCAAGGTTGGATACCGTCGCCTATGGTGAGTTGCATTGGTATACATTCGATGTTGACTAAATTTGCTTAATGCATAAAAAAGGGGTAACCATGCTGGTATTGCGTTTCGGGTTGTCCATATGGGCAACATGGGGAGATGATGAAAGCAATCCTGTACTTTACAACTAGAATGGTATGATGGCAACCCTGGTTCACGAGCATCAGGGTAAGGAAATTATTCCTGTGCCCCACAACCAGAATAGACCAGCTGGCAACCCTGGTTCAGGAGCATCTGAGTGTAAAAACAATTTTGTGCCCCACAACCAAATTGTGTTCGCATTAAGTTTACTTTGTGCCATGATATGGGACATCTGGTGTCCTTCATATGCGTACATATATGCTGACATGCGCAATAATCCATGTTAGGTGTTGTTATGTGGTAAGGGTGGGGGACAAGTTATCAGCTGTCCAGCTATTGTCCTTCTATAACTGCCATATGAATAATATATCCTGTCATTCCCTCCCATCACTCATCCATTATATAGAAGCCAACATTTGACCTAACTAACAAATTGAAATATAGCAGTCTGATCACAATATTAGAAAGAACCTCTGTATTCTTAGTGAATCTTGTTCCTATTCATTTCACTGCGGGCCCAGAAATGGAAGTGAAGAGAATTTACTTCCTCAGAGACAAGCTATGGGAAGGCCACGACATGTATCTGAGAGTGTGTAGCAGTATATCGGGTGTAACTGTGTTGTGTGTGTTGTTCGCAGCATCATATTTTTGAATTTGTTAAATAATCAAAATTTTGTTTATCATGCACTGAATATTGTTCCATTCGTTGAGGTAAACTGGGCTAAAAACGGACCGCTGTTAAGGTTAGCCTGATTTCTTTTTATCTCTTTAAACCATCTGTCATACTTTACAGTAGTCCTCCCACGACTGAAAATCAGTCGGGGGCAGAATTCAGTAAGAAATGGCGTGAAAATTAAGGTAAATGAGGGAATAAGAGATTACTTTTGCTCGTGAAATGACTGTGTCAATACCTACATTGAACCACTCAGGCTAAAGTTGTGATGTGCCTATTTGTAGGGTGTTTGTGCTCTTGTTGATTGACAAGTTACTGTCATGGATAACTGTGTTTGACCGGTACAGAGAGGTCCGTAAAGAACTAGAGAGGTGCCAGGCCGGAAAATGACCTGCATTCTTGTGCAACAGAAGAGGACTGGCCACCAGAGACCAGGTACTGATGCGGTAATTAATGACCCATTTGGACCCGGCAGGATATTACTTGCCCTTTTCTTGTGACCAGGATAGTGGTCATGGGTTCCCAGACCCATGCCTCTCCCGCCGAAATTTAAAAAGGATTCAAAGTTGAAATGAAGAAACTAACGTATTAGTCTTTACTACCTCGCTCTACCCACATGCTGATTGACATCCTCAATGTTTTGATTATTTTGGTATTGATTTATACCTGACCTCTCGCTGCTAATGACATTACTAATTTGCGGTAAATTAGGTGGGCAGTTTGATATCTGTGATATGCAAAATATCCAGGAAGAAAATGTCTCTGTGTAACTTGACCGGCAAGCCCTGATAAACAAGCTTTGGAATGATCTGATCATTCCTCAGCCGTAATAAATATATATTATAGATAGTATACATGTTGCCAAATTTATGGCAACTCAATGAGATTGCTCTCCTAAACTTGGTGGATTGAATACAAGTTAGAATGCACTTTCAACAAAGGTGTATACTAATGGCAGGTTCATTATTGTTTCAATATTTCTTGTATTAAGTCAGGAATTAGGGTTAGTGTTAACCGCAAGGGAAATTTGTGGCATTCTATCTGCAAATTATCATGATCCAATCTTTGGCAAAACGAAAAAGGGAGAGAGTGTAGTGAGCTGAATTTATGACATGGAGACATTCAACTTTCATGAGCATAGCGGTATGCTTTAATGCTTCTAATGCAAGGATCTTTTATGTGGATGGTTCAGTCATGAAAGGTATGTAAGGCTGAACAAACAAGGCCTATAAAGGGGCTTCTTTTCATTCGCAAGTGAATAGTAGAAAATTGGGCACATAAAACAGCAGTACATTCCATGTGAATGAATCTAGGTATAAAGTGTATGTAAGGCTGAGCAAGGCTTATAAAGGTACTTCTCTTGTTTGCAAGTGAATAGTGGAAAAATGGGCACCTGGAAACGGCAGTCCACCCAATGTAAGGAATATGAAAATAGTTAGCGATCTTTGTGTGAAATGAAAGGATGGAAAAATGTCGGCAAACTTGCAGGACATTATAATCTATTACCAGAGAATTCCTTAACATTCCCCTATTCCTTGTTATAAAAAGTGAACTGTTTTTGCTCCCAGATGCTTTTGTATACAAGCCTCACATTGGCGTGAATGGTGAGCCCACGCAGATGAACGGGAAGGGTCAGTATACACACACACGTTACTTGTTTGAAAGTGCGGACAGTCTGTCCAAGCTCCACTGCACAGTTTTGTTTGCACTCCTGCACTCAGCATGAAAGAACACTCTGCGGCATGAAACTATCATTAGTTTCAAGATGTTTTGTTACCGGAGAATTCCATAGCATTCTCCTGTTACTTGTTATGACAAGTGAACTATTTTTGCTCCCAGATGTGTATGTATACAATACTGTACTAACAGCTAGTACAATCTCCACTGCACAGTTTTGTTTGCACTCCTGCACTCAGCAAGGAATTCCACAGCATTCTCCTGTTTCTTGTTATGACAAGTGAACTATTTTTGCTCCCAGATGTGTATGTATACATACTGTACTAACAGCTAGTACAATCTCCACTGCACAGTTTTGTTTGCACTCCTGCACTCAGCAAGGAATTCCACAGCATTCTCCTGTTTCTTGTTATGACAAGTGAACTATTTTTGCTCCCAGATGTGTATGTATACATACTGTACTAACAGTTAGTACAATCTCCACTGCACAGTTTTGTTTGCACTCCTGCACTCAGCAAGAATTCCACAGCATTCTCCTGTTTCTTGTTATGACAAGTGAACTATTTTTGCTCCCAGATGTGTATGTATACAATACTGTACTAACAGTTAGTACAATCTCCACTGCACAGTTTTGTTTGCACAACTGCACTCAGCATGGAAGGACACTCTGGGGCATGAACTATCATCGGTTTCAAAATGTTCCGTTACCAGAGAATTCCTTAGCATTCTCCTATTCCTTGTTATGACAAGTGAACTGTTCATGCTCCCAGATGCGTATGTATACAATACTGTACAAACAGTCAGTACAAGAACCACTGCATAGTTTTTTTGCACACCGGACTCAGCATGGCTGAAAGGACACTCTGTGGCACAAAACTATCATGGTTTCAAAAACCACATTTTAACTTGTCTTGCCCAGGAGTGAGTGGTTTGATACACTTCCTCTGAAATAGCCAACCTGCATGCTCAGTCTGGATTACCTGGGGGTTAACCACCCCGCTGTTGGATGGACACTCGATCACAGTAGAAATGTACTTCAAGCTCCATTATCATTCGCACCACTTGGAAAACTGGGAACACTGACCAGCCGAATCTGCAAGACCATGCCTGTAAAAATGGCACTGAAACAGAGAAGCACTGGCTTGATAATTTGGGTGAAGGCCCTACTGGGCCCACTGAGGGATTCTGTTCACTGTTTGATTGAAATACACATTTATGAGTTTGAAGGAAGAAGTAGATGTTAGAAGACATAAGTTTTAATCAGATTCATTTCTGAAATGAAGGCGTTTTTAGCCAATCAAAAATGAAATTCCAACCGAAATAAACCAGATTGGTTCTAGAGCCCGCTCTGTGGAACCATCATTACATCTAGAAGGGAACTCATTTGTGTGGAAAAGTAATGGACGATGAGACAATTTGCCAGTCTTGAAAGTTGAATTTGAGGAGGCTGGCAAAACCACAGTAGGGCCAATTTCTCTCTGCCGAGGAAACTTAACAATTCTCACAAGATAATCAGACTGTAACGCCACCAAGCATCATTCCTCATGCAGCCAATGTTCCAGGCAGCTACACGCGATCTTATGCCATGTGTAGACTAGCCTGGCATGTCTTATCAAGTGTTATTTGCATGATATCACAGTGGTATGTTTTTTAGACGTGTAGAAGCCTTTCAACAGGCTCAGCGGTGGTCTTCTTGCTTTCATATTTTAATCACCTCACTTTGGGGTCAAAGGTAGTTGAGATACATGCATGATTAGTCCCCAACCCTTTCAACAGGATTATTTCATTAAGAAGAGTAGTATAGTCTGCTACAACTGAAAAAAAGCGAAGCAAAAAGCGACTGCGACGTTTACACAACATCACAACGGAATTCACCGTGTGCAATTAAACATTGAATGCAGTTTATCATCACAATGTAATGTCAATACAACTAGTTTGATATACTGTGGAACATTTCCTGTTGTGTCTGCCCATTATTGGCCAGGTGTTGTGAGAATGCCTCTTAAGTAAAATGCATGCTTCAATTGTATGGTGCACCCCCGGACAGAGTGTCAGTCATATGGATGACTTACAATTCATTATTAATGACCCACTATTAGAACAATTATTCTATTATTCTCTACATAATCTGAGTGAAAGACACAGCTTTGTAACTGACCGACCTTCCAGGGAATATAATGCACATGTATGTGAGTCACTTTGGATTTAACAAAGACTCACGTTTGACCGACCACGTCCGGGGCATTGCATCATGCAGTTGACAAGATAGTGTATGAGCCCTAGCTAATCCAACTCCCATTTTGTCTCAGCTAATGACGGGCACTACTAGCATGTTGTGACTGTGCATGAACTATGACCCTCCTTCCATCAATTATAGCACTTTACCAGGGAATTGTCACCATCATAGCACCGATGTCCTTCTGCACTCCCATTCCTCACACGGACAGCATCGAGTATCGATGCTATTACAGTGACGGCAAAGCCGCCTCCACCCACCACCTACCCAATGGAAGGTCCACCCCTCAGGGTACCCAGTCTAACCAGGGAACCACTGCCCACTTTTTATTAATGACCCACTATCAGAAAAAAAATTCTATTATTCTCTACATAATCTGAGTAAAAGACACGGCTTTGTAACTGACCGACCATCCAGGGAAATATTGCACGTGTATGCGAGTCACTTTGGATTTACCAAAGACTCGCCACGTCCCTGGCATTGCATCATGCAGTTGACAAGATAGTGTTTAAGCCCTAGCTAATCCAACTCCCATTTTGTCTCAGCTAATGACGGGCACTACTAGCATGTTGTGACTGTGCATGAACTGTGACACTCCTTCCATCTTATTAGCACTTTACCAGGGAATTGTCACCATCATAGCACCGATGTCCTTCTGCACTCATTGCATGACCACACCTATTCCTCACACAGACAGCATCGAGTACCAATGCTATTACAGTGACGGCAAAGCTGCCTCCACCCACCACCTACCCAATGGAAGGTCCACCCCCTCGGGGTTACCGAGCCTAACCAGGGAACCACTGCCGACCATTACCAGTTGCGGACTATGATCAAGGTGAGTGCAGTAGTCCATCGTTCTACCATGAGCAACAATTCAGTCTGAATATTCCGAAAAAGTTACTTTCAGAAACTTGAATACGTACAGGCCATTGTTTCCTCTGAATGTTTTGGCAGCGAGTCAAAAACTGCCATTTTTACGAACTTCCAAAATTTGAGTGAGTCAAGTTATGCCTAGGGCTATATTTTTTTAATGTAATTCTGAAATTAAAATCCTCTTTTCAACCCTTGCTCTCAGAATGCCACTGCGTCAAATTGAAAGCTCACTGTGTCAAAATCGCGTCATAGTGACTCAGCAGAAACACTGGTACAGGCAGTTGCTTTGATAGGTACCGCCACCAGCTTCTCTCAGGCTGTTGAAGGGCATACTGGTGACTCTGGTTAGGGTCATATCTGTAAAGCACGTTGGGACTGTGACCAATGTGGGTGTGCTATATGTTTCTCACTGTAAATGACCACTCCGATTTGTTACAGTTCTTTAGTGATAAGAAAGGTCAGAAAATTTGAGTAGAGACGATGTGGAAAAAAAGTTTGTGAATTTCAATCTACTAAAGGAAAATGTAGTTATATAATATCTTAGTGCTTCCTCATATGGCACTTCTCTGACAATCTGAAAGAAGTGTGTAGCAGCCAGTAATAAAGCACTAATAATAATAATATCTGGTTCTCATATAGTGCTTTCCCACTTTACAGATATCACCCCTGATCATTAGTGACTTGTCACACCCTTACTATAGAGCACACATTTCTTGCTTGTTCTCTCCCGAGGCACTATTTCAGTACGTCACTTCATCATGTCCCCTGGGGGACTTCCCAATAGAGCTGCCACATACAGCGCTCAATACTCTTCACAAGTCACCTCACAAGGTACCCACTTTAACCGTGGGTGGCGTGGAACATTTCAGGAGACAGGCTTGTCCACCGCACTGCTGAAAAGTTCTTGGGCTTCCATGCAATCATTGCTTCTGCAGTTGGAACTCTACCGACTGAGCTAATCCGCCTACTTGGGGACCTTTGGGACATCTTCGACCATGTAGAGGTCAAGGTCAAAGCTCATTGGAGGGGCACAATCGGCCACTGTGAAATTGGCTTTTTCTCCCTCATTTGCTCATTCTTTGAGGGATGTTGACCAAACGGAGTATCTGTTTATTGACTGCTAAGACATCTCTGGTCATGTGACGATCAAGGTCAAAGGTCATTACAGGGGCACAATGGGCAATTGTTTAATACTGCCTTCTTGGCCTGATGATCTGGAATATTCAACACATAATTGTACATTTGTGTTGGTACGGTTTGAGCTACAGCATCATTGGTGCGTTAGTTTATCATTCTGCTGCGCAATCTTGTTCAATCTCAGGCTGAACAAGGAAGAGCAAAGGGCTCAAACGAAACAAACTCCGTTCCTGTGCGACATTGAAATTTTCTTAATTTATCACACATAATAAATTGGAAATATCTGATTATGGAAATAAAGGGAAGGGCTATTCCTCATCCAGATGACTTGCCAAATAGCGAATCAATTTCTCCATAATTGTGGCAGGGTGTATGACCCTATTTCGAGTCCTGGGTTAATCACTGACCGCGGCCCCAAGGGGTTCATCATATGACCACCATATCAGGAATAGGTCTTTGCACACATCCGTCTCTGTCCATGCGGGCTCGTCACTAGCAGTTGGCTACAGGGGAATATGATTAACATGATGAGTCCTGAATTAAAGGTGCACTTTTGGGGGGGGGGGGCTGCATATGATAACATGCTTCCTAGCCTCAAAGGGTGGAGCAACTATAATGAAGGCCCTGGACTTGTTGGACATACATCGGAAAATTGGATCATAGCGCGATATCGTTGTAGTGTGACGGCCTTCCATGCTTGATTCTGACTGGTGGTCACTGACCTGAACTGATCTTATCTCTGAAGGGCTGCCGATACATCATGACATTTGAAAAGTGTCCTGAACTAGTAGGGAAATGATGGAAACAGTGAGGGACCTTGTACAAGCTAATGTTGTGGTTGCACTGCATTTCAAATGCATTCGAATGGAAACGTAGTAGCGATCATCCAAAAGCATTTGGATGACAATTCATCTCAAGAGTGCCCTGACAATAGATGGCCCTCCAATCCATTGTTCAGGGGTTATAGCTAAAAATCCTGAATTTCCATGGGGTCCAGCTGAATTTCCATTTCAAACGCTAGTGAATATCTCTTTGATCCAGGTGAGTTCTAGTTGTGGAGATAAAGTGAGGGAGGGAGGGGGGGGGGGGGGGGGGGGGGGAAAGAATACTTGACAAGTTCTCATGACAGAGAGTAACCATGCAGGGGTGAATAGTCAATTCTTGCTCCCAGGAACACCATTCGAGGTCCCCACCTGACAGATATGTGTGGAGAATTTGCAATGCAACCATCCACCTGAGTGGGAAAAGAATGCCCTCTCTGATCAAGCCACCTCTAGTTATCTAGGGATTTCTCTCAATCACATTCCTGCAGCGTAAAAAGTATTTCCAGGGGTGATAATTCCAGCCTTATACAAGACACAGATTGGGTTGGTTTAACTTTCTGTGGAAAGTGAATCTGACAGTAACAAAGTTTGCAGTCACCATGCCACTGTGCATAAAGTTCATCTCAACAAGATTGGTGTTCAGCATTTCCGTTAGCAGCAGGAGTATCACTAGTTCCAGGAGATAGGCAGATAGTCAGTTTATGATAATGGCGTTTAAATCGGATAACCAACCAGTTTTTTTTTTCTCTAAGGGAGAATTAATGCATAACAGATTCGGAAGGCCTTTGAGAAGTGAAAATGTCCTGGCTGGTTTACTTTCTCTTTGATCGGGAGAGGTGGCCAATTCAGGATCTAGTTTTCAAGATGTCCGCAATCACATTGAACTTTCATTTTACAGGTGGATTTTCACCTTGGAAAAGAACAGCATTGTATAAATAACAGCTTCTTGCAACAACAACAGAAAATTTGCTGTGACTTTTCATTTTACTTTCGAGTCAATAATCGGCTCTTGCCCCATGGACAGTTGGTTAACAGAAATGAATTGACTGAATCTATACCCAAGACAAAGATAGATGCCTGAACTGAAGCATCTAATCTTGCTTAGTAGTTGACTTTTAGCTCACCTCATTGGCTGGATCAGTTATTACGATTGTCCATATCTAATTATTTATTGATCTATTACCTATTTGTCCACATTTGTTTCAAATCAAAACTTTTCTTGCTTCATTTGATGGACTACAGTGGAACTCAGTCACAATAATATCCGAGTGGAGCGGCATCTGGGTGTTCATAAAACACTAAGGTCTAAGAATATTTAGGGATTATTCAGAGATGGGCGGCACAAAATGTTGACGAAAGGTCGACTAAAGGATTTGGGGTCAAAGGTAATTCGTGAAAAATGGTAATTTTGAGTGACATATGGATGAAAAGTTCCCACAGAGCTTTAGTCCAACTGAAAGGCCAGAATTTGACTCTCAAATTACTCATAATAATCATAAATTCATAACTCCCGTGGGCTACTGCATGATAACCTTCCATGTATTTATAGAACTGTAATTTCAGTGTTATAGGTAATTGTCCCGAACTGTCATTTCAAAGTTCAGTTTAGCAGGGAAGGGTCAGGGAGGAACGGAGTGTTCATGAGTGACCTGAAATCACAACAACCCAAGAAAAACAACAACAGAACTCAATGGATCCTCCCACATTTCCTGAAAAAAAAATCAGAACTGGTCTCGAATGCATCAGCACTCTTAGACCAAACAGCATCTGCTGGAGGCTGTTCCCCTCATCAATAACTTTCTGCGAAATGTGTTTCTGCTGTGTCTGTTGAAATGACACTCGATGGGATAATGCTGTTATCAAATCACCCCCTCATTTAATGATGTCACATGGTGAATCACCTATATAGTGATAGCTTTTCACTCACAGATGTTGTATAGCGCCCTCTAAAAGCCAAAGTATTTACAATGACATTTAGATGCTATTGATGAATTGTATCGCGAGGTGGTCATGTAATTGATGGTGTATGGGGGTCGCCCATCAGTGAAGTGCTACTGTGCAAACTCTACTAAAGTTGCATAGCCAAAACCAGCTGTAGTTTCAATCACAGCCCTGATTCTATGAATGCGTGGCATTTACAAAGAGCCACAACCTTTTGGCTGTAACATAATTCTGTGTGTAGGGAGAGGGTTTTGGTTGGAAATTGTGTTGAAGACTTTTCATATCACAACAACAAGAGCTTGGACTAACAGAGCTACCAAATTTATCCAATTTAATTAGTCTTTCACAGCAGCACTGCTGGAAAAAGTCACTGAGACATGGACAAAAGCAAATCCAACTAGCCTTTGACCTGAAAAGTGCCCTTGCCACAGCCCCCGGTGTGTTTTCCACAAATTGTTCAATGTCCTAGACATATATGAAAGATTCCTTAATAATAAATACTGGATACTTATTGTAAAGAGTATGATATATAAATCATATAACTCCAGTTTTGTGAGACTATTTCGTGTACTGTTGTTATATCATCCGTTGGGATATTATGGTTTTGCCATTTTTCTCAGGGGGTCTGCTGCATTCGCCAAATGTTTCTAGCATTAGCCCAGTAACTTTCCGAAACTTTGTCTGATTGACCAGAAACATGTCCTCTACGGTGAAATCTTGGATAGGTCCTTGTGGGCTCTGCCTCATGACTGGAGCATGCGCATGGGTTTTCTGTGGGATTTCAACTAAATTTGCTGGATGTAGATTTGATCTGTGTGGTTGTGACAAGAGCAGTCCCATCGAGGTCATTGAGGGTCAATTTATCAAACATTGTAGGGGTTGAACAAAACTACAGGTCCGTAGTTTACCCACCTACAGGAGTATAGTTACTCCTGGCCACGTGGCATGAACTGTCGATGCAGGTTTCAACCCTAACTGACATTTAGACTGTAGGAAATGTTGGTGTGTGTGTGATTTCTTGAAACTTTTCCTTTGGAAGTGCTCTTCAGCATGTTCAGAATTTGATAAAACAACCCCCCCATATAGCGCTGTTAAAATTAAAACAGCAACATCGGATGAAAAGAAGCAAAAACAGCATTCTTTGATTGATGTTGACCAAACTTGAACCCAGTGTTATCGACCTTTGTGCCATCTTTCATAGGTCATCAAAGGGGCACAATAAGCCACTGTGGAATGGCCTTTTCTCTATCAGTTGGTCACTCTTTGAGGATTTTGACCAAACTGAGTAACATGTACATTGAGCTGATTAGACATCTACCATAGAGGTCAAAAGTTCTTACAGGGGCACAATAGGCCATTGTTCGAAATGCATTCTTGGCCTCATGAACTTGAACATTATCAATAATGTACATTAGTCTTGGTACAATTGTGCCATTTGAGCTACGGCACCATTGTGCTCTAGTTGTGTGTTAGTTCCATACTACCAATATATATCGAATTAGAGTTCTTAATTTTGTTTAGCTCTTAAACATAGATGTCCGTCACTCACCAACACTTGGGATTTTTGAACTGCATGCAGAGCAAATAATTTTGGCAAATACAGAGAAATCGCTTTTCAAGGCTGTGCGAGGGGAGTAACATTGTAAACTAGACATGTGTAGGCGGGGTAGTAAACCGCCCACGGAGATCCCCACTTGAGCAATCATTGGAAAGAGTATCTAACACCCCATAAAGACCCCCATTTTGGTCAGAAACCAAGACAATCTTCATCCACCAAGTTTGTTGTTAATACCATGGATGTTGATAGGCACCATGAATCTTATGCGGGAATTTGACACAGGATGGCTTGAAATGACTTTAACTTTGTGAGGAACAAATGTAGCCCCCCCATCCACCAAGTTTCGTTCAAATCTGACAAAGTTTGGAAAATCGCATAAATTTTGCAAGTTTGACCTCCGATGACCTGGAAATGACCTCCACATTTTTCGGGATAAACTATAGTCCCTACCCACCAAGTTTCGTTCAAATCTGACAAAGTTTGGAAAATCGCATAAATTTCACAAATTTGACCTTTGATGAACTTGAAAGGACCATACACATTTGTTCGGGATCAACTATAAGTCCCTACCCACCAAGTTTCGTTCAAATCCGACTAACTTTAAAATTTCGCTTAAATTATTCAAATAGCGGACATCCGCATGGCAGCGATGCCCAATTCGAAATTCATCCGAGATTTCACTAGGGCGGACAAGTGTACCAAGTTTCAGATCAATCGGATAAAATTTAAAGAGTTATTGCGCAGACGGGGAAATCTTCCAACGTGGAAAGTATGCATATTGCGACCCCGTTCATGTGGCGACGAACACTTTAAACTCATCGAGATTCACTAAGGCGGACATGTGTGCCAAGTTTCGGCACGAACGGACAAAGTGTTGGAGAGTATTGCACTAACAGAACGCTGCGGCGGACGCGGGCGGCGGCGGCGGAGAGGCGAAGCCAAAACCATAATATCCCCGAAGTGGGGATGATAATTACAAGTTGCGTTCTCGTTGGTGCTTCTGCTCTGCCTCTGGGCACAAAACTGGGAAATTGCTAATGGAGGGAACCTTGGCAATCTAAAGTCCATTGACTTTCTTTCATTGAACAGAAAACTCAAAATTGAGAGGGAGGAAAGTGCATACTTTTATTTATTCCTCACAAGTGTGAGTTCAGTTCACAGAATGCTATTTGGCTGTGGTTGCCTCCTGTGCTAATATAACATGTTACTCGAGTGATATTAGGATGGGAAGTTTTTTTTTTTTCTTTTTCACCATCATTATTCTTTATCTTCTTTATAGAAAGCATGATAATGTAAACATAGAGGTAAAGCAAATAAATTATTGTAAAAAGGTATGTGAGCTTACCTTAATAATACAATGTCAAAGGACAAGTGAAACGGCCCCTTAAATGAAATAGGGCCACGTGACTTATCATTATCTAGTTTCCTCTCTATTCCAATGTCAAATTTTAATTTATACAAAAACTCATTGACACTCAATCTAGCCTCATTAAGCTTTTTTTGGAAAATATAAAACCTTAACCGAAAAAATCCCAAAAGTTTAATGGATTTTTTAATACGATTTTAAAGCCAAGAATAGGTCCCTCTTAGTGAAAAAGAACTGCCTATTGGAAATGGCCTGTTCAACATCTAAGATGAAAATGGGAACACATGAATGCATCCCGAAGAGGATGCTCAGTTGTTCTACCTTGTGAACACGAAAAGTAACAACTAGAATTGTCTACTTTATCATTAATAATAATAGGTGTCGTTCAAGGTGGAAAGTGGTTGGGAAGGTAAGTGGGTTTTTTCCGGGTGTCACAGCCATGCATAATGCTGGTGATGCTATACATGTGTATGTTCAGTGTAGTAGGGGAAAAAAGTGCATTGCACAGTGGCCTGGGATCATGGAATATTTTGTCTGAAAGTATTCGCTGCTTATCATGCGTGGACACTTGAGTGGTCCCTTGTGCGTCCGTCACCACTATAACCTTGTAACGTGTATGCCATGGTGGTAGCTCATAATATGTTAAATAGGTTCGAGTTGGGCCAATCACAGTGCACCATCTGATCACAGAATGATTGACACACAGGTAAATACTCACGGACAGATTCAATTAAACTCTGGAATGCACACAGTGAACAGCAACTGCGGAGAGTCCATCTGGCAGAGTACAAGTTATTTTCAGGTCTTGTGGTAAACAAGACATCTGCTGACAGGTAAACTGCCAGCCTGTGTACAGTATCTCTGCATAAAGAAGTCCCAGTGCGATAATACTAACTATAAGCCGGTTGGGCTTCCTTGGGGAGAGGGTGGGGGTAAAAAATGGTCCCAAAACGAATGCTTTAACCTAAAATGTGCTAATCTGGAATAGAAAAGTAACAACAATAATTTAAGAGTGCCACTGTCACAGTGATGATGCCCACTCTGAAGTCCATCTGAGATTCATCTATGATGAATGTCTATGAAGTCTCAGTTCAATCAAACAATGTGTTAAATATGTTAATTGTTGTGCTTTACACCCATAACCTTGATATCCCCTCATACCCTCCCAACGCTTGTGTTATGAAGATATAATGAGATTTTATGGGCACTTCATGTGTTTTATTGCTATGTATCCCCAACAATTTCAAATTGCTGCATTTCACTATTGTTATATACAGTAACGGAGCCAGATCCGGGCATATTATGATGATGTTCTGTATAGTAAAATATCTTGTTATCTTGGAACAGGTGCTGATTTGGAAAAAAAAATGTAAAATGGCATGCTTCCCGCAATTGGAACGTACTGCACAAGTCTTGGTAATCTACAACAGTTCTTTCTCGAAAAGAGACTCATTCTCGAAAATGACTCATTCTCTTTTTCAACTGAGTATTGAATGATGAAATCATAGAGAAATGGTGGTTTCATTTTGCCCATAGTACACCAAACAGTGACAATAACTACTCAACCCAAGAATAATATGCAAACTACTATTATTTAATAGCTGGGAATAGGGTGAGATGCGGTTTGATTACACCCTCTCAACAATAATCACTTTGGGACTGTTCTTCATTGTTTACCTCATCAAAACAACTGTCGAACACTGTGTGTCTACTCGGTTACGACCCGCTGCACCCAGACAGTTCCTTATCAGGGGATTGTTGATCTTCACCACATCGGTTTAGCTACTTATTGCTTGTATATACAATTGACAGGCAAAGCTCACCGACATGAATGTTACACATTTTAAAATTGCATAGCTCTTATATCCTACCATCTCTGTTCTGAACAGAAATTATGAGTATTGCACTTATCTTTGAGAGGAGTACGAGCATGGCGAGACTTTTAATGATTGAAATATCAACCTTGCTTATTTGAAAAGAAACAAGGGGCAGATGATGTGTGGCATTTGTCATAGATGGCGCCATTGCAACAATTGATTGAGTTTTCTACTGTGAAGCAACAGAAGCTCCCCCCCCCCCCCCCAAAAAAAAAAAAAACAGAAGAAAAAAAATTCTTCGTAGTATTTTTCAAGGCTGCTGATCGACTCCACACAATGAATGGTTGTATGCACAGAGGAATATGGGAACTTGCACTTTAATATCTTGGGAATCATTTCACAAGATTCCATTGAGATCCCAACTGGCAGTCAGTCTGTTAAAGGGTTCATATGTGTTACGCAGGTGTCCACTGCATGTCAACACCACCCCCCTTGCATTCAGTCTGATGTTTTGATATTAATTAAAGGCCAATGGTCATGTAAATATGACAGGACTTTAGTAACTTCTATTTGTGACATTATGACAGCCAAAACCAACCCCAGACCGAATTCCAGCTGATTCGAGGGTACAATAAGGCACAATCAGCTATTGCAAAATTTGTCTTGTGACATCACGGGGGAACCGCAGGATCCCCCCATATTACAAAGTCAATGTAAAACATTACCTTTGGAAATCTTGTACCAAACAAACTATGATTGGAATTAAAATAGAAACCTACAGAATCATTCACAAAATAATGAAGAATAATCTAATTAATTTCTGAGTGAACACCTCGTTTCGTCTTTCTGTTATCAAGGCGCTAAAAACGCAACATTTACTGTGTGGGGTCTATGGGCGGCCTTTGCACCGTTCCCCCATTTGTCATAGTTTAATTGAAAATTGAAAAATCTCAACAAGGCACAGCTAGAACCTCCAAATTTGGGGTGTGGGGGTTTTTATGTGTCCTTTTTTCACCTTTGCTAGTTTGAAGCAAATCTGTACATGACCATTGGCCTTTAACTTATTGTGATGAGAGAAAAAGCATGTTTCTATTGTTGTCAATTATAATTAATAGTTATAGTGTACAGTTTTAACCCTTAGACTGTACAGTTTTTAGCTTGAATCAAATGTTTGTGCTTTGATGGATCTTGACCAACTTGGTCATAATGTTCATGACTGATGGGTCATCATTGACCACCTGGAGGCCAGATGGCATGGAAAGGGCTAAGGGCCATTATGTGGAAAACTGCCAGAATGTACTCCTCCTGCAAATTAGGTCAGATTGCCATGATACATGGACCACTGTGATCGTTGATAGTGGTTACTATGTTGTCCTACAGGAATTGAAGGTGGAAGGTCATTAAGGAGGGGGGGAGCTGGCAATTCTGTTCAAGTTGTAGAATACTTAGCAATTGCAGGAATACCATGCTTCGATGATGTTGACCAAAGTTGGACATGATATTCATTGATGCTCTGAGTGACCTTTGACCACCTAAGGACAAGCAAATGGCATAAAAGAGGCACATTGGGCCTTTATGTGGAAAAATGCAAAACGCTACCTCTCCTGCAAATTAGGTGGATTGTCATGATACATGACTAGAGTAATAATTGGCTAGTGGTACGTATAGGTCCCACAGGAATTGAAGGTGGAAGGTCATTAAGGAGGGGGGGAGCTGGCAATTCTGTTCAAGTTGTAGAATAATATGCAAATTGCATGTGGGCCATTGTGTGAAAACTAAAATGTACTTCCTCTTACAAATAAAGTTGGATTTTTATGATGCTCATTCAAATGACTTGTGGTACCTATGGAATTTCAGGTCATGAGTCCTAAGGGAGGGCCCCATGGCACTTACTAGGAAAAAAAAAAAAAAAAAAATTCCAAAATGCGGACTTCCGCTACGATTGACTGGGTGACATGGATGTTTCTTTGTCAGTGTTATCGGTAATTAGTGTTACATGTGGGGTGTCCAGGAATTCAAGGTTCAAGGTGATTGAAGGGTCCTGCAAGCTATTTCATGTGAAATTGTAAAACATGTTTTCTCCCATTACAGAATTTGAAATTACTCAGAATTTCTCTTGGGTATTGCTTGTTTCTATCTGAAGAATCATTTTTCAATTTTTTTACCAGGGATCTTTACAGGCCAAAAAGGGATACAAAACCTCTCCAACATTGAGTGCAAACTGCTCTGCCACATGTCAAATACTCCCACATTAACAGAATCCCCCAGTGTGTAGACAAGTGACCCTGACTTGCACTGGCAGTGCAGAGTAGATTACACAACAGTCCATTAACACATCATAACAGTTCACTACATATTGATTCAATGTCTGGTTTGAGCTACTGAACCATTGGCTCTCTAGTTCTCTAGATGTTTTGGAAATTATGACCTGAATCACTGTCTTCTCTTTTCAGATATGAATGAGGGCATCTATTCGTCAGTGCCAGACTGCTACCGAGGAGGTAATCAGGGGTCAAATCATGATCACAGCGCCACCAGCCACATCCTCCCTTCCCCGCCGCACACATTTAGAGCCAAAGTCCCACCTATCAGTAGCACACAACAGGTCTTTAGCCACACTCCTTTCGCTTGCTCTTCTTATACTGCAAAGCACTAACATAACTCTAAACAAATTTGCTATATCTGGAGCAACCTTAACCTGTGTTTTGGTACCCTTCTGGAAATAACATGCCTCAATGGTCGGAATCACTCTCCACACTTGGAAAGTTATATTGTTAGAAGGAATTCCCAGTATTGTATGGAAACACTGTTCTGAGATACTTTATCGTCAGTGGTGGCTATATCAGTTGAGAATTGTACATCAGTTGTGCCGTATAAGTGAACTATCAATCTTCCTTCTGGCTCGTACGTGGTGCCTTTTAGAATGATGTACAGTATAATAACGTTTTCATGAGTCATTCAGTATCTTGAGTCGATCAGTGCGTATATAATAGCTATTTAGCAGTGCGTGCAGGCGCGCAGTGATTGAATATAAGCAGTCCATCAATTAAGATTCATCGAACCAAGTGCCTCAATCAAGATTCATCGAACCAAGCGCCTTTTTTTCCGAATGATTCTTTTCTTTTACTTAGAGATGCAAATGTATGGTTTTTTTTCCCAATTTGAGGTAAATTTGATGACACAGTTTATTGTTTTTTTTCGAATCCACATAATGAAGATGCTATTTTTTACTGATTTCCTTTTTTGATTCTCAATCGCAGAAAGAACATATTTATTGTACATATTTCATGTTTCAAATTTTTTTGTGTTAGCGCAATTGCCAACAACTCACCACCAGTGATTTGACTCCAAGTTGCTAAGACTGGTTAGTTAGTTGACTGACTTCATGCAGTCAATTCTCAGTGATTATTTTCCATGAAACCTCACAAACCTTCATCTTGATCTGGAAAAAATCGGATCCAATAAATGAGGCTGCCAAATTCTGTGTAGTATTTAAATGGCATTCATATAAAATAGATATTATATATATATATATATATATATATTTATTTTTTTTATCGGCTGTTTTAATAAATTGGCTGTTTTACTTACATTTTTGTCCTGGCTTCAATCGCTTTTTGGCATTCTCATTCGAGATCCAGCCTATCATTTACGTAGCATTGTTGTTTAACAGTTTTTGCTCTTGTCTATCTAGTATATATATGTATATATATATAATATATACATATATATAGTGTTAATGTACTCAATATGACTCATGAATAGCTCTATTATACTCTCACGTAAATTTATATGTTGGCAATAGTATAAGAATTATTTGACTGTCCATAATGCCAAATGATGGTACCTTTTAAGGAAAGGTGAGACTATAAATGTGAAGTATAATCAGGAAATATAGATTTTAAAAATAGTCACAATTTGGGTACCATTCACAATCTGTCAGTATCTACCTATATACCAATGTATCTAAATAACTGGAGGTCTCAAAGATTTGTGAGTTGTGATAACACTTTCTTGAAACCATTAAATTTTATGCATAATTTGAAGAAAAAGTAATGGTCTGTGATATGCCTGGGCTTTCGTATTTTCTATTCATTACATTATTACAGCTAAAACTCCAGACAAAAGAATTTGGCCAAATTCGATTTTAAAAACCGATACGGGCAAAATCGCTATTGGAAATCGCCTTGTGACCTCTCCGGAGGACGTCTAACCGCAGCGTCCCCTATGATGCAAAATCATGATGTTCTTTTAGGAATCTTGTACCAAACAAGTTATAGAGTGGATCGCATTACAACCTACAATTGTTCAAAAGTGTTATAATTATCCGAATATCGTTCATTTCTAAGTGAAAACCTTATTTTTCTGTTATCCAACATTTATGGGGAAGGGTCTATGGCAGCCTTTGTCATTGATCCCTTCTTGTTGTCATTGATTTCCTCAAACTTTTCTTTCTCAAAAGTAAGTTGAAGCATCTCTACGAGGCAACATGCTAGAACCTCCAAATTTGGGGTGTGGAGTCTTTCTACATGTCATCTCCTCATCTGGCTAGTTTGAAGCAAACTGTTAATCCTTCACTCGTGCCTCTCTTGCGTGGCTTTTGGAGCAAACATAGACAGGCGTCAATGAGTGGCAGAAGTAGTGGGCATGAATTATTTTGCTGTGTGTGAAAGGACTGCTCGGCCATTCCATTTCATATCGCCTTCTTCAGAGGGGCCACGGCATCATTGGCTGACTATAAGTTCACCTTAACTGCTGCTCTTGCCTGTTGATAAGGACAACCATCCCATGAAGAAAAGTAGTGCTGCTGATCTTCCTGGGAATTAACCCGGGGAAGGTCGTTGCTGCAAATGTCAAGCCACCTCCCCTGAAATTTCATATGGAAATGTCAATGAACCTGATATCGCCCTCACATCTCGTCGTTGTATACTCTTCCCACTCAGGAGAACGAGAGTCCAACATGTTTTTTCCTGAGAGATCCTCTTTGAGTGTTTGCTCAGAATCGATGAAGATCGATTCAGTGCGTACTAAATGGATTTCAGAATTAGTAATGGGTTTTGATATCACCCACGACTGTTTGTCTTCCTCCCATGCAGTTTTGGTGCGTGGTTGAGCACTCCAATCCCGTTCAATAGACACGTATGGTGACATCATACGAGAAGTGGGAGTCTCAGTCAGAATGCCTCCATTGCATAAACCTATTCATTGACAGGGCTTTTTTGTGCAAAGAAGCACAATAGTTAGGTGAATATCTGTAGGTGAATGGGTTTGCTTTTACCTGCCATTGTCAATTTTTCGCCAAATGGTTTGTCAATAGATGAGTGTGCTCTGTGGCGTGGTCTGATTGATGCATCGATTATTAGCTTTGAATAAAGGGTTAATGGCTATATTAATACCAAAATAATAAGAGGAGGCTTGTGTAATGTGCCTTACTGTGCTTTTGTAAGAGTAGTCCGTTGGCGATTGGTATTGTTAGATTGGCTCTACGGCAGTTTGTGCACCATATGATTGTATATATTTCCACCAAGAATTATTATCTTATCTGGCAACTGGTGATAATCTTCCGTAGTCTGTCCTTCATGAGTGTATCAGACTTTCTACATGTTTTGCTGGCGTTCCATTAGCTCTCGCGCTTCCTAACATTCTTATTTCTCTTGTTGAATTGGCTAATGCTGCTGTCCCTTGAGGGTCTACAGCACCCCTTTTTCTAGGCAAATAAATACAACTTAGAGGTCATAAAAAGTAGAATTAGTGATTTGAATCAAATAAATTGATTTAAATCAAATAAATCATATTTAAATTATGACTTTATTTATGAAAATCATGATTTTAATTCGCCTGATTCAAATCAAAGAACCCTGATTTTAATTTACACATTCCTCCCCCCTCCCCATAATGTAGAGGAAAATCATGTGTCATTTTACAATTACTGCTAGCAACATTTATCAAAATTCACCAAAATTTGTAATGTGGTATCAGGGATGGCGTGTCCACCACTTCAGATCAGATGCATAGGATATTGAGGATATCAACATATTGTTATTGTTGAGTCTGGTAGCAAAAATTTAGGCTATGGTGATGTGGCTTAGTACATATTTACAGGATATCAGGTTGATAAACTGGTAAGATTTCCAGCTTAAAATGTGGTAATTAAGTAGTCTAACTTGCATATATCTTGCAAAAAATTCACGGTGAGATTTACATGAACTTAGGTGGATTATGCGTTCTACCTTCAGCACTGGGAAAAGTTTAAAATGGAATTAATGGTCCATCAAGGTGCATTCAATGTATCTGAATTACTTGATTTGAGTACAATTTAGAGGGCGATTCATACTCCCAGGGAATTTGGGAATGTGCGTCTGCCTTTGGTCCTGTGTTGTTTTTAAAATGTGAGTTAAGGTTGTGTGTCTAGTTTGCATAATATATGCAAATGGTAAATTTGTTTAATCTCGATGAAGTTGGTAGGTGTTGTTCACCTCTGGTCCTGGGTTAATTTAGGAAAGAAATCGCTGGTGGTCTAATATGTGTCTAATTTGCATATCATGCAAAATTTCCATTTGGTCACATATCCAAAACACTTGGTACTTGGTTGATAAATACCTCATGAATCTGAGAGTCTGATGGTCACTAGTTAGTGTTGTTCATAGGTGAAACACTTGAGGGCTTTCAAAATATAGCCACCTCTTTAATGCTTCCGAATCCTGCTGTTATCAATGCGAAATAGCAAATCGGTCTCTCTCCACCTCTGAGATGATCAAGAGTGTTGAGACCAACTGAATACCTAAACCAGAAACACGCTGATCGAGAAACAGGCTGAGGACAGCAGTTGAGGACACCATCATCCTCAGGTGGTTCTTGGAGCTGAGCCCTTTGTAATGGGCTTTGTATGAATTCATTAACAAATGTCCCATTGTGTCATAGCATGACCGTCTCGATGATATACACAATCTTGTTCGATTAAACCATCCTGTCCTCCGATCAGCCTAATGTGAAGAAGGGTGGTTCGTTAAAGGGTTTTTTTTCTTCAAAAAATTTCAATTTCACCCCAGCTCATGTTAACATAGGCATGGGTCACACACCATTTCATACTACCAATGTTCAGAGCATGCAGACCGTGAGACTGCATGCTGAGGAATAAATTTATAATTATTAATATTACAATTTTTGATAACAATAGACGTATTTTTTACAGACAGTAGCAGCTGAAGGTTGCATATTACTCTACATTGAAATGTTTGTATATTGTCTTCTCTACTTCTGTACAAAGACTCAATCAAAGTACCTGAAGTGATGCCCTTAATTGAGGAATTACTAAAAAAAATGAGAGGAGTGACTAATGCTCATATGTGTGAATCACTCAGATAAATTATCAAGCTGATTGCCTACTGGGTGACTTTCATTCATTCACAAAGATACTGGAATGAAACTTTCAAAGAATCTGTATGCCACATTTGACGCTAGCAAGATAGGGAACCTGGTAGGTGATTTTCATAGGAGTATCACCACAACTGAATGAGGTATTTGATATGAGGAAAGTGAAATGATCCATTTGAAATTTCTGTATCGCCATGCTAGAGAGAATGCTTTGAACATGTATCCATATGTAGCATGTTTCTGCACAATCACCAGATATAGTGCATATACAGTAAGACTGGCTAGATTATTACACCCTTCCTCAAGTTTCCAGGTTTGTAGATCTTGCTAACCATTTAACTTAAACTCATCTTTCCTGTCACTGTTTCCAATTTGTAGCATAGCCTGATGTACTCAAGAGTGGTATTAGTGACACCTTGCAAGCAAATATTGGGGGTTCGAAATCCAGCAGTAACCAACAATTTTTCCTCAGGTGGATGTACTTGCAGTTGTGATGGGCGAGGCCTTGATGTTCACTCATGCATGGTTCGCTGGTAATACGTGGATTTTGGGATTTACATTGGGTTCTGTACACGATATTTGCAATAAGTTCTTTTCAGTCGGCTGTGAGTTAGTTAGGTGAACTTGAGCTTTTGCTCCTCAGGTTCTGAGGAAGTGGTCAGGACCTGATCCTCCTTTCGTTTTCATCTGAGCTTAGTCGAGAAGAGAACGCGAGTTATCACTGGTGCTCATCCACGATCGATTCAGTCAGGGCTTCATACTTTTTGGCCTTACTTTTGGCTTCCTGAACCTGTTGATTTCAAATCAAATCAAATGATCAGACCTTTTTGTATCTTTCAAAGCAATATTACAAATTATACACCTGTTACCTCTTACCTGTCGGTGTCTTCTGCTCGCAGCAGGTTGGCTGTCATGGGCCTCCATCTTACCTCTGTGTTCGGCCAGCCGTACACAGGACCCATATCTCCTTCGACACCAGTTTGTAATAATATATGAACTGCATTCATTGTTGCACATCAACACCCAAGAACAATTTGCAATGCAAGTGATTGTTTTCCTGAATTATTTATTCCTGCCTTATCAACCATTTTTTCCCCCCAATAACTTCATCTTCCTGTACATTCATAGCCTTGACAGTTTCACTCTAGTCACTAGGCGTTTCATGTATAAGGTTATATAGGAAGTATATTAAAAGGCTTTTATTAATTCACATCTACACCTGAAAGAGTCTTCAACGTAAATTTTTTAAGCATCTGGGTTTTTTTTCCCGTGGGAGTCTTGTTGGCCATTTTTGAAGTATCACAGAGCACGCTGATCATAATTAATATATACTACTGTTGGTATTCATTTGTTCGCCTCTAAACTGAGGCTGTGATATTTGTTCCGGAATTATTTCCTGTCTGTGCACAGTCCGTGGAGGTAATAAAAATGTTTTCAAAAAATGTCGATCAATATTTGAAAGCACCCCTCTTATATATGGTGACATTCAAACAAAAATTAGCGTGAGCAAAGTGCCGAAAATGATTATTGATTGGTGTGCCATGACTCAGGAGTCACTTAGTGGCTGCTTGGTTTCCAAAGGGCCACAAGTGGATTTTATGAATCATATCATAATCTCTCTTCAATGAATGAATAGATCTTCTCAGAAGAGCGCTGAATTGCTGATGCAGGATGTATTTCAGGGAAGGGGGGGGGGGGGTCATTTTGACAACATTTTTAATCTCCCAGAAAGATTTGACAGCTGTAGGGAGTAGGTATGAGACACTATATTCCGATGTGTGTTCCATCTGACACAATCATATCACAGGTCATAAAAACCAAAGAAGTTCAATCACTATTCCCAGCTAAGCCCTTCTTCACCGATTGAAATTGCACCTTTTTTTGCTCTAATCATGTTATATTGATATTGGTAAGGCTGCGCAATACTGATCATGCACAACAATATAGAGTGTTTCTTTTTGCACCTGATTGATTGCCGGTGACATAATGGATTACAGATTTTTGAGGTCAACAGAATTCAAAGTCTGGAAACCTTGTGAACATGATAACTGTATAACAAGATATGTAGGGTGGTCATATGGAGTATAGAATGCCTTATCTCTTAGCAGTGTTGTAGTGTCTCGAGCCCGGTCTCGTTCTCGATACCGTCTCGGGACTCAGCTTTTCGCTGGTCTCGGTCACGATCTCGGTCCCGGGGGGACACCCCTGTGGTCTCGGTCCTCGTCTCGAACGCCGTCTGTCTCGGAAGTCCTTCCGGTCTCGCTTCGAGACCAAAAAATATTGGTGTTGTCATTTTTCTTGGAATAATAATTTGTGTTCATCGAAAATCATCCTGCATTCAGTTTTGGGCTTTGCTATGAACTAGCAGTGGAGTGGGCCTTTAAGTCCTTTGTCAATTGGGGAAACAACCCAGGGCCTAGTACCCAGGGCCCAGTTTGTTGCTAGCTTCAACTAGCTTCAACTAAGAATGCCTGGGAGTGACAGTGGAGTTATAGGCATTAGCCCATCAAATTGCTCCGAATAATTGTTTTGTGTCTTTTCAAACCTGAATAGATCCTGTTCTTCCACATTTTCAAGCAGTATTGTTAGTTCTATTCCACCTCATTCTTATCCACATCATATTTGAACCCAACATGATAAAAAACAGAATGAATAAAAAAGAGCCCTGGCCTATAAACATGGGAATCCTTTTACGGCCGGCAGCACGGAACCCTATACACTGTACAGAAATAAGTAATGTGACCAGTTAGTGATCTCAGTTACTAATTTTTAGTGGGGAGGAGGACCAGTAATTGGTATTGATTCTGCTAGTAACGCTGTGCCTAAATGCCTATCAATTATCAATGTTACGACTGTGAACATGAATTTGTTTCGATTTTCCGATGGTTTAGACCTTTATGACATTGGTAGCATTGCGCGAAGTTGATCTGACATGACTGCAAGAAGTCTTGAATGAGGAATTGTTCTCAGTGCACTTATTTCCATGTACCTTGGATGCTTTATTGGCTACTTTGTCATGATGTATTCATGTCCATGTCCCAGGCCAGGCAGTGCCACTGTGGGCCTGCAGCCCATGTGGAATATCTATTGACTGCTTTGGGTCCATGCATGGTCCAAAGTCGTCAAGGGGCACAGTAGGCCAGTGTTTGAAACTGGTTCCTTGACCTCTATCTTGAACATTTGTCAAATAATTGTACATTTTCCTTGGTACATTTGTGCAGTTTGAGCTAGCGCACCATTGGTGCTCTAGTTTACATGTGATGAGGCTATTAGGGGTGTGTCTTTTTGTTCAGGCTTCACCGTAATTTGGCGACCTGGGGGAAGTGGGAGGTGGGGCGCTTAGACGGGAATGGGCGGCGTGCATGCTCACATGGCACCACCCTTGATTTATCTCGGTGGTTGGACCTTTTCCTCGTCGATTGTGGAGAAAGATAGGGAAAAAGAAGTGTTGACTTGTTGTGCAGATCGTCGAAAAAGAGGCATGATGTACAATGAGCAGAGGTTGTCTATCATGTCAAAAATAGAGCAGGTGAGGCGAAATAGCCTAACATACAGTTCGGACGACAGTGCGATATTTGTTTGCCCTAGACACTATTATACATTCGGTCTGGTCGGACCTTGCTGAGTCTCGGTCTCGGTCTACGAATTGTGCTCCTGGTATCGGTCTCGCGTATCAACACCTCTGGTTAGATCTCGGGTCTCGGTCTCGGATGTGCCGTGTGGGTCTCGACTACAACACTGCTTCTTAGGGTTTGGTTTCAAAGGTCAGGAAGAGCCAGAGTGTGAAGAAAACAACTTGGCATGTGAGATTGCCCATGGAGTAGATAGTGTTGTCAAGTTCCCGTTCAAGGTTAGTCTTGTGTTAAGCGTGGATATATCCGATTTCCTGGGGCTTTTACTCTGACAAGGCACAGCCATCATTACATTCTTGCAGTGCGCACCATCTGTAGTCTGCCTGCTATGTATAAGTCTAGTCCAAATTGTAAATGAATTTGCTTCTAATTTGGAAGCGTCAACTACCCACTGATACAGAACCCCGCGTGAATACTTAGATTTTTTTTCAATGAATGGTTAGACCCTAACAGCGTGTTACAATTATTAAAGCGACATCAAAGCCTCTCCAGTTAGCAGTTTTCAATTTGAACATGGCTGTGAAATAATACTTTGAAAAAACTCAGACAGGAATTGAACACCCAGAACATGACTGCCAGAAGACTATGGCGGGCGCAGTGCAGCAATTTAATTCATAAAAAGGGCAGCAGGAGGAAAAAATCAGGAATAATATCGACGTTTCTTAACACAGCACAGTTCAAGGTGGCCCTAAAGCCTGAAAATTTGTTATGAAAAAATGTTCAATTGCAAGATGTGGAGGGTGCTCATACTGAGTATTAGAAGTAATAAGTCATATGCAGAAATTTGGGAGAATCTTAATTGCGTTTTTATGGCCATAATCGGGAATTGAATATCTGTGAAGGCGGGTGGAAGTTCACCATTGTGATATAATTGTTGTTAACGGCATGGTGTGACCTCTGACCATAAATTTGACCCCTGTAGGGTGGTCACTGCTGGTTAAAGGTTGAGTCTTGACTTAATGTGCTTATTTAAGAAGGGTACGGCACAAAAAAATAGAAAACTGGTTGATTTTTGATAATGTGATAGACTTTGGGTGCTTTATGGAGGAGACCCAACTCCCGCTCCTCGATAGGGACAAGCATAATTGGGTAGTTACAAGGGGTCAAAGTTAATTTAATAGCTTTGCAATACATGGGAGTGTTTCAGTTGGAATGCAAATGCTTTCTAGGAGGTGGATGACACAGGGAGGTAACAATTTTTATAAAAACCGCAATGTCATTTGATTTGAAGCGTATCAGAGGTCACTAGGGCGTCAAAACACTGATTTTAGTACTTTTTGGCAATAGCACTGGGCAGTTTCATAAGAAATGCAAAATGCTCCTGGGAGTGATGTATCACAGGGAGAGTTACAATTTCATAAAAAAAACTGCAATGCATTAAAGGTAATTCAAGGTCACTTAAGGGTCAAAAACTGTTTCGGCCAATAATGGAGAATTGATATTGTGAAGGCTGGAAGGTTCACTTTGTCAATAATTGTTGACCTGCATGTGTGTGACCTCTGGACCTCAATTTGACCTCTGTCGGGTGGGGGGGTCACACGTTGTGGTTTTAAAGGTTTGAGTCTTGAAAAATGTGCTTATTTAAGGGAGTTACGGGCAAAAAAAAATAGAAACTGGGTTATTTTTGGCTATGTGATAGCAACACCTTTGTGTGCTCATGGAGGAAACCAACTCCGCTCGATCGGACGCAGATTTGGTAGTTACAAGGGTGTCAAAGTTTAATTTATAGCTTTTCGCAATAGCATTGGGCGTGGTCATTGGAAGCAATATGCTTCTAAGGAAGTGGTGCATTCACATGGAGAGGAACCAATTTTAAAAAACCGCCATGCTAATTGAAGGTCACAGAGGTACATAGGGGTCAAAAACGGATTTTAGACTTTTGGCAATAGGCACTGGGCAGTTTCATCAGAATGCCAAATGTTCCTGGGATAGTGGATGTATCACATGAGAGAGATTACAATTTTCAGAAAACCTGCCATGTCATTAAAGTCATTCAAGGTCACTTAAGGCGAGTCAACAAAAACTTTGCTGGCCATAATCAGAGAATTGAATCTTTGTGAAGGCTTGGAAGGTTCACTATGTCATATAATTGTTGACTGCATGTGTGCTGACCTTGACATCATGACCTCTGTCGGGTGGTCATGTGGTTAAAGGTTGAGTCTTGAATTGAATTTGTGCTCTATTTAAGGGAAGTTACAGGCAAAAAAAAATAGAAATGGTTATTTTTGATTTGTGATAGACCTTGGTGTGCTTCATGGAGGAAACCAACTCCCGTTCGATCGGAAGCATACTTGGTAGGTACAAGGGGTCAAAGTTTATTATAGCTTGTTCGCAAAGAACATGGCGCGCGGTTCCATTGGAATGCATAGCTTTAGGAGTGGATGCATCACATGGAGGTGAAACAATTTTTATAAAAACCGCGCTGTCATTGAAGGTAAGCAAAGGTAATGTAGGGGTCAAAAAATGATTGTAGTACTTTTTGGCAATAGCACGGGCTATGTTCATCAGAATGTAAATGCTCCTAGAGTGGATGTATCACATGGAGAGTTACAAGTTTTATACAAACATACACTGGCCCAGTATTAAAGGTCTTCAAGGTCACTTAGGGGTCAAAACAAAAACTGTTTGTTGGCCATAATCGGAGAATTGAATATCTGTGATGAGGGCGGGAAGGTTAACCATTGTGATATTAGGTTGACCTGGCATGTGTGTGACGCTGACCTCAATTTGACCTCGTCGGGTGGTCATGTGGTTAGAGGTTTGGTGTTGAATAATGTGCTATTTAAGGGAGTACGGCCAGTAAAACAAGAGGGAAATGGTTATTTTTGGATACTGTGATAGGACCTTTGAGTGCTTCATGGAGGGGAAACAAATCCCTTCGATTTTCGGACGCATATTTGTAGTTACAAGGGGTCAAAAGTTAATTTTAATAGCTTTTTAGCAATAACATTAGGTGCTAGTTCAAATTGTGAATCCTCATGACTTGGATTGGAGATGGGACACCTTTGATCCCGATAATTTAACAACAGTGCAATGGTCACTCAAGTTCATTTAGGTGGAATAAATTTGCACTAAAATACAAATTTTTTTGATTTTGTTAAATGGCCCGTAACATTGGAATGAAATGCAGCGAGGGTGCTCTCGTAGAGAATTGTCATGGTAATTTTTGGGTTCAGTTATCAAACAAACAGCTATAAACAAGGTCAAAAGGTAAAGTTTTTAAGAAAATTGCTTATTTAGGAGTTACAGGCCAAAAGAAATAAAAAACTGTCGATTTTTGGAGATGTGATAGTTCTATATCTTCTACATAGACGAAACCAAACTCCTGCTCAATCTGGACACCTGGTCTAAAGTTACAAGGGGGCTAAAGGAGATTTTAATACCTTTTGGGCGATCAGCATAGGGTGTGTGTACTGAGACATAATGGGATGTTGGGGCTGGGATCAATTGAGGCAAAAGCATTTCATAAAAACCGTCCATGTCATCAAAGGCATTCGAGGTTAAGAAACTGCACCAATATAGCATTTCTGCAATCATTCATAGTGACTGTGTGTGATATGGTATAAATTTTGGGACATGCTGCATATGATCAAGGGTAACATTTTTCATAAAAACCCCGGATATGTCATTCAAAGGGTCATTCAGGTCACTGATGGACCAAAAACTGTCAAATATAACATTGCTGCAACAAGATCCAGAGACTGTATGATACCTTTTTAAGAATGGTTTAGTCTGGGGGCACCCTAGTGACAAGCATGATGCTGTGAAATCACTATTATATAGCATGATATTCAATAAACAAATGTTTTACTCATTTCAACCCCCTAAGGAGGTTATTCATCATCATAACTAGTATTCCATCTGTGACAGACAGCGATTTCATCCCTTGTCAAAACCTGCTTTTTAACTTGAGGTTCACATCAGCCTGTAATACGTCTTCTGGGGCCCCCTACACTGACAAATATAAAGTGTAAACCAACTCAGTTTTGGTTTAATTTATACTCCCAGGCAACCTATTCAAGGAATAATGGTGTGAGGTGTCACCTGCAGTAGCCTTGGGTGTGAGATGGGGTGGGGAGGGTAAACTCCATTGGATCACTTATATAGTAATGCTTCAAGCCAGTAGGCCTGCATGACTCCTGCCAGGGAAGCCTAATTAGATGGCTATATTCCACTCTAGACAGGGGATGTGAGGGGGGGGTGTGAAATCCCTAGGGAGGTGATGGCAGTCGTAGATGTATAAAGGGCTTACTCTTTGATGAGATATAGGAAAACTTTATTAGAGTTAGGATCATTTAATTGTTTGGACAAATACAGTAATCTGAAGGGGGAAACTATTAAATCAGTTAAGTATTGGTTTATAATGGGAGGAGGGTACAGTAGGTAGGATCAACGGGGGTCGTCAATGATGGCAATGAATGATGAAATATTTACGCGGTATTGGGATATTAAAGCAACATATGGAAGGCCTTGTAATGGTTTTGCATGCTGACTCGAAAAGAAGAAATAACTGATAGCGCAACCAGGCGGACACTGGGGGCGGATCGCCTGTTTCAGCTAAAATATTAGCCTCTTTATAATTAACCCTGCAGGGTCCTGTAAATCAGCAGCGTGAGCACACCCTACATTCAACCAGAGTGATGGAATAGATATATAGATTAATCCTATTATTATTATTGCTCTCTTCTCTCTCATTTTTCCACAGAACACGATGTGAGTTATCCTTTCTCCCCGGTCAGACAGTGACGGTACTGTCCAAGTCCACCAGTAACTGTGGCTGGGTCAAAATCAAGGACCATCAGGGGAGGGGAAGTACCCAGCCGATCCTGAAACCAATCAAAACACCAACAAGGAAGTAGGGTTTTATAGTGTTAATATAGGTGCGGCCGTCATGCGAGTCGTCTAAGAATAAGATTGCTCGTGGCTCTGATGTAAAGCTCGAGGCCAGGGCAATTCTGAAATGATCACACATCTACCTGAAAGTAGAGCAGTAGAGAGGATAGAGGCACATAGGTCAGTTCACCCATATAGCTAGCTTGTATACAATTCTATACATTCATATTTTCTCCTGTCCTCCAGCAAGTTGCGAAGAGAGTTTAGGTTAGCTCATTAAATTGTAAGTGCATAATGGCATCGCCTCCAAGCTATTTGAGTAACATTGTTGCATATGTACACACCATAAGGTCTCGGAGGAGTCCCTCTGGTAACACTCTGTTTGACCAGGGCTTCCGTCAACAACAGCAGTCCAGTATGCTGCAATCCTTCATCGATCAGGGAATACATCTGCGAGAGGTCAAAGCGGGCTCCATCAGTCAACGCCTTCAAAATAATGTGCATTTAAAGAACATACATGTTTATCGTTGTAGTGTGTGTTGTTTATCTTCCTTGTTTTGTTTTTTGGAGGGGGGTCGTATGCGCGAAGAGACTCAGTTGTGAATTGCGCTATACAAGAATGGTATTATTACAACAGCTATGTATGGTTCACTCAAGTAATGTATCTCTACGAATGGTTCATATTTTTACTGTGTGCCTTCTCTGGACTATGCTGCACCTGGCTGGATGTGTTATGTGCTCCACAGCCAGGGACACCATATGAAGTGTTTGTTGTTTCAATGCTTCGTTGCAATCTTGACCATGTTAATTGAGGAATATCTATGTAGGTCACGCTTTGTAATGGGGTGTGTGGTCTGGATTGCTGGCTTGTGGAAAACGAAATTGACTCTGGCCTGAATGGATGAGCTCATATTGGTATGTGTGTTCCCCATGATGAGAACATGATCTCTTCATTTGGTCAGATGTCATTAAGGTCACCCAAGTCAAAGTCTGAGTTCCTCATAAACAGAGTTAAAAATGATCTGGTCCTATTGAGCTTTCTTATGGGGCGTACAAGGCGCATATTGATTGCAATTGACAGGGGTTATTTTCCAGGAAAATTAAGGAATTGTATGTAAAACAAAAGTCATATTTGGATTGTAAAAAGCTGACTTGGACCCAACCTGGATGGATGAAACTCATACCTAGTGTATATGTTCCTCATAATAAGTACATGATGAATATGGTTTTTTTCTTATCTGTTTAATATGTGTTCCTCATGCTGAGGACATGACCCTATTATTTTGGGGAACAGGTCAGAGGGCAGTCTGAAATCCTCGTAAAACAATAGGGTCAGGATCAGGATTCGCTGATCATTGAAATTTGGTATACGGCTCTTTTATGGGGAGTACAAAAAAACCTATCATATTTTTTGTTGTTGAACCATGGGTAGTTACTTGAGAAAAAAATGGGACAGTCCTGCTGGGTTTAGTAGCTAGAACCACAGGGAAGAGTTAGTTAGAGTTGCAAAGAGTGTTTGTTAGTTTGTTGTTGTTTGTTTTTCACCCCCCCCCACCCCCCGGGCAAAAAAATGATTATTTCATATACAACTTAGGGATGGTATGGAATGCGGGTTGTTTCTAGCTTTTGGCATTTTTTTTTCTGTTCTCTCTAGGTGTCTCAGTAGAAACTAAATTTACATTTTGTATAAAAACAGCTAGTGCCTTGGTAAGGGAGTGATTTGGTTCTGACAATTTCACCTGAGAAATAGGTGAAACAGGGAAAACTAGAAAAGAATTGCGGAATCTTTACATCAAAACCATGGATTGCATCCGCAACTTTGTATTATTAGTTGTAGCAGCTGTGAAGGCCAAGATGCATCGCGAATATCGTTTATTAGTCTGAAATGACTGGTAGCATTCTTCACCAGAAACACTTGGTAAGTTTCAGACTGTTGAACACCCATACTCCATGCTGCACTTTGATTCACCCCAATCCCAATGAATTACCATATTCCTTCTGATAGAGGTTCATATCTGCATTTTTTTTTTAAACTTCAATTTTTATTCCTTGCCAAAAGCGAAAAGAATCTATATGCAGTCCATGTCTTTGTGGTCTATGTGCTGTGTTTGCGTGCGTGTGACACCCCTTGTAAGCAAACAAACGCAAACAGGTATCTAGTTCAAAGTAGACACGTGGGTTGCTCATGTGATAGGAATTGAACCTCATTGTTTTAGTGCCAGTAACGGGTCTTCAAGGTAAAGTAAAGAAAAACCTTTGCCAGGCATAATATCTAATGAAGGCAAGTATTTATTAGGTTAATCATATTAAGTATGTGGACTACACATACGGGGAGAATGAACCCTATTGTTTTTGTCAAACTGCTGATTCTAATGAGAGCCCAATTGGTGTTAAGGTGTTTAGCTTGTACCCCAGTGGTCGTGGGTTGTACCCCTCCCCCCCCCCCCCCCCCCTCCCCCGCTCGAGCACGGTTCTGTCTCCTCCTTATTATTGCACCCCACCATGTGAGGTGAATTTTTTAGTAGTTGAACTGAATGTGGCCGCACCTATGGGGAATTCCATTAGGAGACAGGATGACATGGCATAACTGTTCTGTATGCCAGGTGCGAACAGCTAGGGTTATTCACTATAATTTGGGTGTGAAAAGTTACGGGCACAAGTAGCTTTGAACCTTCCTTTTAGGGGTGTTTCCTTCCATGGGGAGGAAGAGGTGGGTTGTAAGGTACCCGCTCCAGATTTGGCATCAGTTAGTAACATTTGAAAGCGAGATCGCTATTTTCATTTCTCCTTCTCAAGATATAAACAGGAACATATTCATTATTGCACTACATGTATCACATCTTTTACATCTTTCACAACTAAACATCCTTCGAAAGCAGTCTGGCTATTTTCTTGAGCTTCTATTTGGTTGAATAATAGTTCTCCATAATCCTGGCTTGTCAGTGTTGCCCTGATCTTTTTCTGAATATTCATGAGTAGATACATTTTTAAGAGGTTATCAAATCGCCACTGTCCAACTCTGGAACTCAAATATCATTTTTTCTTTCTAATGTATATTAGGCAATTGGAAAAGATACAATTATAAAGTTACCAAAACATATCACTATGCAAATTACCTATAGGTGCAGCCTATTTTATTTTGCAAGAATTTTCTATGAAACAAGCAACATTTCTAGATTTTTATTATGTTCAAATAAAAGATAACATTCCAATGTCGAAATGAGTTGGTGCAAATTCCCTAAATTCTTTCATTTTGGTTTCTCTACAGAAATAATAATACAGTACAAAAAATTCACACAATCCGATGGTAGTACTAAATATATAGTGAATAAACTGTTCTATCAGTTATACTTTTGTCTAAATATTTTGATAAACATTTGAACGATCGTAATTGGTATAATTAATGTTGTAATATATATATACATATTTATAGATATTGAATATTTACCTTAATTTCTGGTTCTCAAGATGTGGTTATTTATTTTTGTCACAAAGATACAATGTAGAAAAATAAGAACAGCAAGCCTACGGAATTCCTGTATTGGTTTTTTTTTTCATTCTGTTGATTTCCATGACCACCGACTGTCTATCTGCTGGTAAAGTCAGTTTGTTAACAAGTTAAACTCCATGTAAACAAAGGCCGTTCTCTCTGACTGTTGTCACCTGTTTGCTTTGACAAGAAATTTGTCATTCCGTTATGTCACTTTTTGCTTGTAAACAGGGTTACGTAACTTGAGTGAATTACGCCTGGTCTGTTCTTTCCGATTAAAATAGCTTTCTTCAAAGAAGTACAACAACAACCCTATCATTTTTGGTGTAGGCATGAGGTCAATCCTGGGTAATTGGAAACTTGTGCAGTGTAGTAAGAACATTACTCTATTGTGTTCGGGTCAGGCCATTAATTCTTCTGTCTAGTAAAACACGATAACTCGACCCCACCGGATGGATGATACTAATAATAGGGATTGTGTTCCCCATAATGAGGGCAGGACCCCAGTTGTTTTGAGGTCAGGTGAATGTCATCTAAGGTCATCGAGGTCGAAAGAACCCTTTGCTTAGTTGTGACGGGTGTAATTTTCAGCTCAAACGGAGTATTTAGCTATTGGAATCTGCATGTCGTCCATATATCCATCTGTATCTATATATGTCTCCATCATCCACCCAGTGTGTCAACTTTTAAAGTCTTTGTATGGCCCGATCGAGATTCGAATCCGGTCCCCCGTGTGGAAGGACGCGGCTCTACCAAGGTGTCAACCACTCGGTTAAAAGACATTAGATTTTCTTGGAACTGTGTCATAATGTTCCTTGGGTTTGCTCATATCAGCTCGTTCACTGATTTTGGATGCAACATCATATAGTGCCGTTTAGAGTAAAATAGTAACACTGATGAGAAGAAGCAGTGACGAACCCCCAAACAGTCATTCTTTGATGGATGTGAATAGACTTGGCCCGATGTTCAATGACTATTTGGGACATCTTTGACCATGTGGAGATCAAAGTGAAACTGCGTGAAATTGTCTTTTTCTCCCTCAATTAGTCAGTCTTTGATGGATGTTGACGAAACTGAGTAGCACTGTGTATTGACTGGTGGGACATCTTTGGCCATATGAAGATCAAAGTCAAATATGTTATTACAGGGGCACAATGGGCCATTGTTTGAAACTGCCTCCGTTAAGCCCCCAAGGACCAAGAGACAGTTAATCACACTTTTGGCTCCTGGTCCCAGGAATCATCGGTGGAACCGGAGATATTTGACCAGGAGCCATTCACAATCGAATTGAGATAAAAACGCTTCAATTGTAAACCCATTCAAGGGACGATGAATATAATTATGTACAGCATAACGACTGTGGACGTATTGTAATGGATATATAGTAAGTCACTCCATTCAAGAATTATAAAAGTCTTCACTGTCTCAAGCAACCTCCAAAAGGTTCCGAATTAAAATGAATTTCATCATGGCCACCAATAGCGATACTAATTGTAAGAGAATCCAATTCTTTCAGAGACTTAGATTCTCTTAAATTCAAAATGGCCGCCGGCTTGGGGTCCATGGGATGAAAACAAAAAGTCGGTCGCAAAAGGATCGCCATATTCCGAAACGCTCATATTCGGTTCGTCAGAAAATTCGAGATAACCGCCCTCTAAGTGGGGCGGCGACGCCCAATTCAACACCCATGAGATCACAATATCTGACAAATATATCTGCAAAGTTTCAAATCAATCAGAGAGAGTTCTGAAACGTTTCGGGGCATGACAGAATAAGTATTGTCGAAATACTAGGACTCCCTCCCCCACCACTCCTGTCTGAGTGGCAATGGCCGTGTCAGAACACTTAAAGATTCACTATGGTGGGCGTTTCTCCCCCATCCTCGCCACTATCCTTCTCTGTCCCTCCACTAGTGCCATCTTTTTCTCCCCCATCCTCGCCACTATCCTTCTCTGTCCCTCCACTAGTGCCATCTTTTTCTCCCCCATCCTCGCCACTATCCTTCTCTGTCCCTCCACTAGTGCCATCTTTCAACTAATTTCTGAAGCCCCCCTGCCGGTTTCCTTTAGAATAATTTCCGACATAATTTCAAAAATTGTAACCTATAGCACATGTTGCACACGCGAAAATAACACTTGGCTTCCTGTATCGATCCAACGAAATTGTGGATCATATTTATATCCCGCAACAGTTTAGCGTTCGGGATATGAGGTTCCAGGTGGGCGGTCGCCGCCGGCGGCTGGGAACTCTAGGCGTTAGCGCATTAACTCTCTAACGCTTTGTCCGATCGATTTAAAACTTGGTACAAATGTCCCCGCCTAGTTAAAACCTCGGATGAGGTCGAAAGTGGGCATTATTGCACGTTTGCTGCACTCTATTCTGAGGTTTGCACGCGAAAATGCGGTTGAGTTGAGTTGGTGGTGGATGGGGCAAAGTGGTCCCGAAAAACAAGCGGGTATATTCAAGGTCACCGGAGGTCCGTGTTTGTTTTTTTTTTTTTTTTTCTCGTTAGTCGAATTTACACAGAGCTGAGTTGGTAGGGACAAAAGTTGGTCCTGGAAAACATGACCGTGATTTCAAGGTCATTTTCCCCGTGGTTCTTTTCTGTTGTATTGTCACCGGAGGCAAAATGGACATGCTTCAATGTGCTTTCCCTGAACGAGGCTCTAAAAGGTGACTTCTGCAGACTGCAGGATATACACGTGAGCAGTTCACCCGCCTGCACACTTTTTGATTCCAATGATTCCATGATGGGTTTGAAACAATAAACATCAACCCAGACTCTTGTGCTTCTTGGGTTGGAAGTTACATCAATTTGACATGTTTCGGCAATGCACGATCAATTTATTTTGCTTTCCAAACAATCTGCTCATTCCAACTTTCGTTGACCACCACCTCATTTAAGCATAAATTATTCATTTACGCAGACTTGGCTCTTTCTTTTTAGAAACATAATTGATACGTTCCCGGTTCGTGAGATACTTATCGCCGATGGCGTGCCTGTTGGAAAATGTCATATTCGGTAGTTGAAAAAGAGATATCGTCATGCGAATTGATTATTTCGAAAACAAATACTCTTTGTGGTTCAATTTGATTCATTATACAGCTAACTTCATGTACATGAAATATTGGGACGGAAACGGTAGGAATGTGTGCTTGCCTATTTCTAAGCGCCTGATGCCGTGTGGTATTGTCGTGAACGTTGGGTTTCACAAAATCGCGGAGGTTAAAAAAGACCACGTAATGAATGAATGATTTTAAAACTTTTAACGGACGATTGGTTAATTAAAAAAAAGTTCGTGGTTTACATCCACGATTCATACCGATTCATCATGATGATCTAAACCAAACTATAGGAGAAGAAGCATTTCGACCGTTTCCCCTAGTAATAATTGTTCGTGTTATTTTTCTGTTCACCTATTGCTTGAACTGCTAACATATTCCATGTGTTTATGTTTCTATTCAACCCTGCGCGCATTGTTCTTAGTTTCTTTTATTATTTCACAGTAGTAGTTTTTTAATATGTCTCCTTTCACACGTTTCATCTTGATGTCATATTTATGTCGTGTGCGTGCCTTCATATACGGGGGCCTCGGGGGAGATAACTTCTATCTAAATAAAATGGGAATGACTTGAATGTAAATGAATAAATAGACAGGCACTTGAAGTACATGTGTAGTCCGTGCTCCTGAACCATTAGTTATCTAGTGTTCATTACTGTCTAACTGTTTAGATTCCTCTGACTTATCAAGGAATAAAAAAAAATACTATTTTCTCCCTAGTCATCGACTGCATGGAATCATCGGTACTGAAACCGGCAAATAAGCGCAGCGCTATGGAAACAATCAAAAACACAGAACAAATACGGAAAGTGTTGTTGCCTTATATAGCAGCTTCTGTGTCGAAACACACACGCCTTTCATTTGAAATCCTCCAACGGTGCCAAGCTCTGCCTGAAATTCTCGAATGTACCCGTGAGAAAATTACCGCGTGGGTCCCGCGGCGAAGCGCTGACGGGCAGCAACCAATGTTTCAAAAAGTGCGATAGCTTTAACATTACAGCCTTTGCTATTCATTTCCCATCCAGACAATCGATGATGAATTTTCACCTGTGCGTCAACTCCTGGCCAACAGGTGTCCCTATTTTTTCCGTTCCAGTTCAAAAACTAATTGGCCTCGTTAATTTATAGCTTTGTGGGTCAGGAAGGTGACACTGAATAAATCGCCGTGACGGAAAACTACTGGCGTTGTTCCCGGAATACTCCCTCATTGCGTTACAAAGTCGACATCTCTCAGTAACCGTTCTCTTGCGCGAATTAGGGCGCATGGTCATTCATAAAACTGTGTTCCGGTGCTGCTCTAACTTAGGAGTCGGGAATATTTCTTCGAGACCATCCGTCTGTATTTCAACAAATCGTCTTGCATCTCTTCATTTGCGATTTTGTGACCTTTTTGACTCGGCTTTTGATCTGGGACAGGAACATCGGAATTCACACGCAAACGAGTGCAATATGGGCTGATGTGTAGAGTATTGAATCCTGGACCGTGTAAGACTGGGGCAAGAGACGTCGGTAAGTTCGTTTATGTCATCCTATTTCAGTACTTGGGACAAACTTGTTACACAGATAATTAAAGAAACGAAGGGGAGCGGACGTCAACAAAATATCCAACAATTACATACACTTCGCCTCTGAAGAAAATACGAACACTGTAATGTGATAATCGGGGGCACTGATAATGTGAGGAGACATAAAATTTCGAATAGGATTTGGCGAACCAACCCCCCATCTCCACCCCAACTCTCACTCCCACGTCACAGCTGTTGCAAATTGAGTTAAAAATTATAAGAATGTGGACATGGAACCATAGTCATCGCAAATACTGTTGTTGGTCACGGGGGTGGCGCGACGTCCACCCATGCCGCCTGTCAGGGCACAAGAGCTTGACCCCCTGTCCGGCAAATCGTGGCACCGCCTTGCCGATTCAGCCTGAACCCCCACACCCCCCCACGACCCTAATCGTATAATAGCTGCTAACCAGATATATGCCCTTGTCATACTTAATAATAATTAATAATAAGGTAATAATAATAATAATAATAATAATAATAATAATAATAACTAGAAAATGTCGGCGGTAACAGCCAGACGTATAATCCCGCATCTCTTATTCAAAGACAATTGGTGAACATGAACCGAACAATATTCGTGGAGAGAAGACGTTTATAACTTGTGAAGCGACAACGTAGACAGGTAAATGGGTCATTCCATAATGCACTTGTTATATGTATGGAGGCACACATAAAGCACCCGGACAGGTGCGTCCCTAAAATAAGCACATTCATTCAAGATTCGACCTTTAACCACATGACCACCCGACAGAGGTCAAATTCAGGTCAGAGGTCACACACATGCAGGTCAACAATTATATCACAATGGTGAACCATCCAGCCTTCGCATATATTCAATTTTCCGATATAGCCAAAAAAACAGTTTTTGACCCCTAAGTTGACTCCGAATGACCGTTTAATGATTTTAATTATGAAAGTTTTTATGAAAATTGGTACTCTCAATGTGGTACATCCACTCCAAGGAGATTTTTGCATTCTGATGGAACACACACAGTGCATTGCCGGAGGAAAAGTACTAAATATCAGTTTGACCCGACGTGACCTTAATGACCTTCAATGAACATGGCGGTTTTTATGAGAATTGTTACACTCCATGTGATGTCCACTCCAAGAAAGCATATGCATTTCAATTAAAATGTCCAATTTTATTGCGAGAAAGGTATTAAATTGAACTTGACCCCTTGTAACTACCAAAAGTAGTGTCGATCGAAGCGGGAAGTGGTTTCTACCATAAAACCACAAAGCTCATCACATATCCAAAATAAACAGTTTCTATTTTTTTTTTTGCCCGTTAACTCCTAAATAAGCACATTTTTCAAAGATTTGACCTTAACCACATGACAAACCCGACAGAGGTCAAATTCCCAGGTCAGAGGTCACACACATGCAGGGTAACAATGATATCAATGGGAACCATCAGCATTCGCAGATATTCAATTCTCCGATATCGCCAAAAACAGGTTTTGGACCCTACGTGACCCGCACCGAATGACCTTTAATTATTTGACAGTTTTTATGAGATTGTTACTCTCCATGATACATCCACTCCTAGCGGCATTTTGCATTCTGCTTAACACACAACCAGTGCTATTGACGAAAAAGTACTAAAACAGTTTTTGACCCCTAAAGGGACCTTTAATGACACTTCAAGACATGGCGGTTTTATGAAAATTCGTACACTCCAGGTGGATGAGCCACTCTCGAAGCATATGCCTTCCAATAAACATGTCCAATGATGCAAAAAAGGTTAAAAAATTGAACTTTGACCCCTTGTAAAACTACAAAGTAAGTAACCGATCGAAGCGGGAGTTGTTTTATCCATAAAAACACAAGCTCAAGCACATATCCAAAAATAACCAGGTTTCTATTTTTTTGCCCGTAACTCCTGAAATACGCACATTTTTTCAAGATTTGACCTTTAACCACATGACCACCCGACAGAGTTCCAAATTAGGTCAGAGGTCACACACACTGCCAGGTCAACAATTATATCACAATGGTGAACCATCCAGCCTAGCAGATATTCAATTCTCCGATTATAGCCCCAAACCAGTTTTTGACCCTAAGTGACCCTGAATGACCTTCGATAACATATATAACAGTTTTCATGAGAATTGTTCTTCCATGTGATACATCCACTCCTAGCCTAGGAGCATTTTGCATTCTGGGATGAACACACCAGTGCATTGCCGAAAAAAGTAACTAAAATCAGTTTTTGACCCCTAAGGGAACTTAAGGACCTTCAATGAAATGGGGGTTTTATGAAATTGTACACTACCGTGATGCATCCACTCCTAGAGCATATTGAACTTCAATGAATATGTTCAATGTTATTGCAAAAAAGGTATAAAATTGAACTTTGACCCCTTGTACAACTACCAGAGTAAGTAACCGATCGAAGCGGGAGTTGTTTCCCTCCATAAAAGCACACAAAGCTTCAATCACATATCCAAAATTAACCGTTTCTATTTTTTTGCCCATAATCCTTAAATAAGCACATTTATTCAAGATTCGACTTTAACCACCATGACCACCTAAGATGGTCAAAGTAAGGTCAGAGGTCACACACATGCAGGTCAACGTTATATCCAACAATGGTGAACCATCCGCCTTCTTTCGCAGATATTCAATTCTCGATTATAGCCAAAAAAAACAGTTTTTGACCCCTAAGTGGACCCCGAATGAACTATAATGATATGACAGTTTTTATGAGAATGTTACTATCCAGGTGATTACATCCATCTAGAGCATTTTGCATTCGATTGAACACACACAGTGCTATTGGGAAAAAGTACTAAAATCAGTTTTTGACCCCTAAGTGCAACTTTAATGGACATTCACTGACATGGCGGTTTTATGAAAATGTTCACTCCATGTGATGCATCCACTCCTAGAAGCATATTGCATTCCAATGAAAAAAACATGTTCAATGTTATTGCGGAAAAAAAAGTATTAAAGTCATTCATTTTGACTGATCAGGACAACTAATAGCAAATTTAGTCCCACCGATTTACCCGCAGTGATCTTGATCCTATTGAAATAAATTTATCAGGACTGGGTGGTCTATCACAAAGTTTCGGCAAAATCCCTAAAGTTGAGAAAATAATGCATTAATTATTTCATTATGCTAACGAAGATTGTAAATTAAAACACACATATGACCTCCAGTGATTTCAACGCAATTGAATTAATTAATCGGGACTGTTAGAAGTCCTACTCACCAAGTTTCGGAGACCATTCAAACAAAGTTATAAATTTGCCTCATTGCTTAATTGGCAAACTTATTATGCAAATTAGTCATGCAGATGACCTCCCAGTGACCTCGACAAATAGGAAAATCATCGGCAGTGATAGTTGGCCCTATTCCACCAAGTTCGAAAATCCAAGAAAGTTTGAAATATCACATACATTATGCTATAATTAGGCTACTGGCCAAAGAAATGCAAAGTTGACTTCGATGACCTTGAAATTGTCGCCATGTTTTTCGGCTCCAACAACTACCCTCAACTACCACGTTTCGTGTAAAACGCACGAACTTGAAATTTTTGCGAAAAACCTGCAAAAATTTGGAGGGCAACCAATTACGATATAAGCCCATTTTGAAAATTATCCGAGATTTTACTCATACGGACCAGGTGTTCCAAGTTTTGGGTCAATCGTAAAGTGTTAAAGAATGAGAGCGCTAACGCTAAAACTTTCGGCGGCGGAGCCGGCGGCGGGGGAGCCGGGCACACAGCCAAAACCATACTATCCCCGAACACTACAGTGTTGCGGGGATATAATAATGGAGAATGTTTGTTGAGTGTGCTAGTGTGCTGGGTCTTGAATGGTGGACAGACAGGCAGTGGCGCAGCAAGGGGGGGGGGGGGGCGCGGTGCCCCCCCCCCAATCAGATATTGAGCCGAAAAATATTTTGGATGAAATGCAGTTGAGCAATGACTTGTTTGTAGGGGGTGGGGTGGAGGTAGTTCCAACGGTGGTCCGTCGGCAAAAACTATTTGTGGTCAGTAATCGGTTACCAGTTTGAAATGGATCTGGCAAAACACAACAATCTCAAGAAAGAACCAGTAAGTGGGCCAAATTCGCATTCGAAATCGAATAAAAGGTGAAAAATTTTCGGGCTTCGCGCGTGTACTATAGCGGTGGATTTTGTCCCGTCGCTTTCCCATCTCCGTACACTCTATGAACTTTTGCTCATTGGCCCCTAACGTAATAAAGCTCTGGGAGGGTAAAATACTGAAATATACACAAATTCTCATTGACCTTGAAAACTACCGTCAACCTCTGTTTGATTACTTGACCCTTTAGCCTCCGGTCCGTTTATTCCTCTAGCACGCGCGATTTGGAACTGCAGTTGCTTAGGCTATCAAATTGCTTCGATTTTCAACGCATGTTGTCTCCCAGGTAACTACTATGACGTCATATCATGGTGTGGACATTAGAGCTAAAGATAGCTAAATGTCCCAACTTGCTGGTGAGATTTGTTGTTCCAGAGGTGCCGGGAAATCCAAGAAAAAATTGCGCGCTTCGCGCGCACGGTGAGCCGTAGGGTGGAGCGAAAATTATTGAATATTCTGGCAAAAAAGACGGGGCAGCGATAAGATCGAAGTCTGACTGATCTGATGTTAAAAGTTTCCAACCGATACAGAATGGATCCAAAATGCCCAGATTGAAAGCTTGGTATATACAGCCTTCCGGCTATCTTGGGGGCTATAAGCAACCAAAATTTTATTGAGCCCGCGCCAACTAATGTTGGCGCTCCGCTAAGGAGTTTTTTGTTCCCGCTAAATGTCTGTGACCCCCTTGTGCCCCCTCCCCAGTATGAAAAGTATGGTGAGCCACTGATGAGGGGAGAGATTTTTCAAAACGGTTGTTAGTGGCGCTATATTACCTCAAAATCTAGGTCATACGACGTCCTCGTGTAGTGAAAATACACGTCAGTACTAACTAATTTAAAGTTGTGTGAAGGAATTCCATGGTCGACAACAGTCAGTAGCTGATATGCAATTGTAGCCCGGCCAAACTCGGGAAGAGGGCCGAATTAACGGCTCAATAGCCTAGATGCGCTTGTGAGTGTATTTCACATTCTTAATGCAATTCAAAGCTGCAAAATGAAACAAGAGTACATGTACATCAAATGTAGGTAACTTGAAACGTACCTTCTTCGTGGGGTAACTGGCATCCATTAATTTGACTCCACCCCCCCCCCCCCCATTTCGCCAAATTAACATACCAAGAGTGAGAAAAAAGGTGCCATAAAAGAACCTATTGCATCTAAGGAGCTTAAACATACCAACTAATTTGGTCAAAAAACACTGGCTATAAGATTCGTGAATGAGCACCGGCGTTAACTAGCATTCTCTTCTCGACTAGTGCTACGATGATATCGAGGCAGGGGTGTAACCAATCCTAACCAGATTCCGCATTTTACGTCCCTCCGAAAGGACGATAGTGAATCAGGACCCGACCAACTTCCCGGAATCTGGCTGGGGGAGCGGAAGTCAAATTCAGCGCGACTGCCCCAACGACCGATGAGACTTATCGTAAATATCCCAGTAACTCAATTGAGTTCCCACACATTACAGCGGAATTATGAAGTGGAAAACCGAAACCTCGACCGTCAGCCCGTGCAACGGGCAAATTACAGCCACTAGGAAAAACGTCCGGTGACTGCTGGATTTCGAACTCGGAAGGTTTTGCTGCAAAGCGTCAAGTGATACACATGCCACTATTACGCCCTAGCTGCATCTGCCATTTGGAATTACAGTGCCCTCAATATCGTAAGCCTCATGTAACTACAGTAGGGAAATTACATTTGCTTGATTGTTTGTTTGATATATATAATTCCCGACATATACTGCAGATTACACCCAATTCCGTTTTAAATAGAGTACGGTATGTTGTTTGCTCATTGTCGTGGCTTTCGGTGCTTAGCCTATTTATAGAGGTTGGGCTTATATTTGCCTAATAAAAGCTGTCCTACATATCTAATAAAGATCTCTCGTAAAATAGAATTTCGCTTGAACAAGTTATTAGTCTTTCATTGAACGCAGTCTATCAAAGGCTTGGCGGCGCTCTTACCGTTATTACCAAATTAGGTTGAGCAGTGCTACCACAACGCATAAACATTGATGTAATCACTTTTGGCGCCACTATACGAATAGAGACCGCCGACAAAAGTGGGTGGTTCGAAATTATCGACTACAATTAATGCTACTGTACTGTGTCCAAGTATCTCTCACTTTCGTAATTTCATTACGACATCCAATCGTGATTCCAAGTTAACAACTTTTGCAAAAAATCGTCCGTTCGTCACTTTAGTTTCTAAGTCTTCATTCTATTACCTATTTATCGATATTTACTTCACAACGGTGCATGTTTTATTTCACCCCTCCGCCCCACACCCCGTGTGGTGTCACCACCAGACCACAACTGGATATTCATTTTCCGGGCGGGCATTATTTCGAGCAGTTAGTAATCTTTTTGTGTTCATGCCAATGAACAATTTCTTTTGCAGCGGCTGGTAAACGAGGGATTATATTATATTTTGCCAAGTTGCAACTCAGAAAGATTAACTGATTAATTTGAGAAAGATCCGTACCCCACTTTGTTTGATTTATATGTTACTTACGTCTACTCCGAAACTAAGCATACACGTCATTTGCATTCTCTGTTATCTTGGTACCCTTGTACATGAAATGGTTTCGTCAAAACCTGTAACTAACCCTATAGTTCATAACATTCTGTGCTGCCTTGGTACCTTCGAACCCCCCAATATTTGCCTCTTCTGATCCTGAACACCTTACTTAGTTGCTTTGTGTTATTATGTATTCTCGAATCGCTTCGCTGAACCTTGTACAAATAACGTACGTACTAACGCCCACCTACAATCATGTAACTTGGCATGCTAGTTAATGTCTGCGTTAGTGTGATATCATTACAGGATATTCATTGTTTCTTCAAATGCTCTAACTTAGCCTATTTCTAACATTATGTACGCGGCACCCTCGAACATGGGCTACAATTACTTCGTCGAATTCTGAAACTTAACCAGCTATCTTTCTGACACTATGTTTCGTCCCAGTATCGGTACCCATAATCGCTTCTCTGAATCCTGTACGTCATTCCCGTGGACCAGACCCATGAAATTGCCCTGTCGAATCCTGTAACCACTATAGCCTGCCAGGTCCTGTAATATATTGGACCCCTACATGTATAGCTGTTCCGTTAAATACGGTGGACTGAAATAAACTACTAGGTCCTTATACTGAACCGCGAAAATTGCGTCTTGTCGAAAAAAGGCAGCCAAGGAAACGAAAGCTGACAACCCCAAATATTTGATCGGTAAAGCCAGCCTCTCATGCGTATAACACTTCTAGGTATTGACAATCATCATTTCAGTGTGGTATTTTTCCGCCACGCGTTGCTATATGGACAGCTGGAAATGAATGTTGAGAATTAGAATCTTGCTGCTAGAATTGTAGTAACCTACATAATGATTGCTGAAACATCATACCATCGAGGGTAGCGATCATGGGAGGTGGTTTATGGGGGACCTCAATTCCCAAAATTTCGGTGGAGGGGTAGTGCGTTTCTGCCCTCATTATTGACCCTAGCTGTTATTTCTCTCTCGCTGTGTCCAACCTCAACAGGAAACTTACGATAGGCTGTTATTTGCTATAATGACCTAAATGATAGATGACCCAGATGATGAAGTGAATTTTGGTTTATCAATCTGTCACATATCGAACACATTTCGCTGAATCCTCAGAATATTTCCGCGCTTCGCATGTGGGCAAGGTGCATATCTGGTACTGATTAGGCGTTGCAATGATGACGATTCGGGTCTTTAGATCTACGACCGATAACTCGAAGCGCTTCATAATGGCTCTAGTCATTGCTTGTCATACTCATATAACCACATCATCCGGTGCACGACCCTTACAGAGCGCACTTGACGTACTACTATATGCCACTCATGCCAATCAATTCGTACCCACATATCGTACATCACTATACAGTTATTTTTCAAGGCCCCTATTTGCACCTGGGCCGAGTGAAGCAATATCGGAGGGGGCGGGCGTTTTTATGAGGGTGATTCGCTATATTTAATAGATAGCGTCTTAGACACACTCCTATCCAGTGGAAGGCATGTGCATGCGAGGAGGGAGCGCCGAACCCCCCTCCTCTAGTTCGGACAAAAACAGATGATCAATGGTTCAAAATGGGGTAGCTGGAATGAATGGAAAATTAGGTCAGAAACTTCCAGCAAAAAATGTGAAATACGGGCAAAAATGGCCGGGGATTCTGCTGGATACCCTTCTCGCCATCATGTATTGCTCTCGTACCTTTAGTGACGAGCAAGGTGATTCATTACTAATATACCCTTTTTCCGAACAATTACCAGTAAAGAACTGTGCGAGAGGCAGGACATCTGATGTAGTAAAAAGCTCATGGCTCCACCGGATTCCAACGACGGACCCATTACTTTACGTGCACGCGCCCCATACCTACTGAGCTATAGAACCAACTGGTGATCTCGAACCCCTAGGAACAGTATTTATACTTGAACAATGCTAGTTCCATTCGTTGATGCATTCACCCCCCTTCCAGAGATCAACTTTGATACAATCTGACCTGAAAACAGATTGGTGCCCACTATAGACAGTAGCGAGGCTACTGTGAGGAACCATAGCACAACAGGTGCTGGTTTAGCTGCTGCCATGTACTATAGACGGGCTTGTCGGAGTGCGTGATGCGTTGCCAAGACCGAGTGATTATCCGATAAGCGCTTTGAGAGTGCATTGCAGTGAAAAGCGCTATATAGAAATGTGCGGAGAGTGTTTAAGGCAATGAAACAATGGAATACATAAAATAATTTCTGTGTTGTTCAACTGTGACATCACTATTTTTTCCGCAATAGGGATTATCCCTAATTTCTCCGCATAATGGACCAAACATTGAAGGCCAACTGGCCAATAACTCCACATAGGAACATCGCATTGGAATGGGTTTGAAACTATAGATATAGTTTTCCATTCCACAAAGTATAAACTCTATATTGTACGAGCCTCCGGAACATGTGGTGTACGAATTAGGTAGTCAAGTAGTGGTTCTATAGTAAATGGGCCTTCATAAAAGTCTCAGGCAACTCAAATATTAGGAAAGGTCGTCAGAATGTACTTTAAATACAATAGTAATATACAATAAATTGGTTGCCCTCAGCTAATAACACACTCTAAAACAATGTTTAAGAATTTACTACTTCTCCAGAACACTATTATTGCCATTACTTTCGAAACTTGTTCAAATGATGATCACGTGTTCAATCGCTTGACTTACTTAAGTGTCAATGATCGGTTTAGTTATTAGAGTAATGTGTAGAGTATTAATGCATAATTGTCGGCAAATAGTGTTCAGAAAAGTGTGCAATTCTTAAACACTGCTTCTATGTTACACCTGAGGCCTTCCGACACTGTTGACTTGTAACAATGCCTGGTGACGTCTTCACTGAGTCACTTATAATCGCACGCACTCTGCTCACGATTCCCAGATCTTGTCAACCTACTGGCCACTTGAACGGTCGACGTCAGAACTTGAGGCTCGTCTGTTCACGCTAGGTGACAATTCAGAATTGCGGTTCACGTACGACATGAGCTGGCCGAGTCATTTTATGGGTACAAGTTTCCCAGATTCCGATGCGATGCAGTGTGCAGTTAAAACGAATACGGCTGGTTGTTATTTCGGAGAGATTTGGGCTGCACCCTTGCCGGGCTCGATTAAGTTAGGTCCACTGTTCGACAAGTATATCCTAGGAAAAAACACAATCGGCCTTATCCAGGTTATCACGTTATACGAAAGCTCCGTGCTCATGCTGTACAGCATTCTGCGATAAGATCGGATAGCAGTGTCACTTCCTTGACCTGTCTGCTGAACTGTAACTGTCCCATAGATCCCGCTTGCTCGTTCTATCCATCCCATATTCGTCTATACGCGGTGCCTAATTCATCCCATATGGCATGGCCATAATCATGGCCATGATCACGTCGAAAATCTCCCGTGCACACATCATTTTAACCAGTTACGATCCCCATGCCAAAGTCAATTTCATTTTAATGACGCGTTTGCTTCTGATAGAAATAGAAAGCAACGCGGGGAATTATATTTTGCAAGGGCTTATTTAGAGTAGAAAAAAGGCACTCGACCTGTCTGAGAAGATAACGTTACTTGTAACAGACCATGCTGCATCCGATGCGGTTTAGTCTCAGATAGTACTGTCAGCAAAAACGAAACTATAACACACCCATACGTCTGTTAAATAGTACGGTAACATTATGTCATCTGATAAGGTCTGGTCCACGGCGATTTCTCCATTCGAATACGATCCGAGATTAAGGTTTGGCAGTATGCCGGCTGGCTATAAGAGGAATAATAATAATAATAATAATATAATAATAATAATAATAATAATAATAAAATAATAATAATAATTAATAATAATAATAATTAATAACCGAACCGGGTCAAATTTTAAAATAAGCTGGGTCAAATTGACATGTCAATTTTAGATAGTTTGACTCAGAAATGCGAATTTGTTTTTCTTCACCTAATTCTGGGTCAGACTGGTCCAAGTGTCTTTAGAAATTTGGAACATTTATAGCCACAATTGCCCTCTCTTTAAAAAAAAAAAAACCTCCTCCAAACATGCTTTGCCAAATAAGCACAAATTAAACACGATTTGCAGTTAGGCCTAAACATAGTACGTTCAGGAATTCGACACCATGTTTCACATTTGAATGCGATTGATTCAAAAGCGATGGCAAAGTATCGTTTAGAAAAGTGTTGAACTTCAACTCCCGGGCAGCCTACCAGAACGCAGTATTGAAATATTACGTTTTCGGAAATTCATATTGCCCCTAATATTCTGGTTTCCTTGGTATAATTCTCGTGCTATTGCTGCGTCCAACGTTTGCACAAATTATGCACTTGCCAGATATATAGGTCAATGAAACCCAGTGCGAAAATTACACCAGTGGCTAATAGAATGGACGGGGGGAAACGGTGAGAGACAATTCCAAATATTGAGTTAATAAAGAGAGTCGTAATAAACACCTTTGTGAAAGTGGAAAGTCTCACCAGGGTGGTTATTGACTATACGATACCTGTTTGAACATTTCTATTGGACGCCATATGTGAATGCGAGAATCTAGTCATCTCACCGCTGAGATTGCGATATAGCGATCGATGCAATACCATATCGTTCATAACATCCAGTAGTCGAGTTTCCGTGTACGGATATCAAATCGGGGAATCAATAGGTCGAAATGTACAATGCACCGGCGACTTTTGCGATGGACGCCTGGATGGACAAATTGAACAAAGTGAAGCCGACTACCTGAAATGAAGGTACATCATTTTCAGCGAGCCGAGAGAGAATGCAGTTGTAAACATAGCATAATTGGTAGCATGAATAATTGTCACAAAAATGATAATAATCAATAAAATGTTCACCGGGCCGTGTCAACTGCAAACCAATGACAAGTCGGAAAGGAACAGAGGGCAATTCCCCACAAAAATTACTCGTGGACACATCTTCGCCCCCTGGAATCAAGTGATGACTTATAAACTGCTGGCTACGCCACTGGTTTTATGCCCCAGTCACCGTGTTACGTAATCGTTTCGTATTTTAGGTCACGATAATAGAGGACATGATTCGCTATTTATGGAACCCACTCGACTTGCAGTAGCCCCTAGGGACTTAACGATGTTCACTTGGTTTGCATTATCGAAGAGGATCGTACGATTTGATTGCCTCTTCGATATGGCATCACATGTAGATTGATTTCAGACCCTCCAGATTGAGAGGAGGTAATTAATGTTTAGTGTGTAGAATACATCGATAAGTAAATACAAAAGTGTCACTTTCTCCAAGCAATTTCACAACTTACTATCCTCCCAAAGTTTCCTTCTATCCCCCCAAAATTTTGACCTCGATGACACGCTAAAAATTGACCCCGATGACACCCTATTCAATACACTCATGTACTCATCACAGGGCGCTTTACCACGATATTTGAGCTTGATTGGACAGTTACCAATTTTCCCGAGATAGACCCACCTTAAATAGTATTAATTGTTACTATAGTGGAGAAAACCATTTGGGTTCTATCTGATCGGGACTCGCATGTCGGTTATTATTGAGGACACGGTTAAAATATCCAAAAATATCCTAATTTTACAAGTTCCCAAGTTTTCAACGGAGAATGAATAGTGTTCATGTACTCATATGAGAAGCAAAGCCGCAAATTGGAATGCTTTAAATCGCTTCCGCCGACGACCCTTCAGCTTCGGCTACAGCCATCTCTGAAATCAATTCGGTCGGGTATGAATTCTTCCATTACCTCCACACGGTAGTCCGGGACCTCTTCAGCCCCTCGTTCTTCAGCCCACCAATGTGCCACTGTCGTTCAGGAAAAGGATCGACTTTTTCGGGCTTTGCGCCTTCTCCTTTGACTATTTCACGTCGAGCCTATGTAACTGCGATATCTGCTCTGAGACATTAATAGTATAACAAACTCTTCATCTTGGAAGTATGGCCAAAACTTCGTTCTGCATGAAAGGGGACGTTCATTGTTAATCCTGAGCTGAGGTCTGTGTCCCAGAATTTGTGTTTGTTACTTAACCAAATTACCTTCGACAGTGACACACGACAGCTCTTTGGCTAGCGATGCTCTCTCTAAAGTATTATCGGCTGAATTTTTCTCATCTAATTCCACCGTCTTGGCTATGCTTATCCTCCCCCGTCTTGTCCGTTTCAGCGCGACAATCTCTGACGACTACTGTCACCACTCTGTCTCATGAGTGCATGGCTCGTCAAACACTGAGCCAGTTGGACACAAAAAAGATTAAGTCCAGACCACTGACGACGATTCCTCCAAGTGTGCTCCTGAAGTGTGCTCCGAAACTTGCGCTCAAACCCTGGGAAACTGATACCGTTATATTACCTATGGAATGTTACCCTCCGACTGGGAACTTCGCCCCTGTTTGCCCCGTACCTGAGGGTGAAGAGGTCCAACCCCTCTAACTACAGACCGATCGCCACGACCCAGTCATCCCCAAAGTTATGAAAACCAAGCAACACCGAGTGTGTTAGCCCACAGTTGGTTAGAGCGTCGCGTTCCACACCGGCAGGCAGGGGTTCGGAATCCCGGTACGGGTCATAACCAAAGACTTTAAAAATGGACCTGTTGCCTTTATCGCTTGGCGTCAGCATGAGGATAGGAACAGGGAAAAAACGTGGGGTAGGCAATCTGTGAATTAGCTTCCGTCGGCGTGTAAGTACCCCCTCCTTCACATTAAGTACCGCAAAAGAGGCTCGCCTTGTTCGTGTACCTGGTGAGGTTTCGCCGCTGGACAATCGTGCCGATATGTTATCCAAGTCCGCCCCTGCCGGGCCTCGTATAGGTAGGGTCCTTTATCCAGCAAGTGCTGAGTTAAAAAAAAAGCTATATCTCGAAATAGGTAGGTTTATTAACCTTGATATTGCCAAAAGCCTCGAGTCGTGCATTGACATGCTGGACCTTAAGCTGGGATGACAGTTTCAGTCTAACCTCCTCTCTTGGACCGCCGGCTATCTCACCGGTCGCTCCATCTCGGTTTCTCGAGACTTTCCGTATGCTCTTGAGTGTGTTCCTGAGTGTGTTCCTCCCCATTACACACTTGTTTGAGTTGATGTTTTTGTACAGGCGACCTTTAGCTCTACCGCATATCGCCGTATGTATCCATCTTCCGCAAGAGGCGCACCATTCACCATTACCACATCGACTTTTTTTTCTGTTCTTTTTTGGCAATATACGAGGCATCAGGGGTTACTTTGTAAAACACAATAGACATCCATAAAACTAACAGTCGAAGCTTTATGATTTGAAATGGTTTATTTGTGTAACCCAGATACCCATTCTGTTGACAAAACGTTGGCCCCAACGTTGCGCCAACAAAGGTGCATCTCTATATTGTACATACTTTATTCCTCCTTTTTATTCAAACGTCCCATAGTATTCTTTCACCATTTAAGGAGGTGACCGTCATTGCGGAGGGCATGGGCCGTCACCGGGGGGGACGGGGTGGACATGTCCCCCACTTTTAAAAGTGGGGAATATCTATCGTTGCCCCCCCCCCTCCCTTTTTCCGGACCGTAATGAAAAAATAAAGGCACAGCCCGATCCGATTTGGGCTATCACTCTAAATGATTCAATTTTTGTTAACCAAACAATAATCGCGTTGGAAAAAAGTCCACTAATTCCAGGGGCACGTCCCCAGGTGAGATCTGTACCGACTAGGGCCGAAGTCGGGAGGATTACCCATGTGTCCTACCGGAGTTCTCGAATTCAAAATCGAATAGCCAAAAAGTTTCGTTTCGCGCGCAATGGCGTTTTTCTTCCAGGCGTTGTAGGCGGAATGTGCGATTGTAATGCTTCGACTCATTTTATTCACTCGATTGATTTTGGAAGCCTTGGAGGGACAGACTGGCCCCCCCCAACATTTTTCTGAGATGAAGAATTCGAGCGAAAATTTGGGGGAAATTGGGAATTGAAAAAAATGCCTGAATTTTTTGCAGCACTTTTTTCAATAAAATGCCCGGAAAACATGCGAAAAAAAAAAAAAATCGCACGCTTCGCGCGCGCCGGTAGTTTCCAATGACTGTGGCTTTTCCCTCGATCCCACAGAGACCGTTCGGTAGACCCCTGGATCACAAGCAAACAAGCCAGAGTAGAAAAAAAAGTAATAAAAAAATACATGTGTGATATTCGGTAAGTAAATCATCTAGTATGCACAATGACAAACTTTTCGGTCTTGCCTTTCACTAAATCACACATGTAGATGGGTGCGATGAGCTGGCAAGTGCCCGTTCGTCGATATGGAGGGTAGAAAATCTGAATTTTTCTTTATATACTTCGCGCCACCTAGGTGGCGCTCCGCTTAGATGTAATTTGCATTCGGGGAATGTGTCACCCCGCCCCCCCCACCCACTTTTTTAGAACGGTCCGACGCTCTGGCGGAGCGCGATAAGCACTTCTCGGCTGACTCTATGCGTTAACGAATGTCTAATTGACTTATTCTTTCCACTGGGTCATAATCGCGTGTCTTTCCCAAAACCAATTGGAGAGATCGATAACTGTTTAGAACTGTTCATCGTTACGGTAACAAAATACATTGATCAAATAGCTAAAGGAATAGGTAGTTATGCTTATGGAGTTTTTCAACTCGGATCAGAATGTTATCACAAATGCGGCGAGTAAGAAAAGTACACATAAAGTGAATTGTTTATATTCTTAGATATTCCAGCTCGAAATAATTATCTTTTATGTGTTCATAGACATTGACTTATTCAACAATAGGTGGAGCATTCAACCATATCGGTGTATGATTAGTGAATGTTATACCTCCTAGGAATGAGGCCCATCAGACTATATCATTTCTTGATGGGCCTACTATTATGCGAGGGCATGCTATTATGAGTGTGTAGTGGGTAATAGGTCGTTAGTCTGTTGAGTTCTGTATCAGAATAGCAGTAGTATCAGGACTAAACAACAATAGGTAGGAATGGGATGGTCTGTACCCTGGTTCTCGTACTAGTAATGCCTGGGTAGCAGAAACAGTGTAATGACATGATAATAATATGATAATTATATGATATGGGGTAAAAGGTCAACAGGGTACACTTGGCAGTTTGATTGCGTATACACGCCGCACACTGATCAGCTGATCGATTTCGTTCGGACAGCCTTCCATCCTCTGGCTAAATCCTACTAACACGAAAATCTTAAACTATTTTTCCGGAGCATATCGTCACGTGGCCACGCCCGCGTATTCGGAGGATGGAAACAACTGAATGCGGTTCGTAATCATTAAACCAATTCAGGAACGTATACTCGAGAAACTTCGGGTCCTGACAACCAAACGAAATGAGAACAATGGGGCCCAGTTATCACGGGATGAATGGAATGGGATGCCGGTGGATGAGGACGATGGGGCGAATACGAGGGGATGAGTACAGGGGAGATGAATACGTAGGAGCTTATATGCGGCGCCGACAGAAAAAATGGAAAACGAAGTAATAATTGGGATGAAAATGGGGATGAATGTGATAGCATCAATACTAAAGTTGTAGAAATGGGGTGAAGTGGGTCCGTTTTCGAAGAATTGTGACTCACAGTTCGAAGATATGCCGTCATGGGCGGCGATCACGGGGGGGGGGGGGACGGGAGGGGGACATGTCCCCGCCCAATATTTTGGTGGGGGGGGGGACCATAATATCAAATGTCCCCCCCCCCCCAAGATTTGCGGATGGTGAAAAAAATCCTATAATCATATGTACAGTGCTGCCATACCACAAGGGTCTAACTCATATTTCTATCAGATGCTTAATTTTCTACGTGAGCAGCCAAAATGCCAAAAATTTCGCGGCTTGACGCCGCGCTGTATTCTGTCTTTTCTCCGTTACATGTATAACACAGTAGGCCCATGTATACAATAATTCTAATTCAAATATGACATTTCTCAATACGGGCAATCATCAAGTGAAGTGGGGTGAACATATGGGTAGGCCACAGGAAGAATTTGGTTTGGAGACGTGGTTCATGTTGCACCCCCCCCCCCCCTCCCCCCACTACAACGATGCTGGAAACCAACTGCCATTTTCTTAACACTGCACACAACCAAGAGCTAGAGTTTAGTCTTATTTGATCCTTTTGTTCAGACTGATGCATGGCTTTGCCAGCCTGACGTGCTGTTTCTAATCGCAGATGAAAGCTGTATGCAACGAAAAACAACAGGACAGGGATCGTGCACATCACTATGGGAGTTTTAGGTTAACGTTAACGTGATGACGCTATGGCACTTAAATGGCGCGATGCGGAGCGAAACGATTCTGAGACATGAACATTTGGACGAAAATTTGAACGGGAACAAATCTGAAAAAAATGACCCGAATGACTGCTGATTGGCTCAATTCCTTTTAATCAAATGCCCGGAAATATACAGTTTCCATGACAGTGATGTTCAAGCAAATTTTAAATGCGGGCAACTTCTAATCAAATTGAAAGGGTCCTCGAGGGAAGACTCTAAACTAGAGGGCTAGGTAGGAATGAGGCCCACGCTGAAGAATGTAAGAATTAACATCGATCAGTTTTCGGAAATTTTTTGTCAATTTCGGTGATGCTGCTTACTGCAATAAGTCCCGGGAAGTGCGCTTTCTGCAATCTGGGTTCGGGGGAAGGGGGGTCTGTGAGACTATTGGTGGCGCGAATTGTGATGAATGAACAAAGATCAGTTCCTTCAAGAGCGTTTCTTGAGATATTCTCGGAAATTCATTGTCAATTCAGGGATGTTTGCTAACTGTATAAGACCCGGGAAGAGACCGTTTATGGCAAGATGGGGGTTCGTAAGGCTCAAAATTTCCTTGTACCCTACGCGTCCACCGATGGTGGCGCGAATTGTATGAATGAACAGAGATCAGTTCCTTCAAGAGCGTATCTTGAGGTATAAATTTCGGGAATTTATCGGCAATTCCAGGAGAGTGTTGCTTCTGGAAAGGGACCCGGGAAGTCCCGTTCCGGCAGTTGGGGTTCGTAAGGCTAAATTTGCCTGTACCCTAGGCGTCCACTGCTGATGGACCGAAGTGTTAAGGGAATAAACAATCGATCAGGTTCCTTAAGAACGCTTCTGGAAAATATAATTCTTTGCAAATCATGTCAATTTTTGGGACGTTGCTATTTGCCATACCGGCGGACCAGGAAGTGCGTTTTCCTGCAATCCGGGGGGGGGGGGGTATTGCAAAAGAGGAATTTCCTTGTATCCTACGCGTCCATGAGGGTGGCCCGATTGTAAGAATAACTTCGAACAGGTCCTTCAAGAAGGTCTCTTGATAGGCCGATATAAATTTTGGAAATTTGCTAGTGTGAGGGACCGTTGGCGTAATGCCATACGAACCGGAAGTGCCGTTTCCTGCATCTGGGTGCTCTGTAAAATTCCTTGTAGTCTCCGCGCCAACCAATGGTGGCGCTCGCTTAGAGGGTGCAGCCCATATGCCCCCCCCACCCCCAATATTGGACACAGATCGCCGCCTCTGTATGCCCTAATGATAACGTGTTGGGAGAATGATGTTTGCAACCACAGATTGCATGCCCCCACTTAGTTGAGTTGTTGTGAGAAGGCGCATTTAAACACTATATATGGACAGACTAATATGAACGCATGGCGCTTCACAGTAGTCACCACTAGTCTTGGATTACCTATGGTAACGGTGTGTAGTAACGATTAGAACACACGACAAGTTCTACACGTTTCCTTTGCAAGATTATAATTACATCATTCATTTTACGGGAATTATATCCAGTGATAGCTGCCTTTGAACAACATATATGTATAGAAGTTATGATGACTAGGTAGCCTCTGCTGTTACCAGATTACGGTGAAATCTGCGCTGTTGGACAATTCGATTCCCCGTGAGCGGTCTTCGAATCACGGCTTCACTACACCGGTTTACAAAGTAGTGCTGGACTAAGAAGCGATAAAGAAGAAGAAAAGCAGTTCACAGGGTGTGCACCGACAGCGATACTCAACTGTCAATCTATTGACATAATTATAAGGGATGGTCTCGAGTCTTTCTCCCAATCACAGGGGCAATTTCAAAACTGGGACGGAGCATGCGCGGACCGATACCAGCAGTCGATGCACGTCCAAACCTGCGAGCTATCATACGAGCGGTTCAGATAAAAGGAGATGAGGGTTAGATACAGAATGTTTCGGATACATATATAAGACGGACCCCGCGTTCAGAATAACTGAATCTGAGAGGTTTATTGACGAGCATACGTGATCAAATCCTAAGAGAATCGCTCTGCTGTTGTCTGCTGACAAACACGTTAGAGGAATGAGAAATGGTCTGGCGTTGATCCTCGTAAATAATTAAAAACCCAGAATTGACTTAATTATCTCTCATTGAAGCAAATGTTACCAGCTTTCGACCTGCTAAGCGTTTCTATGCAATAGTCGTGATGTTTCGTTCGCCGGAGTCCAGACACAAAAAAAAAACGCATCAAGAAATTAAACAAAAGCATAAAACATGCAGGCCAACTTACCTAACCTTTCTACTGCTCTATGATTTTTTTTTCTTAACGCTACTTAAGTACTGATACTGAATTTTTTAATCGACTGGTTATCACAGAGCGAATGCTTGATCTTTCTTTAAATAACGCCACTATGTCTACTAGTCGTTGATCAGTCTTGGGAAGGTTTCAAAAACGCTCCGAAGAAATTGTGATAAGACACATTAACATGAATCTGACAGACCTAAATATATACGTCGCTCGAATGGATAACGCCAAATAGGAGATCCTTTGTGTGATCAGTAATGCATGGCGACGAGTCAAACTGCTTTGGGAGCACCTAACAAGGTGTTCATTGGCTGTTTGGAGGGTGTAATATCATCGTTTGTCCTTTGTCGGATGGGAGAAGTTTAAGTATGAGTGTAGACATTGACAATTTCTCGTTCAGAAGTGCAAATTGGCCCAGTTTTTTTCAAAACAATGACAGTTAATCCCCAATTGAGACCAATTTCTCATCCATCTGTAAGTAGGGTCGTTGTGCTTTTCCAAAATACTATCTGTCGCACGGAAAACGGATTGATGGTGAGAAATTCCTCCACTTCACTAGAGGTCAAATGACACTGTTAAAGGGGCACATGGTCGCCCATCAATGGGGAGATGACACTGACCTTCTTCTTCATGCCATTATGAAGACCCACCAGCATTCGCTCACACTGTAACAGTAGGTAGTGAGGGAGCGTCAAAACGCAGACGTACATGTACCGGTCCCCGCTATATCACACAACCTGCAGACTCCAAAGACCCAATTAGCTGACCTCCGTTCAAAACACAAGGTCGGATCGTTGCTATAGATCAGATAATACACCACGGCTTATCAATTGGAGGCGGGTAGGGTGAACGTGAATAGTTCGATCAGTCCGTACACGTTCCGCTAGGCTCGCCTGTTTTATGAAAGGTGCATTCGTTCGTAACAGTTTAGTTTCAGCTAACTTGATATGAGGGCTTCCGGAAAGAGGGGGGTCACCTGTTGGAAAGGTTGGGGAATGATAAAATCGGATTGAGCGAGAAAAACAACTTTGATTTGCCTGTCACTACTAGTCCTGGTATCTACATATTACACATTGGCTCTATCCCGGAACTAAGATGGCTTCTGAAAATTGTTCACGGGTGTTGTCCCTGTCCACCAACCAGCCTTTGGTAGAAATTCGATCAAATGGACAAGAACGTGGGGGTATATAAAACCTAATTGAGAACGTTTACGTTAATTTTCCAACGAATTTCAAACCTACCTTCAAAATCATTCTCCCAAAGTCCATAATTACAGCCCGTAATGAGGGCAATTAGGCCGATTGAATGCCATTTGATGACCTCGAAGACTTTCGACGCGTTCGTATAAAAAAGAGGCCACTTTATAAACCAGATTGGTAAAAGAAAAACACTCAACGTTTAGCATTTATGCAAATTAGACAAGTTGATACCTTACACCATTACTTATACCAATTTGCAGGTGAATGTATGTGATTATTCTCTCTCCCTCAAAAATGGTATTTAAAACTTTTTTTTCAAAATGGCACGGCTCCGTCTCAACGGAGGGCAAGCTCCGCTGCTACACCACTAATTCCGGACCACTGATTCGTTGTTTCAGGGATTTATTTTCATATAACAAAACGAGTAAGTTACATGCAAGCAGACACTAGAAAAAAAAAGTTTAGCGAGCTTGGGACCTTCCCGGGAAGAAAAATTGGGAAAGCAGAGATCAATCTATATTTTACGAAGTCTACATACAATAGCCGGTTATTTATAGGTATTAGCACGGGACGGTCCTTTTTTAATATTATTAATAATTATCCAGTTTATAAGACTATCGCGAAGGCCAATGCGCATTCCACGAATACCATAGATGAAAGATTCTTTGATAAACTTTCTCAAAGCCCTTCATGAAAGGGGATGGAGGTCCTACAAACATTCTCGCTATGGTTCAAGCGGCTAGGATACAATTGAAATGGTCGATGAATGGTGCCAACCCAACTGATAGAGTGATAATTTTCCGGATGATTCAACATCTCCAATTTTGTTGAACCGGAATTAATCGGTTTCGCTTTTCAGCCACATTGGGTTATCAGTATATGCTTGGTAGTGAATGAAAAGTGAAACGAAGCATGATACAGATAGGGGTTGATCACATGAAGGCATACCTTTCAAAAACTAGGCGATTTCCCAATTTCGGCCGTGTTAATCTAATTCTGACTCATATAGGACCGTCGCGCACGACGAATCATTTGTTCAATGTTTCGAATATTTTCGGAAAGGCGCTGCGACCTAAGATAGGAGTAATTTGTTTTCACGATGCCCCTTCTGGTTGGTTTCAATATTCGTGCCTGGCGTATCATTCCATTGGTTTCCTGGAAAATCTACTACATTAATTTAGAGTTGAAGAGCCTTGAATAATGCATTTATCCAAGGTCGTAATGTTACTAATGCGAATATATCTACGTGCTCTTAGTAAATGTCTATCATTTATTCCATCGATACACTTATCCGAAGCAAATCAGGATGGAAACAATTTTCACACTAAAAGAAAATGAGGTCTGCGTGTGGAAACATAATGGGATTTTTCATTTCATTTTTCATCCTTGCGAAACAAAAATACCTACTACAATCAGACAAATCGACGAGGATTCTGGTATTCGCGTATTACAAAGTGACGCACAATAGGATAGAATTCAGATGCTAATCAAATGAAATGAAGAAGAGATGTCAAACGTTAGGAGAAGAGGCTTTCAAACTGTTGGACCATAAAAAGTACTCCTAAGCAAATTGTTCATTATGGTATTCGTGGCAAAGCACACGATCTAACTATCCGACAGAAATCTAAAACGTATTGTCAATGGCGTATGTCGAATCGTTATAACATTAATACTGGGGTTCCACAGGAGTCTGTATTAGGACCGCTCCTGGTTTTTATTTATGTTAATGCTAATAACAATGGTGGCCTAATACACATCACATGAGCAGACTCATTGAATAATTAATCTAAAATCTGTAATTCAAACTGCAAAAGATGTAACATTGCAAAGATTAAAGCTTAAAAATTTGCCATCAACTCGGCTAAATACTCGGAAAATGAATTCACAGCTAATTCCACTCACTTTCTGACATCATTTGTTCTCTAGAGCCTGTTCATACTGTATCCTGTACATCGTATGGTATGTCAAGTTAGACGAAATAACTGAAATTGAATGGAATGATTGAAAAAGTCATTTTACACTGGAATGGCTTGCCGAAAACAATAGATATTGCTGTGTCCGAACCCACGAGAGACAATTTAGTTGTTTCTCTAGAAGAATCAATGAAAGGCTTAAGACAACGGAAACTAGCTGTCCCACGCTTCGGTTCCCACGCTGGGTGGGGAATAGGTTATCGTAAACTGTAGGGATATAATACGGGGTTTTACAACATTTACTTCTTGTCAATACCTGGAACGGTCATATGAGAAGGTTCTAAAAATAGAATCTACGGGCGTTGTCAAGGAAGACGTGAGAATGAGGTCTGTGAATTTAGGATCCATCCATAGCAGTAACATTAACAAACGGAACAATGGTCCAGCGGTAGTCAGCTCGCTTCGTTTGCGGAAAGCTATTCGTCGATAAACCAGGTGAAAGGCCCTTCTCCAACAGCTTGGCTTGCCACAATGAAGGGAAAGAAAGCGGGATTCCGACTCAAGCTTTTTCCAAATCAGTTAACAAGCTGGTGGTCCCCAGTAACGGACTTTGTGCAGGTAACCATCACTCAAGATATTATGCTCATTAGCTTAGTTATAGACGTTCTTATTTACCCAGCTGCTTTCAGTGTGTCATTTTGGCCATAACAATTCCGATTGGACCAAATGTCCTTTCATCCCACAACAGAAAACAAAGCCACATTTCTTCCTGCATTGATAGAGATGGTTCGTCGTCAGGTCTTTAAGCTTGTGCCCTGTTCATCTGCCCCAGCAGTTATAACCACTAATTGGTGTTTGTATGGTAGACGACAAGACAAGCAAGACAATAAAGACATGCATACTCTCAGAGTTATGTAAAAAACAAAAACAATCCCGGCGGCCCGCAGCGGAACTGGTGCAATGGACGTCGACATAAGGTGAACACTCAACCACAGTTAAAGATACACGTTTATATCCCTTCGTTCACAAGCTGTCGAGGGTTTTATTCATGGGGAAGTGGTGCCTACCTTTAACCCTTATCTGACACATTGCGTAGCACACAATGGGCCTATTGCGAATGAACACCTTGGAAGCCTGCAGCTCTGCAAAGTCTAACTCCTGTGAGACGTACTGTCCTTCGCCAAGTACGAATCCAATTGATTTATATTAGATAGCGCTACCACATTTCGGATTGTGGTAGTTTGTACTTTCAGATATTCGTCCCGAATTACCTGATAAAAGGAACACCTATCTGCCTACGTGGTGGACAGGGGTGTCCTCTTCATTCCCACATTTCGATCAGTTGATTCCTAGCCCTCGCCCCATGTTTTCCCGGTGTTTTCCTGAAGATTACATGTCCTGTGAGGCAGTAACACCAGATTTTAAATTGATATCTGCCAACCGAACGTTTCTTCTTCTTAGTAAGTTTGCCCGACCTACTCTTCCTGTCGTTTCTTACAACCTCCTCTCTGATCAGCCATGAACCCTCCATTGTTTCATGGACCATCCTGATCTCTCCCACACAAACTACATGGGACAGGACCAAAAGCCCATGCCCTCCAATCGAGTGCACTGACCCCGTCTTTTAGGCCAATTTGTCATCTTTTCATTGTCATGGCCCCATTGAACCAGTATCCCGCGAACAAGAATAAGATTTGAAGCTCCTAAGTTATTTAGGTTTGTCCTATATAGCAATTTGGATTCAGAATTGTACAAATGCTATCTATTGCCTTATATCTGCCTGACTATCAGACCGGATGAAGACTGTTCTCGGTCTGGAACCCTTCTCTAACAGCTGTTGAGGGTTACTATCCTGATATCATGTGCCCAACCATGTTTGTACAGTAACATTCGCATTTAGTCGTCTCTCTTTAACTACCCTCAGTGCAAACCATCCGCGGTAGGATTAACTCGTATATATTCCCACTTTTCCGAAACCTTTTAACAACAGTGAAGGTCCCACAGAAAGTGGCAATTGTGGCTAGGATTCCGTCAGTCATCGACCGGAGTGGCTTAGTATCTTCTGAACCTTTGTACTGTCAGAAAATGCTGATCCATAGGGACTGTCGCCCTTATTTAATTATTATCAGACGAGGTGCGTTTATATTGAAGAATGTACCCTCCATCAATCGTCTCTCTTCAGTGAAGTATCCAAGACATTGATGGCTTACAGCCAATGAATAAGATCAACAGCATGTAATACTATGGTCAGTGAAACGAGTCCATCTCTTTGCGGGCCCTAGTATGCATACTTGTTTGCTATAGTCGCGATAACCTTGCTTCAAACTAACAAAGTTTCTGGGGGGGGGGGGGCTTAAAAAACCTTTTCCTATGGCGAGTAGCTATTTTTCCGGTCGAAATACAACCTACTAGCAGAACAAAATGTCAAATGTTCGCTTCAAAGATGTATAATAACATTGACATTCTGTGTTACACTCGAACATATTCCGTACAATCGCTGATTCTCATCACGTTTTCACAGCGGGCCATCTACTGAATATATAGGTCACGTGGACCCGAAAAAAAAATTCGAGAATTACACACCCGAGGGGGTTGGACAGACAAGAACCTATACCTGACAAATCCGCGAGTCCAAATGATAGTTAATAAACACGTTGGTGTGTTTGGGAATCATTCCCGAAGTGTTTTTATATTGACTACGCGGTACTTGTTAAGAGCTATTGCGCGACGAAAGCGAATGGGCTATATTAGTCATCTAAACCCGCCAGAATCGCAGTATAAAGATCAATTGCCATAATCGTACAGTTATAAACCTATTAGTCGTGGATACTGATATAATCGTCGAGATAAACTTGGTCGTCTAGTTAACCCTGTGCAATGTAGATTTCATCGGCGAATTTTTTTGTATAAGTCCATTGAATACTTGACTCACTTCCCGGAGTAGGTGTAACACTGCTTCCAGGACGCAGAGCGAGGATGATATTATACACATTGAGCTTAGTAGTATAATTAACATTTTTACCAGGCTAATTCTACCCACAAAAGTTTGATGACACGTTTAAAGCTCCGAATCATAGGAGACTTAGATCGACTCGCATATACTCGGCACGCGCTTAATGCTGGGTAATCACAACGATACGTGTTTGTCAGGTTTGGACCGAACATATATCAGGTCTCTTTCCTTCACGGCTGATGTATCTCATGTCCACCATAATAAAGAATCGGATGTCTAATCGCCTTCTCTATGTATCTCATTTTTAACCATCGCCTCGCTTTATAGCCCCACAGTAAATTCTCACCAAATTCTCGAATTTCCACCCATTGCCACCCTGGTCAATCACCCCACCCACCCCCCCCCCCCCCCCCCCCCAGAATCACTCCCATCTCCCCGCATTCATGCAAGCTATTTTGTCGTTTGCTGTTTTTTTCGGTTTTTCGTCGTTTTTTTTCGTTTTTTTTTTTGTTTCCTTTTCATAGACAAGTGTAGGCCTACTACGGGTTAATCCTGATACTTAGGTGAATTTTATGTTGAACAATGAATTAGAACAAATGATTTCTACATGCCTCTCAGTTCGATAGAATTGATCTCTCTCCTGCAACGAACGGTCAAAACAAAGAGAAACTGAAATTAATCCTAAAACACTCCCTTCCTTTACCGAAACACTACGATACCCCATATACCGCCCCCTCTCCTGTCAGCCAATATCCCACTATAGTCAGCTGCTAGTCCCTATCCTGCAGGCCCTATTAACTGAATGATACCATTCAATATAACGTGGCATGAGTCGTTGATACAACTCCAAGCGAAATAAAGATTTGAATATGTACTTCCTTACTCGACGAGAGTTTGATGAGAAATGTGAGGCTCAGAGCAGAAAATCGAGGTTGTTTTCCTTTTTCTTTGCTTCTTGCCTTTTCGTACTTATGTTCATGTGTATTTTCAAGGGATGGTCCTCAAGTCCTTCTCCCAATGCCATAACCATTCTCGGACTTTGCCGAGAACACTGGCGTACGATACCACGAATCGGAGACTTCCAACAGCGATCTACAGATGAATGCGGTCACGGTTGCAGAATATGTGGACAGGGGTAGAAACAATGAGTGTTAGACGAGCGTTCGAGCGTCCTAATTCTTAGGAGAATCGCTTTAGCCGATACGCGAAATTGCAAGGCGTTTCCACATCGATCAGCACTTTGACCTCAATAACTATGACAAGGTCATCTTCGCTTGTCGAATGGAATTCCAGTATATTGGCCTTCTATCTCCTCTATCCGATGAGTGTTTCATCTCGTTAGCCTGCTCCGACAAGTTTTATTTTTAACTTCGAATCTATAGACGACACGTCCCGTAAGATGTTAACTGTCAATTCATACACTATGATGACGTGGCAGAACAATTAACAATATTTTGCAATGATCAGTGAACGGAGACTCTTTTTCCCCCTCCTGAGGGGGTAATGTCCTATATAGACCCCCTTCTCATTGGTCCCTCCGTCTAATTAGACCCCCGTCTCATTGTCCCCCCCCGTAATTCTCACTACCCCCCCCCCCCCCCGTCTCATTGGTCCCCCGTCTCATTATACCCCCGTCCATTGGTCCCCCCCCCCCCGTCATCATTGGTCCCCCCGTTCAATATTCCGTCTCATTGGTCCCCCCCCCCCCGTCTCCTTGGTCCCCCCCCCGTCCATCATTCGCGTCTCATTGGTCCCCCCCCCGTCTCATTGGTCCCCCGTCTATTGGTCCCGTCCTCATAAGTCCGAAACATGTGTTTTTGTCAGATACACTTTTTAACCTACCCCCTTCCCTTGGTCTGCTTTGGATGATCTTACAAATCTTAAATTCGTCTCGTCATCTCTATAATACCATATATTGGGGACTGGAAAACAACCGCGGAACCAAAAACCCTCTTCGGGGGCAATCCTTGATCTATTTTCCCGCATGTCTCGGGGGACCAATGAGACGGATTGAACCGGGGTGACCAATGAGACGTGGGAAAACAACCAATGAAGACGAATAGGGAACGGGGGGACCAATGAGACGAAAATGATTGACGGGGGACATAAGACGGAATAATGAATGGGGTGACCGAGACGGGGGACCAATGAGACGGAAGATGACGGGGGACCAATGAACGGGGGCGCAATGAGACGAATAGTTATGGGGGATCAATGAGACGGGGGACCAATGAGAACGGGGACTAGAGGGCGGACCCCCTCCGATTGTTCAGATGTCTAACTCTCTTCTCTTCATCTCCTCCTCACTAGAACATCTATGTACATACAACATTATGCTCTTGTCTCAAATTGTGACTTTGGTCTCCAGAAGATACTCGAGACTGGAAGTAAATCAAGTAGTTTTTATGCTAACTGCGTAACTGTGACGTTCTGAAATAAACACTTCAGTGTATGTTTGCGGAGTCGATTCCTAATGAAGCTGAACCGTGTTGGGACAGCTACCAGTAGTTCGGAATAAAATCTCGTGCCCCTGAAACCCGGGCGTTCGTCTAGAATAGGTACCACCGAATCAGTATCCGCCGTGTTACCAACTTGAAAATTGGAACCGTCCCCGCGGGTAAATATACAACTTCCCAAACGCAGCTAAAAAACAACTTCTTCTGTGTAACGGGAGCGGGAGGGATGGGGGTTGATATTGGCAACATTCATTCGGGGTCAAAATCATCTGTTTATTCTTAACATAACTCCATTATAAAACATACGGATCATCAAACGACTGGTAAGACGCTATGATTCAATCCTGAGTGATGAGCATTAACGGTGGCTTTTCCGTTTCTATATGATATGGACTCTCTACTCTTCATCCTCGGCTTTTGTTTCCCTCCAAGAACAGTCAACGCTAGAAAAAAGGATAACTCCCATTAGTGTCTTTACTTACCTCACTTTAAATAGCCACTACGAACTGTCCGTTCCTTATTCTAACCGCAACTGACCAATACGTGACGTTCCTTCTGAATATTTCACAGAGTACTTCTAGTCCATACCGGAACGCGTTGCCACAACTAATTTTATTTTATATAATGATTCTAGCTAATGGCAGAATTAATTATCGGATGAATGGCTAGAAGGGACAATTTAGAATTAATTTGCTTCCAGCTTCTGATGTCCAGCACAGAAATGTATAATTAATTTATTACGATTTTTGCAGAAAAGTTGTCGAACCATCACACCATCGCTCACTGTACAACTCTGCTGCCATATTTTCGTTAATTGTAGCGTATGAGTCCAGAACGAGATCCTAAATTGGTGTTTCTCGAAATGATTAACTAACGAGGGTGCTTACTTGGTTGGTCGGAGCCGCCACAAACCTACAACTGGCAATGAGGACCTGTCCTGGGGCCTTTGCTAGAATAAATAAAACCTAATGGGAGGGATGTGGGGGGGGGAGTATCACTGGAACATAACATCCAACGTTCCTTCGCGTATTCTGAGAGAGTAGTGCTAGATTCCTCGTTGGCGGATGCTAGATGCGGGATGGCATATTTAGATTCAGATTGCACAAACGTGGAGAATGTCTAAATAGGTTGTAAATGGTCTGCTGCTATGGAATAGTTTCTACAATGACCAGAATAATCCGAATAGTTTGTATCAGCACTGAGTACAACTGCGATTTTCACATTCACCGAAGCCGCAGGCCCTCGTTCGCATCCATGGAATCCAGCCCTAAAGAAAGCGGGATCCACAGCTGCGGAACGCGAGATGCAGCTAAATGTGAAAAATCGCAATTGGGCGAAGTAGACTGTTTTGATGAGTATACAATATCATTATAATTGAAGTTCAAATATATGGACGGGAATGCTTCATGAAGACTAACAGTCCATAGAGTTCATTGTACTGTATAGTATAGTGATGGAGCGGCTTACGTCCGCATCAGTGGGAGAAGAGTAGAGCGGTATCAAGTTGTCGCTTTGCTGCAACAGGCCCCGGTTCGATTCCACCTATCAGCCCCGTGCGTTTTTTTCCAAAGTGGCTGTATTGGCAGTTGCGATAGGCGATGGTTCCCTGGTCCCGCTGTTGAGCAGTTGCTTGGTAATTTCGGGGGGGGGGGGGGGTGTTTCGGGGCCGCACTTGCAGTAGGTCTCGGTCGGTCGGCTGGTGAGCAGTCGCGTCGAACATCTTCCCGCTCCTCGGTTCTTAAAAAGTGTCAGGTCCTGGATTCCACTGATCGTCCGTCGGAGGGGACGTAAATGCGGTCCGGGAGCAGGGCTGGTGTCAGCTACTCCTCGATATCATCCTTAAGCACTATCGAGAGAGAATGCGAAGTTGTCGCCGGTGCTCATCCCATCAAAAATTCGGTAAGGGGTTCCCGCTGATCAAATTGGCTCCTGAACCCGTCAGCAATCAATCAGTCTAACGCCCGCCGAGCTCGTTTATATTATGTGGATGACTGTTCCGTATATCTCTGCAAACCATTTCAAAACCTGATAACACTGTTACTTCCTACGTCCATTAGCGGGTGAATCCGACTTAGTGACGTGTCATGCTCTATTCAGCACCCGCACCTAGCCAACTACATGAGACCCACGCGGCTGTTGACGTATCTATGTCGGCCCCCCCCCCCCCCCACCCCCTCCGTTGCATTTCCAGTGACCTGTTTGAATCCCTTCCCAAACTTGTCAAACCTGTGGTGTTCCACTGTTGCTGCTTTACCTCACATAAAAATTCTACCGAGAGCTCTTCTATACCAATGATTATTCTCACCCTCATACATGAGTATAAATCGCCTGTCTGCTCACTGTCTCATATCGGTTTCCTAACCCCCTCCGGTATATGTTCTGATGACTTACGAATGACGAAAGGCTGTTTTCAACAAAACGGCCTCCCCCGCCTCCCCCCCCCCCCCTCCCCTATTCCCGCGAAACCACATAACGAAATATTAGTCCCTCCTCGATTCTACCTTCCCTAGATTTTAGCATTAGACCTCAGCACGCCGACATTCGAGTCAGTTAAGTGCATTTTTCGAATCATTTATTTTGCGATGCCCGTTCACAACCAATTTTACTCTACAAACAAATCTTCTATTAAACACTATGAAGGTTCGTCATAGCATAACGCGCTGATCCCATCATTTTCTTATGAACGGAATATTACTTCTACAAATTACCCTTTCCAGCTTCCCCACACTCGAAATTAATATGAATGGCGAAATGTTTTAGCATTGCGAAAAGGCATCTGTAACTATCCTTTGACTGATTGTTTGCAGTGCATTTTACCCACGCGTAAGGCACGGGGCGTGGGAAGTCCCTTCCCGACAACCCTCATCCTCCGAGGGCGACGTTCACTGCCCAACGAACTCTAAAACCGTGGACTATTATTGAACGCGATGGCTTAGAAAGACAATTAAGGATTCATTTGTCTCCGCTTCGATTCTCCGAATGGTTCAACTAGGAAAATATATCATTTATTGGAAAGACGGCTGGTTGCAGACTGTTGGACGCGTACAACGACTCGGCACTGTAAAGTGGTGTATCCGTGGTGTCTTATTTTTGGAGAAGAACCAACTGTAAACAATGCAGACAGTTTTTAGTCGCCGGGGTACACTGAATCCCCGACCATAGAGGTAAACACGTGAGAATGGTGACTGCTGATCGGCACGTTGTGCTTGGCTTGTTAATGAGCTTTAGTCAAAATACAACTAGACTACCTCGCAAGCGGGATACCTACACCGACCAGAGGGGGATTTTTCCGGAATAACATAGCAATAGCAAGATCCGGCGCGGCCCATGGCTTTAAAAATTGCCAGAAATGCGGTACGGGTGCTTTTCCATACATGTTCGTGAGTACCAAGAAAAAATGGCTCTATTATAAGTGCCCAAAATCATTTGCGGTGATAAGCACCGAATAGCGCATTGGTACATTATGCTTTTTCTCCTATTCGGTGTTGGTTTGTCTTATTTATAATTTTGGTTGGCCTCTTGGAACCAATATCATTTAAAACATCTAAGCTGCGTTCCATGCACCGCGGGGCGTGCGGGCGGGCGTGCGTGACGGGCGGGCGTGCGTTTTGGAAGAACTTCGTTCCATGCACGCGGGCCGTCAGGCGGGCGAGGGCGGGTGGCGTTTTCTCGAGTCACCGCCTCTTCTACTGTTTAGTGTGTATATGCGCTATTATAAGAACCGATGTAGCCTACTTTTATCATATGTATACTATTATTTTGTTATTATTGTATTGTTGTTGTTGTGTTGTCTGTCATTGTCGTTGTTGTTGGTGTGGTGTGTGTTGTTGTGGTTGGTTGTCGTCGTTGTTGTCGTTGTCGTCGTTGTTTTGTTGTCGTGTCGTCGTTGTCGTTGTTGTCGTTGTCGTTGTCGTTGTTTCCGTTGTGTCGTTTTTTGGTTGGTTTTTGTTGTTGTTTGTCAAAAATCCGTGTGGTACCGAATACTAGTTGTTTAAGCTAGAACACCGGTGTCATTTTCTGAAAACCATTGTTCTGCATGTCAACGATTACGGCCCAATATTAAAACTTCACAATATTATAATTGACTGGTTTTTGGAGATTTAATTAGCAACTACTTGACATATCAATCGGTTTATTTTTTTTAAAAATTAAAATATGTGTTCAGTTTGGTGTTTTGGCCCGTTGAATATAGACACAACTGTATTAAAATCTCATCCCGAGTGTTTGAACAGTTATGAATGTGTTGACATGATGTCGAACCTAAATGTCTCTATCTTCATTATCCGGCTTAAGCCGGTGATGCAGGGAATCCCGGGAATATTGATTGCGGCGAAATACATATTTTTTGTAGGACAAGAGGGTCGGGCGGAAAAAATCGCTACATGACCGATTCGAGGAAAATCGCCGCCCGCCCGCCCCCCCGCCGGCCCGCCCGCCCGTCGCGTGCGGAACGGCCTCCATTGGGGAAAATACCGCGATGAGCATTTTAGACGCCGCCCGCCCGCCCGCCCGCGTGCATGGAATGACGCGTTTACTTCATCTTCATCTTCGTTATTCTCTATCTTTAATATCTAACCAACGAATAGCGCTCAGGAAGATGCAACTGGTGCATATATGAACAATTGACATTAGGGGCAAAAAAACGAAGAAAAGAAATCAAGAAAAGAGCAAAAAGACATTCACCAAAACAGAACCGTGCGAAGAGAGGTGACCCATTTTTGCACAAACAGTTACCTGCCGAATTGACACATTAAGTCAAGCTTACAAATCCGGGGTGTGGGCCTACCAAGAGTGTTGGTTGTTGCATTGTTTGCGAAATAATAGTAACTGCGCTATTAGTCCCTGGAGATCAAAGCGAGAAGAAGGCTTCAGGACAAACTTTCAGCCATAGAGGCAAAGAAATCTACGTGAAGAGAGGACTAGCAGTCTGCTTTTCAATCCTATCTCTGCACTCTTTAACAGTTGTCTGTGATTCAATTCGCCTGTTGGACTGTTGGAAACTACTCATATTCTAGTGACAGTCATTGAGCGTTTCTTCCGCAGCCTGATGACGATCGTGGATTCGTAAAGTCTTTGCGTAATGTCGGTTAAAGAGTAGGTGGAGAGAGTCTACCTTATAATTGTCCTCTGTGGAATCTCTACGTCCCGTATATCTGTATTCGTCGGTTATTTCGTAGTGTTTCTCAGTTTTGCTAGTTGAAAACTCGGCGAAATAGGCCCAGAAAAAGGAAAGACTAAAATACGGCAGCGAGGGGAACAAAATATGATGACGCAGAACGAAGTCATCATGAGTTCATTTTTTATCAACATCCTGCCGCATTTGCTATAGCCGTATAACACGCCCCCCGCGGAAAATGTAGCTTCGTAATCTTCACGCATCGCTAGTCTTCCGGGGAAAAAAAGTATATGACCTGTTCAAGTTACTCCTGGTACCGTCGGTATAGTAATGTGTGATCGTTCGAACACGCCCCCCAGTATATTGGAAGGGTGAAAGAGATAGAACAGACAAAGAAGGAGGAGAGAACAGAAGCACGGAAGAGCGATATTTGGTTGTTAGTGAATATGCCGCCACATCATTCTACTTTTGTACCGTTCGTGACAGGTAATAACGAATTATAATTATGTCTCCACGATCGATGATTTCGGTCGCTACATTAAAATGTTGATGTACGTAAGTTTGTGTGCTCGAGACTACGATGGGTTTGAGATTATGCGATGATTCCCTGGATGTAAGTCCACTCGCATGGTCGTTATCATAGCACAGCGATCACTAACACTATATTATTGTTGTTGCAGCTGGTGTGAACCGCTCCTATCATTAAAGTAATAGATTAGGCTTCGTGAACACGCTTCATGAAAACACAAACAACCTACCTGTTTAATAAGTGTTTTGGGTGAAATGAATTGTACAAAACGTGTTTTTTTTCTCACACGAACGGCGTTAACTTTGTAATTCACTACACCTGACGTTTCGAAGGCACATGTGTGAGTTTCTTGTAGAGAATGTATCATAAAGTTTGTGATGACTTGTGACGCAGCCAACTGTTGTTCTGTTTGTTGTTGTTGTTGTGTTGTTGTTGTTGTTTTCTTTTCTTTTCTTTGTGTTAAAACAAGTAATTACCATACTTACACTTCTGCGTCTGCAGGGGAGTCACTGTCACACTAGATTGTAGTACAGCGGGCGGAATGATTGACACGAAGCGTTTCACGAGAATACATGAAAAAAGATTATCCAAAATAAAATTATGGAGAAGGTCAACAAAAGCAAAGCTGTCCTTTGCCTAGTAGCATGTCAGAGAACCCGAATTATACCAATAAGAATGAAAACTCGCTACGCTTGCCCCCAGTGATACCCAGCTGATTTCTATAGAATGGCATACATTATCAGTACTCTGCAGCTGATCGATGAATAGCGATGTGCATCACTGACCCTGTTTCATTTCACGTCCACTGGGACCTTTAGCAGAAGACGGGAAGAGGTGTATTATGTATGTATGTGCGAACAAATCACTGTGAATCTTAACGTAGTAACTAGACTTGGAACGTTGGTTATGCCACTAGAAGTGTGAGCGAGAAATATCGATGGTGCTACTATGATGCAATATATGGCCCTGCATGCATAATAGCCGGCACCCCTAGGATCCTACTAGCAAGATATTCCGCAATGGACGAAAGTATGATCGAGCGAAGCACAGACCATAACTCGTTGTCATAGTAAATGCTTATAAAATAATGGGATCTGGATTGGTTTTTTTGTTAAGCTCTATCAGATTATTCTACTCTGGTCTGGCCACATCTGTTCTACAGTGTACAGTGTTGTCTCGCTCTCATCGAGCAATTTCCGATCTATATCTCCGCTCTCACAGCTGACCTGACTTTCCCTGAGTGAGTTGTGAGGATACTTCGTAGGACTGTAGGAAGTCCTATGTGTCTGTTGGATTCCTAAATATCAGATATACGAATGATGTAATGATTTTTCTGTGAACGGACCCAGCAACGATACCGTTATCCACGGAGGACGAGTGTTGTCTCATTTTGGTCAGTATGTAATATTTGTTTCTAAAGGCACTATTTATCAAACCTTTGTTATTAGAACATCATCTTCATCATCATCATCATCTCATATTTTCCACATCTATCTCCTATTTTTCCTCCTTCTCCTCATCTGTTAGTCTCATCACAATCCAACATCTAAAAGCTCATGATTGTTATCACTGACATGTTGAGTTATTTCCTGGATTATTATCACTAACTTTGCAATAACCAAACAGTTCGTTCATCATTTTTCACGGGATATGACATTCTCATTATGGATAGTTTGAACATCCATTCATAAGAATTTTTGCATTACTGCACAAATGTAGAATAAGGTGGAAGTTCTCTTATTTCATTATGGAAGGTGTGGACGAGATAACAGTTCCAAGATGTACTGCCGTTTACAGTTTTGCGGTATAGGGAATGAGCCCCACAGCGTTCTGTATGTCTCGCAGTCCTAACCAGCTAAAACCTAATAATAACCTAAAAAATAAGGGCTAATTACATTCAATAACCACACCCACAATAATCTACTTAGAAGACAACGCAGAAAAAGGTTTGTCGAACTAGACTATAGAGAACAGGATTACAAAACCTCAACATCTGCGTATTCGTCCCGCGTTAGGGACCCTTCCAAATGTCCCCCTAATAGCAGAGAATACTTTATCTATAGTTGATCGGCACATAATTCACGAGCGCAGAAGAGGATACACATAAGTTAATCGATATTTGCGTAAAATTGGGTTGGCCCAAAAGCTAAAATCATTCAGGTTAAAAAAATCGTTCATCGACTTCTCTGTGATTCAGTCACGGAGTAAGATTAATGAACCCTCTGTTTTTTCCTTTTATATTGAGCAGAAATTATAGAGGAGTCGGGAAAATGGAACGAGATATAGGTGGCGATTTTTGTTTATTGCAAGGCAGTATAGTCTAGTTGCACTTGGCACACAAGATAAAAAAATCATAAAATAAAAAATTAGTAATCTCATTCGGCAAACATGAACGAACAGGCCTGAGGAATAGTCTTTTTGGGTGAACTAGGAGGCTTACTATCACTCAATCACTCAACTGAGTCTTTGGGCACGAAAAATGGGAGACAGGAAATATTACATCCGCACATCGTCAACTTTCACACGTGTAAATCGACAAATTGACTCTTACCTAGGATAATTGGACAAGATTTTAATAGAAACGAGCTCCAGGTGCGAGAACGGGTGACAAAAAAATGGTAGACGGAAGAGTGGCCAATTTGTGCCAGCCAATCGTACTAACTATGACTATGCCTCCTCTTCTCATCCGAGAGACTTCTATTCTATGCTCTCACATGACAAAATACTCCCCCTTCCCCCCCCCCCTCCCACAGGGAATACTATGCTCCCTCTCTCCCCCATTTTTGAACGGCAAGCATAGCTCTCAAGAGCTAGAACGGGTGACAGTTGGTAGAAGATGGATAGTTCCGTTTCCAACCGCGGAAAGAAATTTCTGTTTTGATGTAAAGTTGATAGCTTATGAAGTATCACCACCCATCACCACCCATGTGATATGTTCATCCAAACCTCCTTATAGCATATTCTCCAGAGACTATAAGATTCTTCATTAGTATAATCTAATGAACCTTAATTTGTCTGTTAATACCAGATTTAGACAACAACCTTTAGCCCCTATAACTGTCTGCATTATAAGGTCAATCCTTGGTAGGAGGGCAGGTAGAGGCAATCTCGTGCCACTGAAGAAATCCTTGTAAAAATTTGTATATTTGAGGTAGTGGCCTCCATTCGACTCCCTATTTGAACTTATACACTAATTGGGCCTCCGTTTGAGGCGTCTTCCTGAACCTTGTGTGTCCAACTTGGAGGCCCATGCCACCATTCATTTTAACCGTACATTGACCAATTACTCTTTCGCTATATGAGGCTTGAAGTTGCAGACGACCTTCAATCACTGTCCGAAAACCACTTTTTTTTTTTGTTTTCTAATTCTCCTGTAAAATGTCAAATTAGTGAAATTCTGAATTCCCATCAAACTCACACTTTTTGTACTTCCCAACAAAACCCCTTCACTTGCAGGACAAGGGAACTCATAGGATATTGAAGGAACAGTAAATGGGTTTCCAACGTTTTTAGAGCACTATTTTTTAGGGTTAGGAAATTATCCGTGTAGGAACTATAGTCCGTCTGTACTTGACTACCCCATTCCCTGATGTTGATCGTCCCCTGCGTCCTTCCACATTCGGAATATTAGGATTATTGGAGAAAAATTATTTCGTGTGGTGGGCCAAAAAAAAAACCCCACGTCTCACCCACGCGGGGAATTATGTTATGCTAATGTTATGATTGGACTGATCGTTGACTATTCGGTCCACCAAGTCCTTTTGTATCCGTGAATTAATCGCTACCTAAACCTCTCCGTTTTGAAAAAGAATGAACTGTAATTGATCAAAATACGGGGCCGCTAACAGCGCCGAAATGTAAATATGTATATATAAATCTATGTTACCACCCATCGATAGAATGGAGATGACACATACACATTGCCTGAAACTTTTTTTTGGCGTCACAGTAATGACGTATAACTACGGAGCAGTATATGAAGTCAACTACGTTGTGATCCATTCCAACTAACACAAAGTTATGTGAGTCTGTACTTGCGCGAGTTGTGATATAATTTATAATATAATTCTGTCTGGTTGTATATTTATACCCTGACTTAGAAGACCCCAAGTATTGCACTTATAGGACGAAAGCGAAATTTTCCATCCTACTCTTTTTCGAATAAGTTAGATCTTTCCGGAGACCGAGACAGCTTGTTTGCAGTTCAGAATTCACTGATTGCCGTGCAGAATGCCCTCATTGTGGACCTGCGTGTAAGAGTGGAGCTATATCTCAGTTTCACCTTGTAATTTTATCGATGATACAACCCTATGTACAATACAGATCAGGAGATCTGCAGTTCAAACGCTTACTGTCCTACCAAGTGACTATTTTCGATATCATTACACGGTAAGTTGATATGTGCCATTGATAATGGGTAGAATGGGGACAGTTAACAACACAAATTGGCCCATAGCTAGTAGTCTTGAGCTGAAGAACCACAAAAAACCGGCCCCCATGTTATTACACATTGCTTCCTTTTCCTTCCCCACTCCCATCACCCGTCAGTCGCCAATTTAGAATGCGTGAAAACTGTCAAAATAGGGTGTTTTACGGCGTCTCTTGTCAACGGAATGTAAAACAGACACCCACTGACCAGAATTATATCAGGTCTTTTGATATACCAGGTTGAATCAGCCACATGCTGTATGGGGGTCCTTTATTGACTAGTTTTTAATTATTCACGAGCTGAACTATCAAAATACGTTGGATACGGTACCGTATAAGTGGACGATGGTGGCGCGGTTTGATGGACGAATGGAACGACCTAGCTCAGAAGCAGAACTGGACACGAACCACGAGGCTTAGAATTTACGTTGGGATCTCTCCCCACATTTATTACTTTTTTTTATTACTTTATTATTATACCATGCATTGCAATAAAAAACAACTAACATATTCAAAATGGACTTGCCTTCGATATTATTTCGTACAATGATTGAATGCTTCGCTGGATGGTGCCAGGATGGAAAAAAATATGAGAGTGGGCCTATCGTACAGCACACAAGATTAGGATACGAATTATCTTTAAACACGGCAGTATCATCTAATGTATGCAGGTGATATTGTATTTACTATGGTCTTAACTTGTTACTTCCATTTGCGCAGTATTGGTGAAACACCGCTTACTTCAATGGGGAGGTTTGTAAATGGTTGGTAACGACCTTCTGTCTGTCACGCCTGGATTATTATAATTCACTGTGGAGCACTGCCCATGGAAAACACATCCACGGTTTAAAAAATATTGCAAAACAACTCGGCTAGACTTCATGACATGAAGGGGCACACGCATGACAGTGCTCCTTTTTAATCTTGTGCGGTGCACTGGTCAAGGTCTTGGTATGACCCGATAAATTACCTTCCAATTGATTGAACTGACTCGATTAATGTTCAACCAAATCGATGATTGACAAGAAACGCAATAGATTCGATTCGATCGATTGACTTGATATCTACGAGTACAAAAGGTCACGTCAATTTAATCTTGGAACTAAACCTTATCATCGCTGAATAAACACCAGCGTTAATCAAGAATAGAGCAGGCGCTAATCGTATTCCATCTAATCCCGGGGGTCGCAAATTCCCCGTTTGATGTGCTTTTTAGCTTGGCCGCTCCTGGCTCATGCGGGGCACACTTCGATGATTATCCAGTTCTGGCTGAATACCCATCCTAACCCTCCGTTCTCCACCCTGACATGAATTCCTACGTGATCCAAGCAATCGCATTTCACGTCCCCATCCCACGTGATTTTCCGAGTTCTTAACTTCTGTCAAGCGGAGGGATAGACGCCTGAGCGTCGAAACTTATCAGAGCAGTGCGAATCCTGGCCGAGATTCTAACAATCTCAGATGAGCCAGAACTGCCAATAATACACCGAAGAATGTTAAGCAATCGCAAAACAGTCAGTGGCGTAGCCAGGATTTTCCAGTTGGGCGGGGGGGGAAGCTGAGGGGGCTGAATTTTTTTGGGGGGAGCAATGTGACTATCTAAGCGGCGCGCTCACAATGGTTGGCGCAGAGCGTCCAAGAAATTTTTGAAAATGGGGCCCCCCCGGGGCAGGAAAGCAATTTCCTGACCTATTCTAAAGAGTTCACTCCGTGCATAGCAACCTTTTTGTAGAGGCGGTTGACATCAAATGGCGGGCTTGCAGTTATAAGAATGAAATTTCCCGAATCTCAAAAGTTACCTAAATTTTATTGCAAATAATGTACAAGTAAAGCCTACTGATCACGAAAATAGACTATTGCGCGAATTTTTTCGAACATTTTGGAAGCATTCATAAAAAAATTTGGGGCACTATTGGTAAATATTTGGGTATCCTTTCTATTGTGTGCGTCATCGGCTCGCATTTTCGACTATATCGTGCCCGAAATCATGGTCACACGTAGTTGAGCGCCCAGCCGTACAAGGAAACATTTTAGTTTCACAAACCTCCAGATGGCCGCCGGAAACGGCCACTTCATGATTCAGAAGCGGAAAAATATTGAAAAAATCAAACAATTATTCACGTCATGCCGCTATGATCGGTATCGTAAGGAATGAACAGTTCATCTTCATAACATCCATTCACCATCAGGCTCAATGGTCATGCTGCACCAGTCAGTTGTCCATTCTCTCGAATGAAATTGAGTGCCTTGGGCAGTGACTCACCAGACTTTTCATTCTGGGGGCACAAGGGGGGGGCACAGACATTCGATTGGGGGGGCACCAAAATTATGATTACGAGGGAGGCGCACTATCGGTTGGCGCGGAGCGCGTTACTAGAAAATTTTGGGTTTTGCGATCCCCGAGATAGCCGGAAATACCCTTCCCGGGTGATTTAGACTGCGGCAAGTCGAGCCTAATTAACGTTCTCAAGCCGTAATTTTTTTTTTTCTTGGAAAAAACCTCGCGCGCCGGTGGTCCCCCCCCCCCGAAATCTCAACCTGAATATGCACTGCCTCGAATGTCTGTGATAATGGGTTTGCCCTAAACTGGGAATGTATTCTGCCAAAACTGACTTGATTATCTGACTCATATACTGGGCAGATACTTAGACCAATGGGAAAAATATTTTACCCAATCTGGAGTGAAAAATATCCAAGGGGGCTGTGAAAAGTTTCAATGCTGGTATCCGTTATACAGCTGAGAATGGCCTTCGAATGAAATCAGGGGGCGTCAAATAAGTTTTGAAAAGGTGAAAGGCGAGTTCTCGTTTAGAGAGGAAAATTTCAACTTTTCATACCGCCTAGATCATCAGAAATTACACACTTGCGGAGCTTAGTGGCAACCATCTGGATGTGCAATTGAGCAGTTTCGTGGAAGGAAAACTCTGATTTTCCTTTGACTCCTCTGCAACTCAGGTTGGGCGGTCACGGTGGCACTGTAGATGGGGGTTAAGATGTTACTTTCAATTTGCGACTACGCAACGTGGGAAGGTTGATAACTAAAATTACACCTGAGAATGTGTCAACGTAGCCACCCAACGCGGGCGTAGCGCGCGAATCTTTTCGAGGTAAAATGTTCCATGGGTAAGCAGTCACATAGAATGAGGTGAAACCCCACCCTCCCTCCGCGTGAATAAAGAGTTTTCAATGACAATTGGGTCACGTGATAGACATCACCGCACGCGCATGTGCACGAAGATCCATTTTTCTGGCAAGGCCAAGGCTTAGGCCTTCCAAATGTAGGTTATGCCATTAGGCCCAGCAACACATACTCTTGCTCGCGCAGCGCGCGAAAAAATGACACATTTTGAGGCAAAATGTAAATTTATTATACCCTAGTTATACCTTGGTCGTTGATGCACACAACTAAGCTAGGCCCTCTCTATTTTTTTCAGCAGCCAGATTTCCAGTGGGGGGGGTTGGGACTGGGGGTCGGCGGCACTTTCACATGGGGGGGGTGCGCCCCCCACGCCCCCGAGCTTGCGCCACTGAAGAACATTTGCTTTTTGGTTGTTGTTTTTTGTTCAAAAAAAAACCTTACAGAATCATCTTGCGCGGGCTCGTTAACGTTGCTTCACGTATCATCGACCTATTTTTTTTTTTTTTCAGTCGACACTAACTATATGTCCTACACGATTAACTATCAACACAGGTCACTCGTATTAGTGTCATATTATTCTTATCGATAGTTAATTTTTGTTCTTTGAGATTCGGTGGCTGAATTGGGCGGGTAAGATCCACTCGTGTAAAAAGCCTCAATGTTAGACTAGGATCCCCCATAGGTGCGGGTACCGGAGTGACTTTATAACATTGAGCCGGATTCGACCAAGCACAAATGTGGAAAGTGCCATGGAGTGCAATAGTAGGCAGAGATAGATCGGTTCAGTAACGGGACGAACTTATTTCAATAGGGGAGTAGGGCATGTGGTATTGTTACCGCTAATAGAGTTTTTTTTTTACCTCTTTCAACTCAACATGCAGTTGAATGCCCTCTACGGAAGAAATATTCTGCCTAACGATGTATACATTCACACTACCAACACACACTCTAGTCTCATAGCCCAACCGATGGATGATTGATGTGAACCTTCCACGGTTAGCTAAATAATCTGTAAATTCAAACGACCAAAAATGACCCAGCTTGTGTTATAAAAAAAAGTATCGTGTATGACGTAACACGCTTTATGATATCACGCAATTTCTTCGTTAGTTAATTAACCATGTCGTCAAATCGTATTGAGTGTAATTGGTTGTTACGCGTCAGCGCGACTTCGAGTCAACGTAATCCAAAGCAAAGACCTTCGGAAAAGGAAATTGGCTACGGTAAATTAGCCGATATTTGGGTGAATGGCCTACAAAAGAATCGGAAGGCTTTTATTCTATGTTAAAGATTATCGACTTTGATCCGTGGTCAGTGAAGAGAAAATCAACTTCCTGCATCTCCCTTGAGCAAAACCGGAAGCGAATCATGGAACTGGAACAAGGTAACTGATGATCGATTCTCGTTATTGCATTAACCGTAACGTTTTAACTTCGCGAAATTGGCCTATTTACGATGTCATCAAACCGAACTGGCTGTATCTTGGTGCAGGATTCATTACGGTTAAAATATAGGCCGTCATTTGATCTTAGTTCTCACAAACACATCATTAGGAACAAACATTCGTCCAAAGTTTGTGAATGTTCTCCGTCTGTCGTAAAAGAAAGTCAGTTTGCATACAATTACGCACTCCTAAAGCCAGAGGCTATTGTACCATGCATTCCAGCCCACGAGTCATGTTTTGTTAAACATTGTTGCATGCATCTTCCTTAACCGAACACTGAACTTTTTTCCTTCCGCGATGATCATGCAAAACATCATTCGCACCCAACTAGACTAGGTTGAATGAAGTGTTTGTGTGGCCTTACCTAGATTGAGGCTTCCAAACTTCCTTGTGATGTCATCGTCTAAAAGTTAACCATTCAACCTGTTTCATTAAGTTCAGTTCAATCATATCCACTACAACTCTGAACTGAGATGTAGTGGATATGAGCGCGAAGCGAGTGTATTGTATGTAAATGCGAACCAGTTTTTGTTATTTGTTTTTCAGACTGTAGCTTGTCAAGCCTTGTGAGGAAATGGCACCACTTGCTTTTTTTAGTGAATTACCTCCTTTCTTGGGGTTTAAGGTATGCAATTGCTACGGCGATTATGAACACGAACACATCTTGGTAATAAGATACAGCTCTAGACAATTTCCCTCGTTGGCCAAACCCAATCTCTAACCTGACCTCTGACCCCAGCAAAGAACCCAGACAACTCTATATAATGCAGGCAAATCGATCACGAAAAACCTCGTCAGGAGACACCTTGCATGTGAAGGGCCCTCCGTTTCAACATTATCGCAGACACGTATTGATATTGTCATTTCGTCACTATGGTAACATACACCGTGACACCCCAATAACCATTTGGTCTCTCTATAACCCACTATTAACGTCATCCTCCCGCTTTGTATCCGTTCATTCTCCGTGACGCACTGAAATAGTCACTTCGTATAAGGTTGGCGCCTGTAACGCCAGACACACAGGGTAATTCCAGCCACTTCCATTCACATTAATGACTGCTGTCTTTCTCTTCCATCTCTGCAAAGAGTGGTGGATTGCCCCCATCGGATTTATGTTGCCTAGGTTTCGGGAATCGAACAGCGTAAGATCGTGAGCATCCAGCCATGAGGGAAATTTATATGGGTTTTTATTCTCCAATGTCACCTGAATGATAACCAAAAAACCAAAACATAAGATTCAAGTCCCTGATCTCTTCCACACCCCGTATTCCGTCATGATGGAGCTAATGACACCCGTATAATATCCTTCCAATTGTTCTGCCGAGAAGAAGGTCAAAATGAATATTTTCAAGATGATTTTGTTCAGATTAAGAGTTCTGTTTCCGCATTCATAGGCTACATCATGCTCACGTGCCATAAATGAGCTCGCACACTAGTGCACCACACTGAAAATATCAGTTTATGGTTCTGGTCATAAACCGGGTTCTGTAATGACTGGTATCTGAACAAAACATATCTGAACAATTCTTCGGAGCGGACATCGACGAAGAGGACCTTAGTGCAGATAATCAATCGGATTGTCCGTTTCTCGGTATGAGCGTTATAGGCATATACTTGCCACCTGGGAGGATCCCCCCCCCCCCCGATGAAATCGATGGAAACATTTAGCGGGGTCACTATGCCATCTGCCATCTTGGATTTCACCATAGCCGCTATTAAGAACAATTATTCTCGATATCTCGGAACCCGCGTTAGCTCTGGCATAGTTTTTGTGGCAGAACCCATAATTAGCTTACATGTTTAGTTTCAACCAGCGATAGACAGGGGATGGCTACTCTCAATAACTATTTTTGTCGGTATCCCTCGGAGAACTTGGAATATTTCAAGCGACCTCGTGGTTTGTGTGCCTCATAATACTACTGGTAATATAGTATTTTCACCTGATGTGATGAAGGAGAAACTGCAGAAACTCGAAAGTGGTTATGCTCATGGTCTGATTCGGCCGAGTTCACCCCTTCTTCTTTAAATCTTTTGCCGACCAGTTGTCTGTTCCATTAACTATTATTCCCAATTGAACCTTGCAGAAGGTCTTGTTCGGTGAAGGAGGGGAAACGTTTCTCCTGTTTTCAAGGAAGAGGCAATTGGTCTCTTCTGTATCACAGGGCCAGTGAGTCTTACTAGCGTTGCCTGCAAGGTGTTGGAAACCATTATTCGGGATCATTGTGGTCGATTTTTCAATGAGTATAGTCTAATTCGGGGTTCTCAGCATGGTTTAGGAAGACTCGTAGTGTTCAACTAATACCTTAGAATTTATGGAAGATATCACTAGGGCAGTTGACAACCGCAGTGCTGTTGATATAATTTCCCTTAGAACTCCAGAAAACGTGTGGACAAGTTCCGCATGACGTCTCTTGCTCGAACTGAAAAGGGTGGCATTAAAGGGGAATGTCTTCGAGTGGATTCGGCAGTCGCGCTAGTGGGAAACAACGTGTTATCATTAAGGGCGGTCGTTCCTCGGCACAAGATCACTAGTGGTGTCCCCAAGGGATCGGTTCTTGGGCTAGGACTTTCTCTGAATCTATTGATGATCTTGGCGGCCGATACCATTGTAGCGGGGAGGTTGTTCGAACAGATGTTGCAATAGTGCAAAGGGATCTTGGTATAATCTCCAAATGGCCTTCTGATTGTTTTTTTCAATGCCAATGAGTGCAAAGTTATGCATGCTGATTTCCACAATCGCAACGTTCTTTCAGGTTGAAGGACAAAATATTCATCAGGTGATTCAGAAAAGGAGTCGGAGTACATATCGATTCTCCTTGAAACATTCTAACGCAGTGTGACTGAAGCTGCGAGGAAAGGTAAATTGGAGTATTGGCTTGATTAGCGTCACTTCAGTATTCCTGATGAAAGGTATTGTGTCAGGCGCTTTAGCACCAGGTGAGACTTCACATGGAGTATTCTGTCAAGTATTGGGATCCTCCATTCTCGAAAGAGCAAGTATTTGAAAATGTTCAGCGGAGAGCTACTAGGTTTAGAAATACTTACGAGGAAAAATTAAGGTCTCGGTCTAACGTCGATGGAGCTGAGACGAATCTTGGGCGAATTCTTCAGGCATATGTGGTTTTTCTCTTTGGGACGTTGTGACCTTCGGGGTTTGTCATGAGGATGGTTCCTTCCTGACCCTTTTTTTCATTAAAATAAATAAAACTAAGCGATCACTAGCGGCCTATCGACAGAGTAAATCAATGCTTTAACGCGAAGCATCCTGCATATGGAGTGATAATCTATCATCGGCTCTGGGATTGGAGATTGGGGAATGACATGCTTCGACGTCTCTCCTAAGATTGGCGGAAGTGGGACAGTGTCTTCGTATGTTCATAGATATATATATATTATTCTATAATATTATATATATATATATTATAATTATATAGATAGATATAATATATATAATATATATATAATATATATATATACTATTATATATTAGCTTTATGATATATATATATATCTATATATATATATATATATATAGGCAGGGAGTATGGGCTTGCTTGAATACATTGCGCGAAAAATATATCGAACCCCCCCAGGTCAACGTTGATCTTAGTACTGATAACTGTCTGTGATGATAGAGCAAGTGTTACTCGCGAGTATGAGTTCAATATGTTTGATGGAAACATGAGTGCACCCCAATGCTCAAGGGTTCTCCTACGAAATATGCAGTTGTCAACATGTTTCCCCCAATATGACAATGTCATGCTATTCATTCGTGCATGCTGGGTCTTCTCTAATGTGCTCCATGATAAGTGTTCAAGCAACACTGCTCAGTGAAGGTAATCAAACCATGCGTAAATAGCGATTTCATTCGTCATGAGCCTCGTTTGTGTAGTGTATACAAGCCAACACAAAATAATAATTATTGATAGAGAAGCTGTATAGTATGGTCTTCCATTTCTTGGACTGACTAATGTCGTAAGTATGGCTATACTTAAATCAAGGTTTAATTCCAAGTTTAATGATGAATTTGATGAATAACCTTCGTCGTGATGAGGCAAAGAAGAATATCTAGGACTCCTTGATAAGATGAAAAACAGAATCTCAAATACAGAAAGCAAAGTAGCAAGGCATATTGAGCGATTCGTGAGAACAAGAAAAGACTAACTTAGCCTGTTTCATCCGCATTAGGCGCGTGCGGTGAGGGCGTGATGAGTGAATTAGCAATACCATTCTGTTCTATTTCTTCGTCATTAGCAACAATTGCGAAGTTGGGCGGTACGTTGGGTAAGAGTTTCTATGAAGGGTATTCCATGGGGAAACTCCATGGTTGCCTGGGTGTCAACAATTAGATACGAGTGTTCGTCATGTACCGGTATGCGTGTGTGTGTGTGTAGATAGGTGTGTGTGTGTGTGTGTGTGTGTGTGTGTGTGTGTGTGTGTGTGTGTGTGTGTGTGTGTGTGTGTGTGTGTGTGTGTGTGTGTGTGTGTGTGTGTGTGTGTGTGTGTGTGTGTGTGTGTGTGTGTGTGTGTGTGTGTGTGTGTGTGTGTGTGTGTGTGTGTGTGTGTGTGTGTGTGTGTGTGTGTGTGTGTGTGTGTGTGTGTGTGTGTGTGTGTGTGTGTGTGTGTGTGTGTGTGTGTGTGTGTGTGTGTGTGTGTGTGTGTGTGTGTGTGTGTGTGTGTGTGTGTGTGTGTGTGTGTGTGTGTGTGTGTGTGTGTGTGTGTGTGTGTGTGTGTGTGTGTGTGTGTGTGTGTGTGTGTGTGTGTGTGTGTGTGTGTGTGTGTGTGTGTGTGTGTGTGTGTGTGTGTGTGTGTGTGTGTGTGTGTGTGTGTGTGTGTGTGTGTGTGTGTGTGTGTGTGTGTGTGTGTGTGTGTGTGTGTGTGTGTGTGTGTGTGTGTGTGTGTGTGTGTGTGTGTGTGTGTGTGTGTGTGTGTGTGTGTGTGTGTGTGTGTGTGTGTGTGTGTGTGTGTTGATAAGAAAAATCGTAGTGGTGTCATGCAAACGACCCCTAGAAGAGGAGGGGGGGGGGGGGTGGGAGGAACGGTTGCCTGACAACTCATCGTACCATGTGTGAATATGACCCTGTTGGGGTAGATGTTATCAGTTACGTTAACGGGAGTTGGAACACGGAAGTGGTTTATTTGGGGGCAAAAATGTTGAAGTAACAAAATTTCGTCTCAACAGTACGGTACCTCGTGATTGGATCAGTGGCGTGAGTTGGTGGTGGAGAGGGGTGGGATAGATTCTTCTCGATGTTGTGTCGAAGGAGCAGAATTGTGTGTATGGATAGATTCAGTCTCTCCCTGACCCTCCCTGATTAACCTAGACTAACTGAGTGCAACTGATTGCATATAACAAACAGATCTACATCAAACGAGCTGCGACTTGATCCTTCAGTAGTTCCGTGACAATATAAATAAAAGTAAAAGCATTGGGGAAATTCCTCGCCAGGTTAAAATTGCATAAAAATGGAGTTATTGACGGCTGATAGGATATTCAGCTTCATACGTCAGTTTGTAGGCCTTCGCTGACATAAGCGATATCAATGCCCACCGTTGGGGATTTTCAAGGTGAGTAATTAGTAATTTCAAGTCCGAAGAACATAAAGGCCAAACTCGATATAGAACTAACGGTAAGCTAAATGACAAGATTGGAAGGAGGGATGCTGAAGACCCCAAAAAAACAAACGAAGTAGAAAAATTGAACTGAACTTATGTAACAGGTTAAATGGTCAACTTTTAGACGATGACATCACAAGGAAGTTTGGAAGCCTCAATCTAGGTAAGGCCACACAGACACTTCATTCAACCTAGTCTAGTTGGGGGCTATGGTGTTTTGCATTATCATCGCGGTCAGGCAAAACATTTCAGTTTATTTTTTTTTCATCCATCTATCGGGATTCTGTAGTTTCGATTTCACTCACAGGAATCGCGTGTTTCAATTAAACTTTATTCTTCGAATCGATTAAAGTGGCAGTATCCTCACGTACCTCCGGCGAAATATGAACAGGTCCTGCATTCCAGAAGGTTCCGAAATACCGTAGCTCGGTATATCAAACTATATGGTATTGGCGCTTAGGCGCTCTAATCAATGCATATTCAGACAATCTGTATACAACAATATTTAACACTGTTTGGGTAGTGTTCGAGAAAGTTGTCTCCGGAATTCGTGTTGGACTCCTGATCTGATGCTTTCGCAAGCAGAAATTATTGACAGAGATATGACAAATTGCACCATTATTGCGTTGCGCTTCAAGGGTCGTGCCAGCAAAAGTTAAAATCATTTGAATCTTCGTATAGTTCAGTCTTACCAAGAATGAATTCATCTGCGTTTGAAGCGTTTGTCGATACTTGACTCATGTATAGCATTCGTCATGAGCTTGCCTAATGCGTTCTCTGGACTTTCTTTTGGTGCCTTTCGAGACGAATCGATCAAGATATGAATATTAATGTTCAATCGCTTATCACGAAGAAAAGTCAAATCATTTAACAACCCAGAAAGAGCTTCATAATGCATTCGCTGTCGTCTATGGAAGCGCTAGCTTTAATTTACGTTATTACACGGATTGAACAGCACGAATGACCTAAAACAATTTATTATAATTTATAATTATCACTGATGAAAATTAGTGTCTATAACATCAGTGGCATGCGCCAATGCGCTAGTGCTCCATGCATACGGAGCACCAAAGTTACGCACCCAGTGTATGAATTATAAATATCGGTTTCATCACTCTAAAAACGTCCCAAACGTTGTCCCAAAGAGGGTGGCCAGTCAGTAAGTGGCTAAAGTTTACTTAGTCTCCACTCTCTTGAGCATGCTCCCGGACGGGCCGGGGTAGGCACAGTTCCCCGACAGTAGGAATGGGCACATGCAATTTATAACCTGTTCTGAATGACCCAAAAAATAAAATTCGTGTTACGGTGAATACGGGTTTCGTTCAATCTCTCCTGGAGTGATCTGTGTTAGCAAATAGGTTTATGTATATAGCAAGGCCAAAAATGGACAATTTTAGACAATTTAGTTTTTGCCTAGCCATAAACTGAAGAAATCGGACTTATCCCTGCAACAGTATTCGGAAATCTGCTTCGGAGCAAAGCTGGTGAATGATGCAATTGATGCCATTCATGCCAATAATAATATGTTACTTACTCACAAATACTGGTCACCAATTTCTCTTTCCATTTTGACGATTTCACTTGTGTCTGTAGTCAATCAAATAAGGAAAGACTTTTATTTCGAATCACGCAGAAACCAAAGAATTAAAGTTTATTCACTGTTCAACCTGAATCAAATTCTTAGAATATCGATTTGAACTTCAAGACCCTTGTTTAAGCCGTCTCATGAGTATTACCCTGACCGTCCACTAATTCGTCAGAAAATTTGCTAAGAGACCATGCCTCGCTTGATTTTTTTTTTTTTGTTCATTGGACAGACATACATTTAAAAGGTCATTAAATTACATACTCACATTTGTCTTTCAGTGTCACTGAACATCACCCATTAAAATATTTCATGCATGGCTGAGAATAGTAGATTCACTCCCCGTTAACTATGAAACAACATTTCGAAATCTGAATTATATTTTTCGTGGAGAATAGCTTATAGGCCTATTTTGTTTTCGACAACTGGCGCAGGATTATCTCTTTATACTACAGAATGAAACAATTTTTGTCGGATATTGCATCCAGCCACGTAAGTCTTTCACAAAATTATCTGTCTTTTTTCACTCTGTAAAGAGTCAGCTGATTTGTGTTTGAAATAGCAATGCAGCCTATGTTAAGTCTCTCCCTGACGCTCCCTAATTACCTAGACCGGAGTGCGACTGATTGCATAAACCAAAATCTCACATCAAACTGAACGAGCTCGACTGATCCTTCAGTAGTTTCCGTGACAAGATAAATAAAAGTAAAAGCATTGGGGAAATTCCTCGCCAGGTAAAATGCATAAAAATGGAGTTATTGACCGGCTGATAGGATATTCAGCTTCATACGTCAGTTTGTAGGCCTTCGCTGACATAATGGCGATATCAATGCCCACCGTTGGGGATTTTCAAGGTGAGTAATTCAAGTCCGAAGATCATGAAGGCCGAACTCGATATAGCACTAACGGTAAGATAAATGACAAGATTGAAAGTAAAGGCATACCTGATGTGAAACTCAATGAAGTAAAACAATTGATGAACGACCAATAAAACAGAATAAATGGTGAACTTTTAGGCGATGGACATGACAAGAAGAAAAAAGGTTCGGAAGCCCCAACAGATAAGGCCGCACAAGCACTTTATTCGACCTAGTCTAGTTGATGTGCGAATGGTGCAGTTTGCACTGATAATCGCGGGAAGGAAAAAGGGTCATGTTTTAGATGTTTTTCCAGTAATGCAGCCCTTGGGATTCGTTATTTTCGATTTATACTCACTGAAAGCGCTGTTTGCGATTGAACTTTATTCTTCGAATCAATTCAAGGGACAGTATCTTCACGTATCTCCTGACGAAATATGGACAGTCCTGCATGTATGACAGTTCCATAAATAAACCGTTGCTTTTACTTACTTATACGCCTCTTGTTATGGCTTCCACCCGGAGGTGCTTCAGCTGACTAAGGAAATCCTTAGTAGGACACTTATAGAGGCTCAGTTTAGGGTGGAAGGACACGACAAGCGAATCTCGCCTACTCTTTTCGAAAAGGCCCGGAGTAACGAGGCGGGGGTGTGAATTCCTGCTCTCGGGATTGCCATAAGCGGAGTCCCCATTCGACAGACCGAAAGTGTAGCTCACTCGTGCAGCATTTCCTACACGACGATAGGGAGCGAAGGGTGAAAAAGTATGTGAGAGCGTCAAAGGTGGAACAAAGGAGAGCAACAGACACAGGCGAGAGAGGAGGGGGGTAATGCAACAGGGCGCAAAGCCCCTCAGGCATTGCAGGCGGACATCTCTGGTCCTGCCGCATCATCCCTCGGTATATCGAACCTAATATAGCAGTATAGTATTGACATCATATTGCGCGACACATAATCACTCTGTATACAACCAGATTTAAAGCTGGGTATGGTATCCGATATTATTTGTCTCCAGGATTCGTGGTTTGGACCATAGCTGTGTTTTAACACAAGCCAGTAATTATTGATAAATATGAAAATAGTACAGTCTAGTTATTGCGTGCGCTATGAGGGTCGTCCAGCAAAAGTTAAAATCATTTGAATCTTCGTATAGTTCAGTCTTACCAAGAATTAATTCATCTGCGTTTGAAGCGTTTGTCGATACTTCACTCAATGTGTGTATAGCAGTCGATCATGAGCTTGCCTAATGAATTCTCTAGACTGTCTTTGATGGGCTTTCGCAAGACGAAATCGATCAAGATATGATGATTAAGTTCACTCGCTCATCACGAAGGAAGATCAATTCATTATACAACCCAGAGTAAGACTCCGTATTCTGTCTGTTGACGTCTATTGGAGCTAGCTTTCAATTAACTGTATATCAGTGATTAAACGGCATGGATAACCTGAAAAAATTATATATAATTTATATTATCACTGATGAAATTAGTGTCGATAACATTTAATGAATGCGCCAATGCACTTGTGCTCCATGCATACGGAACACCAAGTTACTCACCCAGTGTATGAATAATAAATATCGGCTCCATCACTCTGAAACGATCGAGAGTTTTCCCCAGCTTCATTTACACAATTACATGAAATACCTATCAAGTTGACATACTATTTTTGCATTACTCAGGCGCCGGTTATTATATAATAAAATCACACTGGGATGCATTGCTATCATTTCTACTCGGGCGTCGCCATGATTTGCCGGACGGAAAATCCCGAGTTGCCCGACAGGGGGAGTCTCACGCCTTGGCGTTTACCTCAAATCCGACCCACCACACTATAACTTACGTTCATGATACCCTCCGTCTTCGCCGTGTCGTTGTCCCAAACGTTTGAACTCCAACCGCTGAGTTGAAGAGCGGTAGAGGTGTATGATTGCGGAGAGTAGGGCAGTAAGACCTAGTTAACTCGTAGTGCATTTGTAAGTACAGTATAGCTCCTTGTCTCCACTCTCTTGAGCATGTCCCCCGACGGGGTAGGCGAAGTTCCCCGTCGTTAGAAGTGGGCATGGGCAAATCAATACCTATTCTGAATTAACCAAGTCTTTCGACGTATTACGGTGTATACCGGTTTGTTTAAATGTCTCTTAGAGTGACTTTTTGTTAGACCCAATATGTTCAGGTATATAAGCAAATAAATTGCCTGGCCATAAACTGAAATCGGAACTATCCCTACAACCGTACGAAAATCTGCAAAACTGTGAACGAGATGTCCTTTATGCAATAAATCTGTACTTACCGTACTCACAAATAGTTATCATCAATTTCTCTTTTCATTTTGACGATTCCGTAGTCAATCAAATGAGGAGAGACTTTTTATTTCGAATCACACAGAAACCAAAGAACAAAATTGATTCACTGTCAACCTGAATAAAATTCTTGGAATATCGGTTTGTCCTTCAAGACCTTTTAGCCGTCTCATGAGTAATTACCCATGACCGTCAATATTTCGTCGGAAATTTGCTAATAGACTAGTGCCTTCGCTCGATTTCCCTTTCCATTGGACAGGCATACATTTCAAATGTCATGAAATGCACGACGTAGTTTACAAACTCACATTTGTCCTTCAGTGTCACTTGTATATAGGATGGATTTGCAGTATACATGGGTTTGGATCACACACTTGTAATTGACGTAAACAATGAACGTAACTCATTAAAATATTTCATGCATGGTTGAGACTAGTAGATTTACTCTCCGTTAACTTTAAACAATATTTCGAAATCTATGTAGTTTTTGTGGCGAATAGCATATAGGTTTATGTTTTGTTTTCAACAACTAACGCATAATTACCTTTATATTACAAAAACGTGACTTTTTTCCTCGGATTTTACAGCTCGTCCACTTAAACAATTGTCTTTTTACCCTGTAAAGAGTCAGCTGATTCGTGTTTGAAATAGCATGCAAGCCTACGTCAAGTCACGTTAAAACGTGAAACCGCCGTGTCCTGCTATGGCGTTATTTAAAAAATCAGAAATTCGAAAACAACCTACTACAGTGTTTTACACGCCCTTTTCCATTATTTTGGATAATCATATGATCGCATGAAGTTGCGGATAGTCGAAAAGAATTACCGAAAACGGAGACATATACGGTCACTTGGCAACCTGTTGCTCGTTGCATCATTTCTGTTCGGAGCGAGTTCCCCCATGAGACTTATTTCCTTCCCGAATGGAGACAGCATATAAGAACACTCTCCGGCCTTGCTCACTGGAATTTGGCTTCCAATGAGTCGTGCCGCACTCCGCTTTCCGCACATATAGAAAGTCCACCTATGAAGGCGCGGGTGGTGATTATTCCGGTCAGCCTGCGGGGGTCATAGGCATAGTCACTACCCTGGACCCGTTGTTCTGTTTCAATCTTCCTCGCTGTGTTTGAGACAATACCCCAGATCGGTTGTTCCGTATTAGCTTTCTCCACTGCTGTGCGGAGAAGAGACGGGGTTACCATACATTCGTTACGTATAAAGTCACAACAGTTGGAGAACCCATCAATAACAGCTTGCAGGAATATTTCATGCCCTCGAACAAGTCAAACATTTAAACACAGCGCCTAGTTGCGAGGAGGTGGAGGGGGGGGGGGGGGTGGGGGGGTGGGGGTGACCCGACACGTCCCAGCCCGAAACCCACTACGGGAATGTCAGACGACGTCGCCAGTGCTGCCTGAACAGCCCCCCCCAAATTTCCTTACCCTGTCCGCTCTTGTTGCTGAGGCCCCGGCGAGAAGTACCATGGTACCATGTTTAAAGTCTTTGGTATGACTGACTGACTGGGATTGGAACCCCGATCTAACGATTGGGAGGATAACTTCCTCTTCACATTGTGCAGACATCAGTCCAGCTGCAGGATTCAATACCAAACCCGCGACACCCTTTGACTTTGTTTTAATCCAGGAGGGAATTCTGTGTGAAATGATTTTGGCTGGGGGTGTGATTGCGCGTTTTGGCTATTCTCTTTTCTTTGTGGTTCAGTCTGCCCTCAGATCGAAACGCCAGATCAGGAAACCATACATGGCGCACTGATGTTAACTGAAGCTTAGGATTCCCAGTAGCGTTAATGGCAGAATGGTACAAACGGGTGAAAAGATACAACATGCACTTTTAAATGACGACTACGGAATTTTACTTCTTAAATCAATCTAGAAACATCCAATGATCACATCATACGTGATCGATGTAGTTTGGGAATTTTAATAAGAAAAAACAACAAACTTACCATCTCGCTAAAAGCTGCAACTCTATCACCTGAATATATTCACTTTAAGAGCCTACATCATAACGGAAACCATTTTAAATGCACATTGTTAACGTCTACGGTGCTTATTGCCAGTCACGGTACAACAGACATTCTTTCCGTATAATTAATTCCACAGCAATCCATCACGAGGCCACCGACTACTCTCTCTAGACCATTTTTCGCCTTCAGAAAAAAGCAAAAACAAAGGTTGTCTGCTATTTCACTTACATCAACGAACCATTACTCGATCCAGATTATGGTTAGTAATTAATCCCTCGCCGTGAAAAGCTCATTTGACCTAGTTTGGAATAATTGCACAGACACGATTGAACAGCCAAATAGCCTGAACAACGACATCTATACATTGAGCAGGCTTACAGCACACCTACTGATCACGACACTTTCGATCACATTTGATGACATGCACATGACAGCGCCTGTGATCAATGCCAAATCCCCAGTTACTTTCTAAAAATGCAATGGTATTGCAGATATACTATGCCGCAAGCAAAAGTGAATATTGCTTTCGAATATAACTCGAGAGATTTATTTCTGTGAGTGGTAGAATCGATCAATATTTACGCAATCGCCTATCTCGTTGATGTTTGCATTGTAGAGTGATTTGTTGGAATCTCTTGTATAGTGAATACACTCACTCAGTCACTTGAAGATGGATTGTCGTCAATTGAAATAAATTTTGTAAACAAAATACTGCACACCCAGCAATTTAGATAAATTGAAACCAAGTGGTATATTTTCCGTCCAATAAAATTGATATAATAATAAGGTAGAAAAGCATCGCTTCAAATTTAATTTGTGCTGCGCATTACGATATTTTGTCGTGACGTCATGCAAATTTCTCCGTCGCTTGTTCGCTGGACGCTAGCAGACGACAATCCATCTTTAAGCACATGACGGGAAGGCAACTAGCTTCATCCACCCGCCGCTCAAACAACCGACTCTCCCAAACAAGCGATCAGGCCTACCCATCCTCCAAAACCATCCCCGAGAAGGGCCTAACCAGCGAAGCTGCGCCGATCATGAGCTGGGTGATCATCCAGGCGGACGGGCCTGACGCAGAGAACAGGGTTGTCCGCCGAGAGGCGCGCCATGTACATGCCCCCAAAACAACTGATATTCACAATCCCTGCCTTTTCAAAAGACCGTGCCATTGAACACACGGCCCTGCCAGCGGTAGCCAAGGGTTCGTCGAAGTGAGGTAGTCGAAAGGAACCAGATAGTGACTACCAACGCATCCCTAGCATAGCAAGATTGGAAACACAATGAAGCCAAAACACAGAGCATGGTTCCTCTGCTCGCCTCTATCCATTGATTCCATGACCCTATATGGCAGTTCGAGGCTTTACTGAAATATGCATGGACATCGTATAATGAACTATTTTGGTCGATTTAATTGCCTAGACGAAAAACTCAAAACGTCGTATGCTCTCCTACTTTTCACTCCAGTAAGGTTAATTGGGATCGAATGGTATACATTGTCTTGCAGCCGACTCTTTGATTCCAAGAAAAGTTTTGTTCGAGTGCCACAAGGCACAGTTGTGGGGCCTGGTCGGCACGTGTGGTTTGTAGGGATCGGCCAGCGTGTGGAGATACAGAAAATATCGCGAAATTGGGAAGCCAAAATCACCACTGAAAGTGCCCCGTATGGTGCCATGACAAGGTCGATGTTTGAACAAACCGGCTCTCACCACTGCAGACCTCGATACCGAGCGATGACTATCCGGCTTCCTACAATATGCACAGCTTATGCACAGCGACCGGCGTCGACGCGGGGTAACCCGGCGTACGCCTGACTGATCAATGGATGTTTCTCAGGCTGGAATACCATGGATGCATATGCGGGTGAAAAATTGAAAATTGCCAATTCACGTGAACTGAGCAGGGACCAGTGTCTGAATATGTCCTATTTAGTTTGCAAAAATATATATTGTTTCCCAGAGAGGCCAAACCAATACAAAGAACGGCAAACCTACACTGAATAGGCGAAATGAGCACATGTACCAATGCTTATACGGAAGTGTATCACGGCGAATGAACTCTATGGAAAAGCCAAGCAATACATGGAACCAAAAAAATGTCTTTGCGAAGTAAATATCACATATTCAATTTCGGCTCTCGTGAATTCGCGATGTTTCACATGCGTACTGGACCCTCATAGGCAACAAAGGAATCCCAGCCTCAAGTGTCAAAATTAGCTCAGTGCCCGCGTGGCGTGTGCTATACCCTGCATACCCCGGCCGATTTATTAGCGGTCAGATCGCGATGCTAAACCCCGCAAAAGGTTTCATGTCCGAGGTAAAAGTAACTCGATGCCAATCCGATGCACATGAATGGTCCGGCCATAGCGTAAACAGAGATTTGTCATGGGGGGGGGGGGGGTTGAGGTCGGAACCCAAGGGGAGTGCGCCGCATAAATGGCCTCACCCTCCCTATTGGCAATCAGTACCATTTATGGCCCCCTAGACACATGATGCTGCATTATTTTCTGAATAACAGTTGCAAAACTTCTACGGAACTGCAAAAACTCAGTTTTTGCGCCACTGGGTCCGGCAGCCATGGGATCCGGACAATGATGCCTATACATCTGTCGCAAACTACTCGCAAACCAATCGTAAGTTGTGACTGAAGTATTTCAGTTCAAAGCTCTCGGATCATGAGACGCGACTTGAGTCAGTATGATCTGTCACGCGCGCTGAGTAAGGCCACTAGGCTGGTCATATTTCCTAAACATCCCATCTCTTTCGGCGATTTCACAATCAATAAAATTAGGAAAACATTATAAATATTACTGATCACGCACTATCCGTAGGGCAATATTGTTTGACCTAGATTCAATTCTGACGGTAATGGTCTGTCTTTCGGGACCTTTTAACCGCCCGATGGGTAATTGCCATGTGTATAGTGGTCGCTCAAAAAAGCATATAAATAATATATGATATATTTCAATTAGACAGGTATGCCTTTAAATGGAATGACATTCATAACGCTCATGATATAATGGAAGTTGTCCTCTAAACTTGAGCCTGAATGTCACAATTGTAGGATAAAATAGTCGTATACATTGAGTTTTTTCATTTTTATTTGAATTTTACTTATTATAACATTCACATGCATAACTGGGACTAGTCGATTCACGTTTCGTTAGTCATAAATACAATATAATATAATATAATATAATATAATATAATATAATATAATATAATATAATATAATATATATAATATAATATAATATAATATAATATAATATATATAATATAATATAGAAGCAGTAATGGTTTTCTCTCCACTAACTTACATTAACATTATTTTGTCGGATATTACAGCTCACTAACACTGTTCCTGAATAATTGACCGTGCGTGACCATCCATCGCTAATTTTTCGGGTTCACCATTTCCTGATGACAATTTCTCGAAGAACATCAACTGAACATGAAGTAAGTACGTCAATGTGTTCAATTGAGACGGAATTTTATGATCGTGATTTGTTGTTTTTTTTTTTTGTTTTTTTTTAGGATCTTTTCATGATTCTATTTCTACGGTCTCAGGAAGCAAATTTAGGTTCATCAAGGGACCCTAGCCGTATATTTCGTGGATGAACACCGGTGATAACTCGCCTTCTCTTCTCGTACGTGCGGGAATTGATAGGTGGCAGCTCACACAGTGCACTTGCTTGATTTTTAGCCCTCACTTTACTCTCATTTTAGCTGTTTTGTTCTTAGTGACTTTACATTGGAGAGTACTTATCTTGTTTTCACATTGAACCTTGCCTTTTTCTGGGATATCTACGACTACTGGAAGGAAGGCATTTTACTACCTATTATTGCTTGTGCGCAGGAGATGTTTGCCCCAAAACCAGGAACCCATCCCTACATCCAACGATAGACAAAGATCAGAGGCTAGCTGAAAGTCGTAAATGTGAAATGTCAGAGTGTCAGAGCTAAGGGGGAACTTTTGCAGACCTTATTTGATTCTGAAGATCCAGACATACTCATCGGACAGAAGCGCTGGCTTCAACTCCGAACATACTTTCCATTAATATTTCCGAATCTTACTTCATCTATAGAAAGGACAGATTAGGGGACAGTCATGGTGGCACTTTCATCGCGGTGAAGAATACTCTATTCTCTACAGAGGTAAATCCTACTCAAAGTGACAATGAGCTAGTCTGGGTCAAAGTGGACAACATGAACAGTCCCCCAATTTACATTGGTGCTTTTTATCGGCCACCAGACTCTAGTGCTTCTTACGTTGAAGTACTTTATCAGTCCATGTGCAATCTACCAGCAAATTGCAATATCATTTTATGTGGAGATTCTAACCTCCAGATACTTAAATGGTGCCAATAATTCTTGTTATTACCGTGGCGTGTATCCTGCTCCAAGCAGTGCGAGATACACTGGACATAAGATAAAGGGTGCAGAATTTAAGTCTTCTCCAAATGGTTCGATCTCCAACAAGAGCAAGTTTAGTCCTGGACCTCTGCCTTACAACATACCAGATAGGATACTAATACTACTCAAGAAAAAATGGATCACGATCATGACATTGTCGTTTTTGATGCCTCAATCCATCCCACTCGCTCCCGACCAGTTAGAAGGAATATCTATGTGTTCTCAAAGTGCAACTTCGAAGGCCTTTCACAGAAGCTACGCGACCTTTACAATCACATCTTCTCCAAACTTCCGGAGACTACCACCACAGTCTACTATGCATGGCTTTTATTCAAACAGCAACTGTTTCTGGCAATGGATGAACTTATTCCGAGCAAACCTCATCATCTAGATTTACACAGCCATGGATTGATGCCAAATTACGTCGTCAGGTGAGGAAAAAGCAACGCCTCTACAATAAGGCTAAGCGTTCGTCAAATCCAGAGGATCAAAATGTGTTTCGAAGCTTCCCTAGAGAGCTGACAGATCTATTAGGCAAGCATATAGATTGTATCTCCATAACATTATTTGTAGCAGCCTCGACAGTAATAAACTAAGCCTTTTTGGAAATTTATCAAGTCAAAGCGTGACTACCAGCCAACATTGGTACTCTAATCAAGGGAAATACTGCACTCTCCTATTGAGAAAGCTGAAATGCTAAATGAGTACTTCTGCTCAGTTTTTACTAAGGAAAATACTGACATATTGCCATCCTTATCAACTCCTGTGGATCATTCAATCTCGGACATTGAATCACGGAACATAGTGTGAAGAAGCTTTTAGATAATCTTCAAGTGAAAAAAGCAAGTGGTCCTGATGTGTTCTCCATACACTCTGAAATTGTGCTCCGCTTCAATTGCATTGCCCATTCTTAGTGAAGACATCTATCATAAATCTATAAACGTGGTCATCTTCCTTCCGATTGGAAGACTGCTGTTGTTACTTCCTTCCCCTTTTCAAGAAGGGGAACCCTTCAGACCCCAACAATTACAGGCATGTTTCATTAACTTCAATCCCATGTAAATATTGGAACATATTGTTCGTCACCACATCATGAACTATATGGACACTCACCATCTCATGACCAATGTTCAACATGGATTTAGAAAACGACACTCTTGTGAAACCCATCTGGCTATAACTGTCAATGATCTAGCAAAGAATCTAGACTGCAAGGCTCAGACAGACGTTGTTTTTACTGATTTAGTAAAGCCTTCGACAAGGCTCCACACAAGCGACTGGCTCTTAAGCTTCAACATTACGGCATCAGTGGTCAAATTCTCACTTGGATAAATTCATTTTTGAACCATCGTACCCAGCATGTTGTCATAAATGGTGTGAAGTCGTCTCTTGGAATTGTCTCATCAGTGGTCCCACAAGGTAGAGTACTAGGTCCATTGCTGTTCTCTCTATACCTCAATGATCTTCGACTGTTATAGCATCCACTATCAGAAGGTTTGGCTGATGACTGCATAATCTACCGGACCATCAATGGCATCAATGACAGTTACATGCTCCAGCACGATCTGGATAATTTTTCGCAATGGAGTAAGACTTGGCAGATCGATCGATGTCCAATGCACGTCCCTGATTGTCACCAACACGAGCAAGTTTGTACCGTTCCAATATGTAATTGACGATACTCGCCTTGAACTGGTGGAAGAACATCCCTATCTCGGAGTAACCATCACTTCAAAGCTCTAATGGTCAACTCATATAAACAATATAGTTGGTACAGCTTACAAGATCCTCAATAATCCGTAGACATCTGTATGACTGTGAACTAAAACGAAAGACATTGCTTATAAGTCTCTTCTGTACGTCCTGTTTGGAATATAGCTCCGCAGTTTGGGATCCATACCAAGCGTGTAACATTAAGACGTGGAAATGGTTCAGCGCAAAGGCTGGCCATATTTTGTTTCATAATTCCATTAACGACATATTGGCTTTAAAACCGGTCCTGATTTTGTGGGTTACAAACTAACTATCGCAACGATCATCATCAGTGAATGCACTCTGACTATAGACATGTTATTGTTAATACCGACGTCTTCAAGTGGTCATTTTGGGCCCAGAACAATTCCAGATTGGAATGCATCTAGTCTCACTAATGCAGGAATATGGTAGTCCTTTGTGTTCTGGTGATGTGTAACTCTTCATCATCTTCATCTCCGACTCTTCAATAAGCTTGTGCCTGTTGTGTGCTGTCCCCTATGCAGTGATAACCACTAGTTGGTGTTTGCAGAGTACCAGACAAGACAAGACAAGACACGGACAAGACTAGTATTCAGCTCATATTGAGGCATGGGTGTAACCGATCTCAGCCTGCTTCCGGGACCAGTATTTTGTCTCTCTCTGAGAAGGCGTCGGTGAACGCCAGTTCCGACCTCTTTCTCATTACCTGGAGAAGCAAAAGATTCACCTCCAACGTGACTGCTCACAGCTGACGACGGGACTGATAGCAAATATTCCCAAACAAACCGGAGGTATCCACTAGGTTACAGCGTAACCATGACGTGAAAATCGAGCCCTCGCCCATCGCAACTGCAAGTACAGCCACCTAGGGGCAGACGTCCAGTTGATACTGGAACTCGAAATGTTTGCTCGGAAAAGTCAACGATACACTTTTCTACTCTTCGCGTCTTTGCCGTTCGTCCGCCCTTTCTGAGTTACCAATGACGAGCTGCCGTGTGTCAGGACACCTTACATATATTTCAATACAACTGTACAAGGTGTTCCTTCAGTGATCAAAATGAAAGGCGATCGTGGCGCTATCTGTCCCCAATTTCTGTAAGCGGATCTGATTGAGTATCGAGCCCTGTCTAGTAATATGATCGTGGTGCATCTCACACACAACAGGAAAGCGTGGATATTTGTTCAATCCCATGAACCTTCAACTACATTTATTCTGCGAAAAATTGGGATGGAGAAATCCCCAAACATCTATCCTCCGACAGTTCTCATCAGTATAAGATAGAGGAGAAAAATAGCCGCGCAATTGTTAGCTAAACATGTTTGATTACTTGACGGAACGAAAACGATTTTCTGCATCCAAATCACAAGGCCTCACTGAGCTTGTTTCGGAAGTGCACATCGTCTGAACGCATATCAGACTTGTCGGGTATTGAGCTTCACCTCCTGCTTACGTGACCGATGTCACGACAGTTACATTAGCGCACCCACTTACCCCCGTTTATTGATGTCGATTCCAATAACTATCTTGTTTCTAGCAGTTATTTGCCACTAAAACCTTCCTCTTTGTCTTTATTTGCGACATGTCGCATCCCAGCTGAGAATAAGGTTGCTGTTTCGCTCCGTTTCCTCATGTGGACATTTCCAGTTTTCACAATCAGACTAGGTAAATTCAGTTTCGCTCCATGTGATATAAACTGGAATTCTTCATAGAATGACTGCAGTCAAGGAATAAAAAAATGAGTGAAATCTGTGAGCGACAGATATTGATGTAAAAGTGGAGCTCTTTACACCCCCCCCCCCCTTCCCTCTCTCTCTCTGTTTCTCTCCCTCTAGCAGTGATGTATAGTCGAGGCCGGACAATCCGAGGCCGAGGCCGGTCTCGAATACTGATTCTCTACACGAGCGAAATCTCGATTACGACACTGCTCCCTAGACGCATTACGTCCACATTACAAGTTGTTCTTTCCTACTTTCATATAGGTATTCAAATGATTCACATTACTGTTGCTATAGGAGTTATGGTGTTAGGATGCGCTTTGGGCTTATTGTGTAATGGTGTACAGGGCAAAACTCCTTTCTATACTGATGACGTAGATCCACTGACTAACGTTTAAGATGTCCTAGTAGCTGCTCTCGAGACATGTGATATATGGTTCCGAAGAATCGTCGTTATGCACGTTTGTTCCCATCTCAAAAGTTTTAGCTCAGTTCCCTCGAGCGGAGTTTGTGGATCAATTGCTTCGTGCGGAAAATGAAAAACACAGACAGAATATGTGTGAAAGATTTGAACGCTTGTCATCCCAATAGATATATATTCAGTTGATATAGAGCTGAAGAGTATTTATTGTGACCTGCTGTAGTGAACGATCGACAGATAGGGCGAATCATTCCCAAATACAGCGATCGTGTAGAGCAACCCTTTCATGTTCCACCAAATATGCATGAATAGCTGTGCGCCCAAAGTGACCTGAAATTCCGTACAAGAAGGGTGTGAAGAATAGTGTACCTAATTTGACTGACAGTTCCTACTACTGTTAGCCAATTGATAGCCGTTTTTGTAGGTTGACCTTCCCCACATGGTACTCCATGGATGCTTAAACGACAAGCAAGCACCACAAAGTTGCTCCTTTTCACGTTTCAACTGTAGGCCCGCTCAAAAACAATCTGTTGCAAAATGACAGTGTTTTATCAATAATATCGTTCGAACATTGACTTGAACAGAAACGTTAGAGACGTCGCATCTAATTTTCTCGTGGAATTTTTTATTATAGCGACCGGGATCGAAATGACGTCACTTCTTCATTTACGCGTAACCTCCAAACCAATCTTCTTTGGATCAAAACTCATCGAATCGTGGAGAGCCATTTCGGTCATTAGAATTAGCGCTGAGTGGACGCATCGAGCTGGTAATGGCCATTCACTCGCGAATATCGATCATCAATTCCGGCGATTTAATTTCCCTGTTAATTATTTTAAAAGAACAGACTTTATTGATGATCACGCACTTTTCATGACCGTCAACATTTCGCTAATAGCTGGGGCGGTCACTCAAAAACATAATTGTTCAATTAGATAAACATATCCTTGATGCAACAGCTTCCGTGGCGTACTCTTCTTTTACAATTTTGTCCTTCAAAGTTAACCCTAAGTTTCAAAATTGCGATTTTTTAATGCACGGTTTTTACACATCACTGTTTAACCAAAGCGGTGTGAAAAACCTTGACAAGTATTGCCTCTATTATAAGAACGTACGTACGTACTCCAACAATCCCGGAGAGAAAGTTGCTGCCTATATTGTAGAAGCAGGTTTCATTTGTAAAGGCACTGTTGTCATGATTGTGCATTTCTGCTGACTTCATTTCCTCCCCACTTCGAAAAGTATGTTATTTTTTTAGCGTCGGATTACACAATGTCATTCACATACAGTTTCAACTCCCACCAAACTGGATTCAGCGCGACTCCGTTACGTCATGCAAACTACGACGATACTAAATGAACGAAACGACAATCAGCTTGAAAATTATTCACAGGTTCACAATTATCGCCAGCTTAATGCTTCATAATGTTAACACTGGGTCTGGTATAGCGCTCTTTTTTCCTGTGAGAATGGGTAATGAACTTTACCAGAATGAAAACTGTATAGAAGGCAAGAACCAGCTCATCTGTTATTCTGTGGAAGTATAACACATATTACTGTTTTCTTTATAACTTACGCATTCTCTCCTTTTTCAAACAATGGTCTTCTCTCCACTATCTTACCAAGACAACTTTCATTTTGTCAGTTATTGCATCCCACCAGCACTGGGCCTAAATATTCGTCCATCAGTTTTCCCCTTCTGCTTCTTCACAAAACGTCTACTGCCTCATGTTTGGAATAGCAAGCGAGCAATGTGGGCTACAGAGGCCTTTATACTTCGAGTGAAGCTATTCGAGATTTCATCACCTCGCGCGCGGATCGTTTAAATGGAACGTAAACCTCTGGCGTCACCTATTCACTTCCTCAAATTACCATTTCAATTTACACACACTTCTACCACTATTTGTTTTCCATAAACGCAATAGTCGCGGATAGTGGAATTGAATAACCTAGTTTTTAGTGGAAACTCCAGTGTTTATACGATCAGTCACTTGACCTGTAACGGTATTTTTTGTGAGGTGTCTTCTGATAATAAATGTTCAACAGGAAGAAAAATGGGAAAAAATGATAGGACGAGTATGGATAGAATTTCGTATAATTTATAAGGATGCCCAGAATAGGGGACACATGCCCTACCACCACACTAACGAATACCACCCTAAAGACACAATTAGCCAAAATATCAATTGTCAACCAACTTTTTCTCCAGAAATGACCCCAGCCAAATTTCAACTGGTCAGACGAACGTTCTGAAACTATTCTATTAACAGGATTCCACCTTGCCTGACAGTGCCCTCAGGTGAAAGATGACCGACCTCAAGATCAATATGGGATAAGCATACAGAGTTAATTACACAGATTCCTCGAGTTTCGTCGGGGAATTCAATGATATTAAGACCTGGCCATTTTTTCACACCGAGTACCATGCGGCTTAAAGGGCGAAAAATACGCAGAAATTCAAACAAGCGAGTATTGAAAAGCTTAGAATGTTCTTGAGTGTCCATAAATGGTGCATGGTTCTGATGGTAATTGGAAAAAAGTTCAAGCATTTAGCCGAATTTAATTCGCAACTCTTCAACACTTGTCGAAAGAAAAAAAATAGGCTAATATCAGTTCTTTTTACCCAACAGGTGAACATTATGATAGTGCAAGGGGCTTGCTGGTCATAGCCGTTCTAACCCGCATAATCACAGCCAGCTTCTCGAGGTTGGTTCCTCTCACGCACGTGACTAATTTCACGGGAGGGGTTATATCACCGCTTATCCCCATTCCTGATGTCACATCCAATATCTCCTTAGCTGTTTGTTCCCATTATACAATGTCGTTCTGTTTCTAGTACACGACGTTTTAATTGAATTCGATCATAACCTTCGGAGTTTGCAGCCTACGGGGAGAAACGTCTGTGCGCTAGGTGTCTTCACTGTGCCACCAACAGCACCAAAACTGACATGTAAATAGAATATTATATATGACGTGACCCTCACTTCCCTCTTATAAATCAAATTCTAGTGGTGATTTCTCCCTGAAGCACTTATGTTAGATTTTGTTAACAATGTCACCATCCAGCTTAAAGGATTAATAAGTGGTGGCTTGCATTTCTGAAGTCGACTTCTTAAATTTCAGACATCGTGAAGTATGAATCAGACATCATGAGGTAAATCGTTGTTTGGTTTCATCAATGCTGAGTGAATTCGAATTCTTATTTACTCATTCTCTTTTTCTCTCCCATCATAAAATGGATGACACTGCAGCGTCTTCCATTAAGTGTTTCTTCTCCACGTGGAATACCCCTAATTGTGAATGTTAGATACGATGTCTGAATGGAGGCATATTAGGGTTCTCCCCTCATTATTGTCATTGATTTCGCGGTACGTTCTGGAACGTGCGTCATTCGTCCTCCGTTAATATGGTTTCTATTGCATTCAAATTACCTACATCACGTAGTCCCGTGGGAATATAGGTAAACATGAAAACCTTCACACCTCTTAGCGATGAAGGCTGCCGACAGACTATCAATGTTCAGGTAGCTTCTCTGAGCCAAAGAAAGCGATCGCTCTGTTGCGAGATTCTTAAAACAGTACCCTAAATCCATTGTTTTGTTTTCACCTTACAAGCTGCAGTTTAGTAGTTATTGTAAGGAAGGAGAAAGTGTGACATAATGATCATAAGAAATGTTATATGCTCTACAAATATCACACTTTTCTATATCACAATTTCTTCCTCGCGTACATTGCATACATGCACATATACGGACAATAAAATGTAATATGTTCATTGGTGCTCATTAAACCTGAAGACAGGTGTAACGGATTTCACAATGAGAGCAGAGCCGATTTCATTATTGAACCCATATGTCACACCAGTTACAGCATCCTCGTACTGTAAATTGTGCAATTTGTCCACTGAGGCCAGAACTTCAGAGTGTCTTGTGGCGTGGACTTTCATCCAATTAGCGGTGATCGAAACATCGCGTTCGGCGTGCTATGGCGGGAACCTAACCGTCGCGTCAGGGCGATAAACTTATGTGTAGCGTAATAAAAAGGGAGAACTGTATTCTAGATTGAAAAAACCAGTGGTTGTAGAAGGGAAATATGAAGAAGGCAAAGCATTCCAAAGGCAAGAGATTCACACATGAAAGTAAAAAAAAAAGGGGGGGACAATGTGGTTGCAAACTGAATAGCGGCGCAATCTGCCACGAAAACAAGGTCACACGTGCCGAATGGTGCATGACATGCTTCACCTTCAGAGAGCAATGCTCAAGTAGCAGTAGAAGAGGATGCGAACAGTAAGCCGGCGCTTAGCGAGGCAGTGTAAATTGTAGTTTGTGTAAGCGATTCATGAACAGGGTGGGAGAGATCACAGAACCTTGAGGCATATTGCTGTGATGGGACCAAATGAAAGTAGTGAAACTATCAACACTGGCAACACTGACCTTTGGAGATCCAGACAGAATGTTGGAGACCGAACATAGAAGCCTGGCAGCTAGAGTCCATGGTGTCAGACACAGCCAAAGGTCAGCTCGGAGTTAATGGTGCCAGACACAGTCGAAGGTCTTGGATATTCTGGAGCAAATCACTGGCTGTCACCCTCTTGATTCAAGTCGGTTGACCAGGTGAGGGTGGCGAAAGCCAGAAGTCCCCTTCGACCTGGCTTCTGCGGGAACAATAATGATGGTCAGGAGCGACAGATTACCTTTTAGGTAGGAAGTCCTTCATGACTTTGGAGAACTGAGAAGTCAAATCTATAAGTCGATAGCTTTCTCCGGGAATGGAACTATATGGACAAGCTTCCATGATGAGTTGAAGAAAGATAAGTGAGTTCGAAGAGGTTGTGAAAAACAGGAGCAAGTTCAGCAGCACAGCGCTTGAGATGATAGCAAGGATATTGACAGGACCATTACATTTCTTAGTGTTGAGATGGCTGAGAACTCGACTCTATAGACTGAAAAATAAATAGGGGCATCGAAGTTTCACCAAGTGGATAGTCTTCTGGAACCTTGCCGCCGTTGAGCCCGTCATCCATAGTTGTGATCCATCTGAAGTTGGAAGTAACAGATTTTGGACCAGAACGAATGGGGTTAGAGTTACATATGTGATCATGCAAATTATCAAGTTCATGTTCAACTCCAGTTGCATACTGAAGATGGACCAAGCTCGACTGAAAATTTCATACGGAATTGATTCAAATGTGAAATTTCTTTGTTTTAATTTATTGATGTATTAGGTTTGCAAGTAGCGCGAATACTCGGTACGAGTATTTTGTAGATGTATTGTATATGGTCAAGGCAAGTCTCGATCTAACGGGTTTACTTAACGAGTGGTGGTGAGGCCGCAGTCGACAGAAGAGAATTTACGTCTACAGGAGAATTGACAACATATATTTGTCGCCACCCGTCAGTTGTTATTATGTTAATGTTGTTAATTATGTATCGGCAGTCGGCCATTGCGAATGTATGATCATGTAAAAGTCTAGCGTGTTCATTAGAGATTTATTAGTGGAGATGTGTCGGGTATGGCTCCTCGTTCGCGATGTGTAGTTGGGGTTTGCTTAGGGCGTACTTTGTTAGAGAAGGAATTAGAATAATTTTCTCGAATATAGAATTATTTCCACAAAATATATTTGTTCACGTTGGAATATCACAATGGTACTTTCTCAAATGGTGCACTTTCTAATCGGATACGCTGTTTAACACATTTGAACCAAAGATGTGGAGTTCTCATTAATGTTCCACGCCTCGCTTCTAATGAGATTCAATCCGGAGCCCCACCAGTTTGGAAATAGTTCCCCAGTGTGAGATCCATTCAACCTGACTTTCGAAAGTGCACCGAATCATGTCTATACGTTGTATATAATGTGTTCATGCGTCTTTAGCACAACGATATTCCCCTTCGCATATCATAGCAACGGATCGTGAGCTGGCTCGATTGCGTTGCTTTCTCTACAAAAGACAAGATCAAACAAAAAATTCCACTCAGCTTTGGATTAAGTACATACGCATGATTGAACAACCTGGAATCATGACAGAAACTAACGAAACAGTTTCCCCGGGGTAACATTAAACCTGACTTTCGAAGCAACAAAGTGTACCGATCCATGTTTATACTTTGCATACAAAAAGTTCCTGCGTCGTTAATCCAACGATATACCCCGTCCTATATTTATTGCAACAGATCGTAAGCTGGCCTTTTTTCTACAAAAGACAAGATGGAACAAAAAATGTTCATTACTTTTCACTCTCGAAGCACGAAGGTAAGCTAATTCCTTACTCGACCTAGAATGACCCTGTAAGAAGTACTATACCCCTCCTCAAACCCTATTTCACTCATATTTGTAATTCTACAGAGGACACTTCATACAACTTACCTTAGGCTTGCCTCCAGAAAATTTTTAGTGACTTGTCCCCCACTCCTCGTTGTATTCATCATTACAACCAAGTTGAAACTGTTTCTAGCACACGCAAAGGCAAGTGGTTCCTCCATTGCTAGGTTTCTGCAATCCCACAAACGTATTTTTATGGAATCAATAATCGCGGTAATCTGCCTGACCCCATTAACACAAAATCCTAAAATACTAATTCAGTTGATGCGACATATTTTCCCGAGTATACTCACGGATACACATTCCACACTTCGATGAATATTGCCAATTTTCCATTTGAGGGGAAACATTCCGTTCGAGCATATTGCCAATTTCCACTAAGATGGCGGAATATATCAGTCCTATAATTATAATATATAATGGAATGAACCATGAATTCATGTTTCAATACACACTTTTAAACCGTCAAATAGAACATTTTGCTCCAGTTCGGTCGACCGGGAATTCGGGAGCGATGTGAAATAACCTATACTTCAGTTTATCATTTCACTGCATCCTTATAACCTAAAGTCTGTTTTGAGTTAAAACTCATTGAACACATCGAGAAGGCACCTGAGTCATTAAGATCTGTCACGCGCGCTGCGTAGAGCAATTTTTTTAGTCATAGTCACTCACTGCCGAATATCGATCATCAAATTCTCTCTCCATTTCCGCGTCGACTTCTCTTTTGTAGTCAATATAACTTGAAAAAATGTTCTTTATTACTCCTCACTTACTATTTTTGAGACGAAGTCGGTCCAGTGGTTGCCTTAACTGAGTTGTTCTAATAATGGTTTGTCCTTTGTAACCTTTTTATCCGTCCAACTCACGAGAATGACCGATGATCCTCAATACTTCGTTTAAACAAATCAACGCATAGGATTGATCGCCCGAAAACAGTTTTTAACTAGACATGCGCAGGCGGGGAAACAGCCGACGTGTATATCCCCGCAGAAATGGCCTTTGATGACCTCGTTTGAAGAAAGCACATTGAAGGTTATGTCCATGTGACCTCTGGTGACTTTGAAATGCCCTACCTGTTGTTCAAGACCAACTGTAGATCACATTCTCCAAATTTCGGTTGAAATCTGACAAATAGAAAGAATCTCGGATAAACGCAACATTTACCTCTGCTGACCTTGAAATCACCGTCATGTTTTTCGGGACCATTTTTTGTCCCCACCCCCAAGTTTCATGTATATATCGGACCAACTCTGTTTTTTTTTCCGTTCAAAACCTGCAAAATAGAAGGCAGCAAACATGCAGTGACGCCCACTTTCGAACTCAACCGAGATTTTGCTAGGACGGACATGTGTTCCAAGTTTCAGATCGATCGGATTGAAGCGTTAAAGAGTTATTACGCTAACGCCTAAAGTTTCCGAATGCGGCGGCGGCGGCGGTGACGACGGATACGGCGGCTAACACCCCCAAAACCCCATAATATCCCCGAACACTTAACAGTGTTGGGGGATATAATTAGGGCCAATTACCTTTGGAAAATCCAACATCTGATACCAGGTAGTGATATAGTCGCATGACCATAACAAAGATAATAGAGGCCTAATGTTTGTGATGAGGGATTTGTTAGCTTTACTCGTCGTCGACATGAACAACTGTGCGCCTTTCGTAAGAGATCGTAATACCACTTCAAATTCAACAACCGCTAATTTTTTCGGGTTATGGTATGCATTTTTGTACATTTAGTAGTACTGACGATTAGAAAATCAATTTACCTGTCGTTGAGTTATCAAATCCTAATCCTGATAATATAACTTAAAATCGTTACACAAAAGAAAGCCTTTTCCTTTTCGAATTGAGTATCGAGCTATGACTAATACACTTTCTGTCTAATCCCCTCAAACTCCACTTGTTCCCTGATCGATAAATTGTATTCCTCGACAAACACTCTCTCTTCGGTATGAGAAGCTTGACCGAAATAGTCGAACACAAGGATTAAACTAAAGTGCCTACTCTGCAAGTTCTGACCGCCCCCACCGCCTATCACCCACTTACGTACGTTACCATTTTTCCACTGCTATTAGCTCACCATTGATCCCTTTCATTGATGTCGAATCCAATACCTTTCATTCGATTGTTGACTTCCCAGTCCCCCCTTTTCCTCTAGCAATTCGACAGTTATTCAGGGAACCTCACAACCTTCGGGTTTCGCTGTCAACCGAGATGATCCTCTCAGACGCGTCTTTAAATGACTTCATTTTGTCAACCAACAGCAATACCCAACTGACGTTAACTTCGGCATATGGTCTTTGACGTGGCCGCACTCAGCTCTTTTATTGTTCTACTCTCCATCGGTGATTTCCTCCCTGAAGCTTTTTTTTCGTGGTGTTTTATTTGCAATGAACACAACCCCAGCTGAAGATTCCGTGAGACGTTTATGACTTGACATTTTAAAGGTTTCGCAGTCAGACAAGAGAGAAGGCTGCCGCAATCTTTTCATTCTTACACTCAATGCTATTTTATTCCTCGAATTCCCAGTCACTCATTTCCTTTTCTTCTTTTCCACCATCAGGAAATGGTGTCAACACAGCGTCCTCTGTTGATTTTAAATAAGATAACTTGTGAACGATATGTTATCAAAGTCAGGGCCGGGGTCCCCCACTTGTTTGTTGCTACTTCGCAATACGTTTGATGCAGTAACTCACATACTTCACTCGATGCTTTCTCATACACAATGTAGATCTTCAGGAACTTCGGACATTTTTGGTTCCTGAAGATTGCGATAAATCTGGCAACTAATCCACAAATATGTAGTTTTCGTGCGTTTTTATGTAGTAAAAAACGGCTCTGATTTATTTTTGTACGCTGACGTCTTCGAATTGAATTCAGTCTTATTGGGCCCACCTTGGGATTGACAGGGAGATACAACATTTTGGATTGGCAACATTGTGCCTGTGTTACTGGGCAATGTTTGGCGACATGTGCCTCGTCTCCTGGGCAATGCACATCTATCCACTGTGGCAACTCTGGCCAGTGATTCCGTCGGCAAGCATATCGAACCAACTGGTATTGAGCTCCTTCTCTGCTGCTCGTGAAACCGCTTTTACTGCGATTTATTGATGTTATATCCAACATTTTACTTCTATCTGGTTGTCGCTCCTTGCTAGCTCCGACATTTATTCCGAGTTCGTTTTCTACTTCACGGGAGGGAGAAATACGTTCGCATCGACGAATACCACAGAAGCCCATTGATTCCGTCATTTGTTCCCTGTCCCTTGCAACATACTAACTGACGAATAGAATACGAGGAATCCTGTGAGATGTACCGTAACTCTTCTTCACTCAATCGGGTTTTACTCACAACGTCAAACGCATTGGAGATCGAGTGACTGCTAGTTTGATGTAGACAAGCTCTGGTTCAACGCCGGTAAATATCATTCTATCATTTTCGCTTCAAGTTTCGCTTCAACTTATTTAAATTTTCAGGAATTCGAATTGAACTCGAATTCTCCTACCCAGTGCGATCCCCTGAGAGTGGGGAAAAAAAAAATTCCATTTAATTACTCTCACAAAGACCAGGGTCCCATTCCATAAAACCACCCGGGATGTTTTCACTGTCGGAAACGCCCTTTACCTGGTGACAAGAGAGGGCAACAAGGTGACTCGATACTATGTGAAATTTTGAGGCCGGAAGAGCTCGCCTCTATCATTATGTTTGGCAGCACCATGCGTTTCGAGACCAATGTTGTCATATCGATATTTGAATATCATGGTACTTTAGTGGGAAACTACTGTAAGTTCTCCACATATCAATTGACCTTTGGGTGTTGCTCTTCTAGTGGAGGCAATCCGCTCGCGCAACGATATTTATGATACTGTTTTGAAATAGAAAGATTAATATCCTGAAAACCACCACCCACCCACCCCCCGCTGCTCTGAGAAGGTCCCGAAAATTTTGCCCATTCTGACGTCGCTTCATGCGCGTTATCTCAAGTATTTACCTGGCCCAAACCATAATTTCGATAATCTTTCCGCTTCCTAATTATTTCTTGTTCAATTCCAATGATGTATTCAATATGTGGGATCACATTCTAATTTTCTTTGTACAGGAAGAATTTTGGTAGGCTACTGTACCTCCGTCAGTCCGTGATTCAGTGACAGTTTCGTGGAGATAGATTCATTTTGAAATGGTTGGTCTGAACAAGCAAGGGTATCCAAGCTGTTCACGAAACTAAATGTTCTTGACAATTGGTGATCTGCCCACTGATCTGATTGTGGTCCAAAATGGTAATGTCAGCATTGCGTAGTTGCATGTTAGACCTTGTTAAGTTCAAGTTAAAAAGGTCATTCAAGGGGCACTATAGGTCATTATTTGTATAAAAAAAAAAAAAATGTATCCACCTAATTGTGATGTCGTAAAATAAACAAAATAAATATAACAGAGTTTTGAAATTGGTGAACACTTTTCAAACCGCAGCTATTCAATTTTTTCACACACACTGTGTTAATCAAGAGTAATAAACGCCTACAAATCGAACATGAGGATAATGAAAGTGAGTGGACTGAGTGAGCAAAAAGATCTCTTAATTTATATCACTGAATGTTAATAGTCGATGACAGAGTTATAATGTATTTCATGTCCTAATGGAGGATGATGTAGGGTCCTTATGTCAATTACGCTGGCCGAAATACTTTGAACAGTGTTCATATTGTGTCTGGAAATTCGAACAGCTTATTTTTGATGGCGGAGGGGCCGTTCGTTTAGAAAATACCCAATCTTATTCAATCTAAACTGCCTAACCTCTGCATGGATTCGCTAGTCGTGGGAAGAACGCTGCAGGGATTACTGGCATCGCTATATCACGTTTGTGGTAACCTCAAGAGCACCATCGTCTTGTGCAATCCCCAACTAATGGAGGGTGTTTTGTTCACAAAAGTCGTCTCGCGGTATCTCGGGGACTGACTTACGTTGAAATACTTCTGGCAACTGGCACGACATGCAGTCAATCGAATTCGAATTGTACTGTGACGATTATCCTACGAACGCGATTTCATGCAGAGACGTCATCGTCGCTGCATCTGAAGTGTTGCTATTAGCTAACAAATGGCCTCTTCGAAAAAAATTTAACACTCGCGCTTCGTGTTGTTATCAGAATCACTGAACCCTATAAACAGTAAGCGTCTATAATGACCATTTTTTTTAGTTAAACCTGTGATATCAGTGGCGGCGATTTTGATGTTTTATGTTCAAAATGTTCCGGTTAACCGTAGACGTTCAATTAACTATTTAGGGGATAAAACGAGGGGCCGAGGGTCGTTGTTGCATTTAAGACCGATGATGACGTCATCGTGGAGGCTTAAACCCCGAGCCGAAGGCGAGGGTTTTTGCCTCTACGATGACGTCTTCAGGAGTCTAAATGGCAACAAATGACCGAGACCCCCTCGTTTATCCCATTTCATAATACAACTCGATAAGTATAAAAGATACTCGAAAAATTGACTTTTAAGTCAATTTCTGTTGTTCAATCAAACATTCTCCTACATCGGGTCAGTGACTCATAAGGGCGATTACATAATCAGAGTAACCTAAAACGAATCAGAGACTAGAGTGTCTCCATAGTTTACACAACATACAGGCGTAATCCAATGCATGCAGTTTCTACACTGTTTATTCTTGCGCTAAAACTTAGAACGGACCTATACTGGGACTGTCGGAAGAAATTTGAACCGACGTGCAGCTTGATCACAATTTAGAAGACACCGATACATTGTTACACAAAATGGTGTTAGCAATCTCTCAGTTGGATATCCAAGACATAACAGGTAACCTATGCTCGATAAAGGTGATGTATTTGCATGATTTTTTTCAACGTACTCACTTCGAAAAGACCGAGCTGTGTGTACGTGTGTGTAGCCATAGGTTTGTAACGTTAGAGCAACTACGCAGGTAGTGACCCCGCAAACATCTTAACGTATTTGAAGGCTACTTAATACAATTCAAGTGATTTGCTGCCAAAGCTATTGTTCGATTTACGGAATGATGATTTAACCTTAATACTAGGTTAGTTGCTAGTTAGTATGCTGTGTTGTGTTAGGCCTAAAAAATTCGATTGAGATGAGACGTTGCATAGCGTGGTTATCTTGTGAGCCAGGCCTGCTGGGTTTGTACGTTTATAGGCTATGCGAGCACTGTTACAAGACACCAAAAGCACGTAAGTGTACGGCGACTATCATTTTGTTTACAGTAGAGTGTAGTGTGAGGCGTGCGCTATGTAGGACTGTAGATGTATCTTATAATGAATGATGCGGTGACGTCAAAATGTATCACCATAGCAACGATCCAAAACAAAGGCTAATTTGTTTTTCAAGTTCACATTGTGTGCTGGCTTGCACAGGGTAACTATGGTGCCCACAGCTAAACAATCTTCAATGCCCAGATAAATATAAATTTCCCAATTTTATCTATGCAAAATAGAGAGGGTCGAATGGCGATTCGAACATGGTCTCGAATGAACTTTGGACACCAATCATGATGCAGGAAACCAATAAAGGTTGATTTATGAATATTCAAAAAAACCACATTGGAAACGTGATAAGGTTCAATTTGGTCTAATTATGTTATAATCTCTTGAATTTTGAATCACCCACGGGGTAGCTGCGGACTGTATGGCGTGTTTGTTACATAACTCAATATAAGGGTGAGTAGTAGTTTGCTTATTCGGAGTTTCGACCCAGCTAGTAGATATGCCATTGAATTTCCCAATCACGGCTTTATGGAAAATATAGTTCTGTGGATAGGTCATATGATGTGCAATGTGTTTGTTAGGTTTCAACTTTGCCCTGGTTTGTAATGGAGTAACCTGGAGAGAGCAATGGTTACAACTGTAATGTCCGAACCTCGTGTGATTAATATCCATTATTTCCAACTTTAGATTTAGTCCATTTGTATTGGCTGTAAGTGATGTTGTGTGGTGTCAAGTAGCGGGAATACTAGTATGGGTATTGTTGTAGATTTATAGTAGTAGGGGTAGTTGGGGTTAGCTTAGGGCGGACATGTTTAGAGAAGGAATAAGAAATCATTTGTATACAACATTTCTGAATATTAGAATTACTTCCCAAAATATCACTTGTCCACTTTGCATTTACGGTGGTGAATAGCAATAGTGGTTATTCCCCAAATGAGTGCACTTTCTTATCATATACGTTGTTTCAACATGTGAAACCATCGAATGTTGATCGAAGCACTATGAGAATAACAGGCTCATGCAAACAGTTTATTACTCAGGAGTTCCTACACATGAGACGTTATAATTTCTGCCTCACGATGGGCATCGTACGGTCGTATCATGTGTTGTATATTGTATTTTATATAAAACTCTTTCTGCCGAGGTTAGTACAGCAATAGAGTAGGATCCTAGGATCCGGATCATGAGCTCACGAAATCACGAAGGTTCCTACAATCCGACATGGCTTCTACATAACGGAATCACGGTGGATATGCTGACCCGTTACACACAAATATCCTAAAGTAATATTCAGTTGATGCCCCATATTTTTTGAGTATACTCACGCGGGATTACACATGCTGCACTTCGATGCAATTGCCAAATTTGCCGTTAAGGAAAAATTCCGTTCAGCTATTGCATTTTCCACTAAGATGGCGGAGTATTCAGGCTATAATTAGAATATTAATTAGGCAAAACCTGGAATTCATGTTTCAATACAATCTTTGAACCGTCAAATGGAACATTTTGCTCCAGTTTGATCGACCGGGAATATTACTTCAGTTTATCATTCACGAAATCTATAACCTAAAGTCTAGTTTTGCCCCCCCCAAGTTAAAACTCATTGAAATTACATCGAGAGGCACATGAGGCATTAGATCTGTCACGCGTGTGCGAGAGCAATTATTTAGTCATAGTTCACTCACTGCCGAAATATCGATCATCAAATTCTCTCTCCATTCCGCGTCGACTTCCTTTTGTAGTCAATTTACCTTGAAAATGTTCTTTATTACTCCTCACTTACTATTTTTGAGACGAAGTCGGTCCAGTGGTTGCCATTAACTGAGTTGTTCTAATATGGTCTGTCCTTTGGAACCTTTTTAGCCGTCCGTCTCACGAAGAATGACCAATGATCTTCAATATTTCGTTCAAAAAAACCAACTCATAGGATTGATCGCCCGAAAACAGCTTGTAATTAGGCAGATATACCTTTGAAATACAAAGCTGATACAAGGTAGTGTATATATGCAATGAACAGAACAAAGATAATAGAGCCTAATGTTGTGATGAGAGATTTGTTAGCTTTCTCGTCGTCGACATGACAAATGTCGCCATTCGTAAGAGATCTATCACTCCAACCGCTGTGTTCTTTTGAGATTATGTATAACATTTTGTAAATCTATAGTTCTGACACTTTTTTTATTAGAAAGTTATATATACCTCGTCAGCTGAGTATAAAATCCTGTCTAATAATATGACTTGAATGCGTTACACAGGAAGAAGCCTTTTTTCTCGAATTTAAGTATTTGAAGATATGACTAATCACTTTCGTCTAAACCCATCAAACTCCAACTGTCCCTGATCGTTATATGTATTTCTCGACGACTCTCTTCAATACGAGAAGCTCGACCAAAATAGTCAAACACTGGGAGGCAATTAAAGTGCCTGCTCGGCAAGTTTTGACTAGCTCCACTTACGTACGTGATCATTTTTACAACTGCTATTAGCTCACCAATTTACCCCTCTCATTGATGTCGAATCCAATACCTTTCTTCGATTGTTGGTTTTCCATTTCCCCTTTCCTCTAGCATTCCCACAGTTCATTTAGGGACGCCTCACAATCTTCGAGTTTTGCTGTCAACCGAGATAATCCTTTCAGTCGCGTGCTTGATAACTTTATTTTGTCACCAACAACTCTTTTATTGTTCTATTCCAGGTGGTGATTTTTTTCCTAGAGCCTTTCTCATGGTTTTTATCCCCAATGACACCATCCAGCTAAAATAATCCGTGAGGGCGTTGTTTGACGTTGACAGTTTTAGGTGTCGCGATCCGACCGGCTGACGAAAATCTTTTCAATTTCACTCAATGCTATGTGGATGGTTTCAATTGCTAGTTCCTCGTTCTTTTTCTTCACCATCATGAAATGGTTGTCAACACAGCGTCCTCTGTTGAATTTGAATAGGATAACTTTGTGAGTGATACGTTATCAAAGTCCGGGCCTGGGCTCTCCAATTGTTTGTTATCTACTTCGCAATACGTTTCGAGCAGTACATCAATACTTCAATCGACACTTTCTCATACACAATGTAGATCTTCAGGTACTTCCGGACATTCTAGTCATGAAAGATTGCAATAAATTTGCAAACTAAGCCACGAATATGTAGTTTTTTTTTATTCGTGTAAAAAACAGCTCTTGTTTTTCTTTCACGTACGCTGACGTCTTCGAATCGGCTTAGTCTTATGGGATCCGAACTTGGGATTGACGGGGAGATACACATGTGAATTGGCAACACTGTTCCTGTGTTGTTGGGCAATGCCTGGCAACACTGTGCCTGCGTTGCTGGGCAATGCACATTATATCCACTGTGCAACACTCTGGTCAGTGATTCCGTCTGTAAGCATATCGACCAAGTGGTATTTGGGCTCCTTCTCTGACGCACGTGAGTGTTTTTACTGCGATTTATTGATGTTACTTCCAACATCTTAGTCATGTTGTCGAATTTCCCTTCACTCGGCCCCCTCTAACATCCCGACATTATTTGAGATCACCTAATTACCTTCGAAAAAAAGTCCATCAACGAAATACCAGCAGAAGCACATTGATATCGTCATTATGTCACTTGCAACATACTAACTGACGTATTAAATACGAGATCCCGTGAAATGTGACTGTAACTCAATCTTTCTCAATCGGTTTTACTCACAACGTCAAAAAGCCAATGAAGGATGGAGTGACTGCTAGTTTGATGTAGACAGCTCTGGTTCACCCAAGTACACAGTTCATATAAATTTTCGCTTCAAGTTGAAGCGAAACTTGATTCAAATGTTCAGGGATTCGAATTGAACTCGAATTCTCCTACCCGGTGCTAAAACTAATAACTTCGTACGGTATCCATAATGTGATGTTAACATTGTGGCCGATGCTTTTCCCCTGAGAATGAATTCCCTTGAATTACTTCACAGAAACAGGGTTGATTCCAAATAATGCGATGAAACTTATCGCAAATCCACATCCAAACAATTTCGGAACTACATACACGGGTGGAATTTTACCGTTGAAGAGCACCACTTTCGTGAACTACCTGGTACACTTGTCAGCTATGGCTAGGAGCCATAGATGCGTATGTCGTATGTGGAAAATCGCCAACGTACGTCAACTGAAGGGGCTGGGAGTCTAAATTGTCTATTTAGTTCGCGCAGATAGATTTTGGTTCCCCAAAGGCAGACAAAATTATGAATAAGACAAACCAACACCGAATGAGCGAAATAAGCATATGTCCCAATGCTATACGGATGCGTATCACGGCGAATGATTCCTATGGAATATCTTCCCTTCCAAAATTCAATCACGAAAATCCTGAGTGCTGCATTTTTATGTCTTTCGCATAACTGGCAGTGTTTTCTCTTTCTGAACCATCGTTCGTTTCCGTCAATTTTGAATTTTCACATACACCCGGACACGCATACCCATCTATGGGGATCCCAGCCTTATTCGGAATCATCCCTCCACTTCCATCAGTTATTGCGGGAAAAACACTGCTTACAGAGAATAACAAATATTGTTCTAATTTGCAGTCCAGTTCCTGTCCAATTCACGTTATGGACCTAATCGAGTTTACCAGGATGTCTCAGTCGGCTTCCCATGTCGTATATGTTCATTTTAATACTAATACCCATAGAGACGAATCACATATTGTGCTCCAAAAGTAGGGTCATATTATTGAGAAATCGCTAAGGAGGTGGGGTGTTATGGATATCGACAATTCGGGCTCGCTCCTAAAAAATTGACTCCCGTCGGTCGAAATGGAATATGCATCTGCGTTGTTCAAACTATAAAGTTTGAACAAGAATCATCAATATAGTATATAAGCCCCAATGCAATTGCGCTGAAACGTTTTTTTTTTTTTATTTTTCGCTGAAAAGATAGGCAATTTATACCCCATATCGTCACCGCATTAGGGCTATGTATTCTCAATGAATTTGAAAATCCCTCCCAACCCCTTGCAGTATCAAGAACGACGAATTCAACCACAAGATCCTGTTCTACGCCTTTCACCGTCTCGCAACGTACAATCCAGTACAATTACTTGCCCGTACAATGTACTTGCCTACATACGCAGTCGCTGTCGCGTCCTGGGTCTTCCTTCTGCCCACCGTCGCTCTCCTGGTCCTTCTCAGAATCTCCTCTCGCTTCCGCTCGACCTCATGTCTCATACTATACAACATCGTCAGATTGTAGTTCGCACATCCGATTAACCCTCCCTTCCGTCTTCAATGAGAATCTCCTCCCAGTAGTAACTCTTCCGCAATCCTGAACTTCACCCATTAAATTCTTAGCTCTTGTTGTTGCCGTGCTTCACACTCACCGCATGCAATCAACGAAACCCTTCCATCATAAACTCTCTTGTCAGACTTGGCGCTAACCTCGCCTTTTTCTGCCAATAATCCATTTCCCCACACTTTGTCTCCAAATCGAGTTCGCCATAGCCCACTCCTCAAACACACCACACGGATACTCGCTGACACTTCACTGTGCAACCCACTCACCAACACTTTTTGTCTTCCCGTGGTTCGCCTTCAACCCTACCAAGTTAACAAAGCACATGTATGCCTTCTACTCCTTATCTCGGTATTTCTCCTGTCACTTCTTCAGAATACATAAACTTCATTTACATCCACTTTCACTAATTCCCCAAAATCTCTTCATTCTCTCAACAGTCTTCATCGCAGGCTTCAGTAGTTTCACTCTTTTATACGCCACCAGCTCATCGCATCCCCCTTTCTCTTGAAGATCGGTATCGCCACACTCGGGTTCCACTCCAAAGTATGCCTCCACAATCCAGCGCGCCCTTGCAGAGCTCCATTTTATTTATGGTATTCTTGCCGAGCAGAGGATCGAACCTATTCAAGGCCAAGCGAGGATGCAGACATGGATACTGCCCTATGGTCAGCTGTGAATACCTGGAACATGTACAGTTTTTAAAGTCTTCGGTATGACCAGCCAGGGAATCGAACCCCGGTCTATCGGGTGGAAGGACAGCGATCTAGCAACTGTGCAAACCACTCGGTTCAGCAATCCATATCTCTCCGCTTGCAGCTATCATTTCGACATTTACTTCGGAGGAACCAGCTACCTTTCCTGTTTCCATTTCCCCAACTGCGTTCATAACTTTCCGTCTCACCTTTTTAACAACCCCCCCCCCCCCCACCATGCCGTTGCTGTATCTGGTCCCACACATTCATCATTCCTAATCCTCTCCCATGTGTGTTTTCCAGGCTGTCCCACTATCTTCCACGCTGAAACTCAGCCTTCCGTCGCCCCCTCTCATGTTTCTTCCTCTTTCAACATCTCTTCCTCCCTTCTTCATTCGGCCTCCTACTATTCCCCCTCCGTCGTATTTTTTGTAACTACATGCCTTCTTCGCACATTATCATGGTCTGCACCATGCCTCTTATCCTTCTGTCCCATCTTTACAACCATTCTTTCGTCAAAATACCGTTCCCTTCTTTCCTGTTTTCTTACCAACCACGTGTTACCCTCGATTTCCCTTGCCTTTCTTCTCCCATCAACTTCCCACCCAAGCCTTTGTACCCCCTCCACGAAACAATCCGCAAATCTGGTGCGTCAACTCTAGACTCACTACTCCTCTTTCAAATCGCTCTTGTTTTCCCCCTCTTCTTTTCTTCCTCCTTCAATTTTTACAACATTTGTTCAAACTACTCTCGTAACCTTCTCCGGTTCCTTGTTATCCGAATCAGCGACTACCAGCTTCTGTCGAAATCTCTGATATCGTCTCCATTATTCAGAACTTTCTCTTTCCGTTCACACTAGTACGAAATCAATCTCCATCTCATTATATCCCCGCGACACTAGAGTGTCCGGGGATATATGGTTTTGGGTGTGTATCCGCCACCGCCGCCGCCGTCCCAGGCTCAAACGCCGCCGCCGGAAACTTAAGGCGTTAGCGCAATTAAACTCTTTACGCTGTATTCGATTCATCTGAAAATTGGTACACATGTCCGCCCTAGTGAAATCTCGGATGAGTTCGAAAGTGGGCATCACTGAGGGCCGCTGAGGGCCGCTAATTTGCATAATCATGCGAATTCAAGTAGTCGGATTCGAACGAAACTTGGTGGGCAGGGACTATAGTTGATCCCGAAAAATGTGGAGGTCATTTCAAGGTCATCGAAGGTCAAATTTGCGAAATTTGTGCGATTTTCCAAACGTTTTCAGATTTGAACGAAACTTGGTGGGCAGGGACTATAGTTGATCCCGAAAAATGTGGAGGTCATTTCAAGGTCATCAGAGGTCAAATTTGCGAAATTTATGCGATTTCCTAACTTTGTCAGATTTGAACGAAATTTGGTGGTTGGAGGCTACATTTGTTTCTTTCAGAAAATAAGAAGTCATTTCAAAACCATCGTGGGTCAAATTTGCATAATTCTTGATGTGCCGATAAACTTCATGGATTCCACAAAACTTGATGGATGAAGTTTTATTTTGGTTTCTGACCAAAATGGGGTCTTCATGGGGTGTTAGCTATTCTCAAATGATCGACTCAGATGCGGGGATATACACTTTCACATCGAGCCGAAGATATACAGAGCATTCAACTCTCTCATTTGTTCGAACGTCGACTGTGTACAGGAAACTGTAACGAGAGCCCCCAGTTGACGACTGGTATCGCCGGAGGAGTTCATTTACATAGTACACATTTAATTTGCCTTCGAATTGGAAATCAGAATTCCTTTAAATTGAGCAAATTTAGGTTAAATTAAGTTTTACATCTATTGGAGATGTTAGGTTAGACATGAGCGTTTCAGTATGTTTTTTTAGAAGAAACATATTCGATCAAGATGAGTTGCACTCACTGTTTAAGATACGTGTGGACGTACTATACCCCAGCGGATATTTCTTTCCATTTTTTTTTTTTTTTTTTTTACGGCCGTTTGAGAAGCCGAAACTGTTGATTGGTATTCGTAGTCAACTGCTCGCATTTATAGAAAATAGTCGGGGCACGTTCGGTGGCTTTTGTGTATAAAATATCATATTAAACGTAATAATAAGCTCGGTGACACCAGAAAAGTCAAACTTGTATTCGGTGAAAAATCATACAGTGGGAACTCTCTTCAAAATTCCCAAAACGGTCATTAAAAAAAAGTACGAGATTCACTTTGTTCCGTGGTATAGTGTAAACTAGAGATATCTACATCGAACAACCTTCAAGTCGTCAACTGGCTTGTTAAAACAGCGAATGGAACCGAGTAGAGGATTTATAGGGATAGCTGATCGCGAATGCGGTAGGCTACGTTCCAAGGACCTTGGAATTTATACAGTATAGGGTATGCTGCTAATAGCATAATAGCCGACGCGCATTGAAAATAATGCTTAAGTGGGGGAGCAGTAACACTGATGAAGATATGAAAAAATATCAGAATACTGAAGAAAGTCGAGTGAAAGCAAACACCATCAATGGAAGAGTCGTTATTGGATTTCGGAATTCAATAAGGTGGGTAAAAATGAGTCTAGTGCGGGCAGCGGGAAACTCAATTAGTAGCTGGTCGATATGCGTTCAGAGTCACGCCCGGAACATGTTTTCTCTCTGCCGTTCCTCCGAATATTTCTTCCAATTATCACAGAATTTTGTAACAATAAGTGGTTCGCTTGTAGCATTCGGAATAGGACGTAAGCTATTACGAGTTCATCTTATTAATGATTATTATTATTTATTTATCATATCTCGGGACCAAGAGCAGCAAGTGGTTACTGTTATCCGGTAGGCAATGTCATTTTTAAAAAACCCAGTAACCTTGGTAATTGCGAGTGCATACGAAAAATACTTCCATAAATAGCAAGGTCCTTTTTCAAGTTTAATATGGTAAACAAGTAGAAAAAGCGGAGATGGGTATCGGGAATGAGAATCGAGTATTCCAATCCACCCGACGGGAGTGGCATTCAATCCATGGAGGTATTTAGTAGTGTTGAAAATGGGTATGTTCAAGTGAGTTTCATTTTCTTTGATTATCGATGATGAGTGGAAGAGCCACAGATTCCTGTGAATGTGGCATGAAAAACGACAACAAGGACGCTAATTAACGCTGCGACTTAAATCGCGATTAGGTTCTGATTCTTTTTTTTTTTTTTATCAACTAGTGAATGCAATAAATGGCTTATGTTTTATCAGTTGTGGCAACACTTTAGTGAAAAGCCAATTTCGTGAGACTGCGACTTGACGACAACAAGACCGCTATTACGCTTGATGATGATCGCGATGAAGGTATTATTCTCATATTATTTTTTCACACAACTAGTGAATGCAAATAACCGGCTGATGTTATCAGTTATGGCAACAATTTGTGAAGAAAAGCGATGAGCATGGGTCATTGCGAGCGAGAATCGAACTAATTAGAGGTCCAGCAGGAGTGTAAACCTGAATGGCTGCCATTTTGGTCAGCTGCTTATTCTCCACCAGGTACAAACCAATAGGAAGTAGGAAATATGACACAGCCTCCACCTGTCGCTCCAATCCCAGGGGGCCTCCCCCGTGTGGCACCAGACATGGGCCTGGCCCAACACCCCACCGCCCCCCCCCCCCCCACACCCCAACTTCCCTATGTACCCACGACGGAACTGGCTCCACCTTGCCCGGATGCTTCTCAGCGTTCAGCCCCCACTCACCCCGCTCCTGTCCCGACATGACAACGGTGGACATGTTGCTCCTGTCCCTTCTCTCATGATGAGTGCCCGGCGAGAAGTTACTATTGTTATATTTCAAATCCTTAGCATCATGGTTTCCAACCCCGACTCCTTGTGTGGATACCCTTGCGCTTTAACCGGTCCACATTAGAAGCAGAGGCTAGGTCAGAGGTGTGGGATTATAGGCCCTGCAGGCGGGGCTCTGTCGGCTGGGCCGCCAATTTTTTTTTTTTTTTTTTTTTCCTTTCCTCCCGAGTGTGCTAACCAAAAGCAAGTGTACGAAGACCTCGTAGGACCACAACTGTACGAGCATACAATAGGTTTTTATCGCCTTTCGAGAACAGTCGTTTGATTGAACCTTAAAGTGACAGAGGGGTCTGATAGAATGTGGCAACGATCGGCACACTGTCATCTAGACCAAAAATATAAGAAAGGTACGCGATTGGTTGTCCACAATATTGAGGTGAGTGGGATGGTGTATTCATTCTTAGTTTACTTTGAATAAATCGAAGTACGTCATCACACAGAATATGCTTGGTTTGACCACGAGGGCCTCAAATGAACCTCTTTGAAATATACGTATTGCGTGTATGTTCTACTCTACAAAAGATGTGTCAAGGGAGTGGCTGAAGTCTCGTACTCCAGTCGTTATATTCCAGCGAACGAAGATGAGCTGCAATATTTATCCGAAGTCTACATCAATCCGGAAAATATCAAGGTATGTCGATTGGTATAGATGCATAAACAGCTCGCATCCAACATCTCTATATGGGCATCAAAACTACGCTTTCCAGTACCTGACCTTAAATCTACCAATTGTTATGCAAGATTGTGACCGAGTATTTACGTTATTTTTATGAGGGGTTTCTAATCTTGTTTGACCACCCGTTGCTGCAATTTGTTGGGTCGTTGCGTGCAAGCATCGGTGACCACTGTCCGTGATCAATGATGTCCGACACTGATGAGAGTGTGTATCTCTGTTTCTGTGCGTGTGTGTATTATGTATATGTGTGTGTGCATGTGTGTGGGTCATTGTGTGTTTGTGTGTGTGGGTGTGTGTGCGTGTGTGTGTACGGTGTGTGTGTGTTGTGGGTGTGTTCATTAGGGTAATGTGGTAGTGTAAGTCGAGTGAGTCGAGGCGGTTGATGAACGTTGATGGCTGCCTCGCAAAACCCCCTGAAGCAATATCCCGAGGTGTAAAGTCATATCTGCCTTGAGGGTGACATAATTTGTTGAGGCATTCCTCCCCGCCGGGTGCGAAAATAACCACAAAGCGATGACCTTTTTCGTTCAAATTGGTGAGGTACCACATTACCATCATGATCGATAGGCAGGTATCACGTGCGAGGCAGCCATAGTATAAGCTGCGCCCATTATATTAGTCCTGAGGAGTTTGAAGATATCCGACGAACTTTCGGGAAACACACACTTGAAATGAAGAGGCGGTATCTATAAATGAAGCACCAGAAGCACGAAACCCACCTAGAATGCCCCAATAAACTTCCGGCATATTCATATGGATTCACGTTGTGTGTGTGTCCAGGAACAACAGTTAAGAGTACTGCAGTTCCTGTGATCCTGGTCCAAAACAACATAATCTCTACGCGGGGTGTGTTGCGGAGAAGTAGACCAACTGTCCATTTTTATCTCATGATCCAGCTAGCGTCATGTGTGGCAATGTTCAGACACTGTGTTTATTTACTAAGCTCAACCCTCTGGCAACTACTGACGTTCATTCACTAGGAATAAGTTTTATTGCTATATTCAGTAGCAACCTAACTAATTGTTGTCCCTATTTTTCCAATCGCTATCAACTGTAACCATATTGTCTACCAACATATAATACATCCGTTATCAGCTCGCGTTCAGCAATCTTTTCCCGCCCTTGTTCATAATGGCTATTAAATGTTTCTGTCTCTTCTTAAGCGCTGACTTTTTTGCCATTGTTGTCAACTTATGGAATATTGCCAAACAACAAATGACGCACTATTCCCTATTTCCCATTGTGTCTAGATATTCCTGTCGGTCTTCATTAAGCAATTCGAACAACATTTATTTTTTTTGTGATTTTCGTTCTCTTATTAATAGATAAATATAGTTTATTCCGTGAGCTGATGTTGAAGCAAATAATGATGTTTCACTTCACACAATAGTTAACATATTCCATATTTCGTAAGCCTGAATTTTGCTCCACTCAACACTCCACTCATATTATAGCTTGTCCCTTACCTTACAGGCATTCGTCAAGTCGTGTCGATTGTTTATCGAACATGGAGTGAATTACCTGATAGTCCCTAGAAACCCCGTGGAACACCGGATGAGACCCTCTAAATTTAGCCTCCCTCTCGGGCATTATTATACCCATGGGTCAGGCGGGAATATGGAATAAACGAAATCTGACAGTTCCTAAATCCCGAGCCAATTACGAAGCTAAGGTTGATTACATACACTTAAGAATGTGAGATATAGCAGAAGACTTTTGGCCTAGCTAACTGATCAGGCATTTCAGGCATGACAGGTTACCTACTGTTCGTTGTTTTATTTGTTTTGGGGGAATTGGTACGCTGCGGTGCCTCACTATAGGTATATATCTTATAGATATATAACTCCTATAGAGAGATTTCTACACTTATATTATCAACAATCCAACTCTGTTTCACTTCTGAAGAGCGACAGCCTTTTTCATTGATTTCGGCCCAAAAGACGTTTGAGGAAAATTTTTCCACATCTATACTAATCCAACCACAGCAACCGATACACAAAATTCCATAGAATTCTCCACAATTCCTGAAAACACGAGTGTGGAAAACCGTTCACGAAGGATTTCGCACTCTGAGGAGACAAACATTTTCTAAGAGGCTATCCCACTAATTGATTACTAGAGATATTCGAAAGTGACCTGTCACCATTGGTATTAACATTGAGATATATTCGGGATGGATGTGAAACCACATATTGTACGGAACATTTCTTTTCCAGAGAGAACACGTATTCTGCGTAATATTCAGTGTTGTTTGTTTCATTTTTAATTTGGTTCGCTCTGAATTCGCCTTCTAACATGCGTACCGACCATCACCGGATACCGTTCTTTTACACTGTAAAACACGGGTAAAGACAGTTGCAAGTACCTTTTCGATTCTGTTGGTCAAATATATGACCAATTTATATATAAAAAGATGTGGAATCATAGTGGCGCGCGTTTGTCACCGTTAACTAATGCGGTAAGCAAGAACTCAGCGGCTGTAACGTACGTGGGGCAGTCATCGGCGACCGTAAAACTAGGTTTCCACCACCAGATGGTTCATTGGGTATAACATGCGCGCAACGTGACTTGACACAAACGGGTGCGCCACGACCAAACTATATGAAACCAAACAGTGGTCCACAGGACTGTAAATAACGCGAAATGAGAGAACCGCTACACTCTGCCAGCTCAGGCATCACATTCCGGTCATATTGCGGTCAAGGAAGGTGGTTACTTTGTCGAATGGATTTGACTGATTATGATGTATACGAGTGGAAGTGAGGCAGTTTTGCTGTCGCAATCAATTCAGTCGTTGAGTCGTATAGGCCTAACTTAGACTAGTAGCCTAACACATGATTGCACGAGAAACGCGCAGCCTATGTAGTAGGTTACTGAATATGTTGTGGTAGAAAAATCCCCTAGTGCCTGGAGCCAATCGATAACATCCATTTGGTGAGTAAATTCGGGGCATTAGTAAAATGTATCTGGAATGTGCTACCAGTTTTCCAAGGGAGCATAACCCATGGAAACAGGTAACACCATATACCCAGCACTTGGCCTAAGTTCTCAACCAAAAAACCAAACGGTGATAATGATTGAGGCAATGGGGACTTGGGGTATTAAACCATCAGTGTTTAAACTGACTTGCCCAACGATGGACAAATCCAACAGTGGGGAAAATGGGACAAAAGTAATAGGGGGGCAATTGTCCTGTCCCAAGTAGTTGAGAATGCGTCCTAACAATTCTTGGTGGTAATGTTTGACAACTGGTTTAGGTGTCGGAATATTGAGCCAATGTTGGGTGAAACGTTGGGTATACATTTTCGCCCAAGATTTTAACAGTGTGGTGTTTAGTTATGTGTAAGAGAATAAATATGATTCAAATATCACTTTGTTAGGTTCATAGCATGTCGGTTGGGACGATATTGCTTCCGCAAATTTCATATATTTGGTGATTTGGGCAAACTGGAAAACCATTTATGGATGTAATCTACCAATTATAAGGGAAACGTTAAGAAATGTTTTTTCAATTCTTCAAAATTGGTCAGATTATGTCGTCATCAAATGGGCAATTTGCAAAATTGAAACGCAGCAGTGTTGATTAAAATAATATCTTAAAATATTTTCGTAACTTTAGGGAACAAACAAGTTATGAACATGAAACAAGTTTGATTGGAATGATTTCAGTACACAACATATAAATTAAAATATTTTTGACTGGACTTACTCTTCAATTAGAATTTGCAAACATTAAATACAGATTGCAGACCGGTTGAAGGCCAGCTCAAAAACACTCGGCAAAGTGCTCTTTCCAGCCATCTGAAGGGTCTTAAAGTCCAAAATGCAGGACGCTAAGCGCCAACCTATGGTGGCATTCCGCTTAGATAGTGTTCGTACCAGTCTCCCCCTCCCCCAAGCCGAAACAAACCTAACCCACTGGCACTCTGTAAACGCCTCGTTCAGATATAGGCTAAGGATTCCATAGATGCGCTGTTGTCGCTGTAGGCTTTCTAATGAAGATAGTCCAGAGAATTCATTCGCAGTGATACGCATTCGTATAGGCATTGCTACTGATGCTCATTTCGCCATGCATTGTTGATTTTTTTATTTGTAATTTCTTTGCCTCTGCGGAACCAGTATCTACCTTTAAACTAAATAGGAATAGAACATATTCAAACACTGACCCCACCTCAGCTCACGTAAATTGGCGTTTTTCACACGTACCGGACCCGATACGTCTCTATGTAATCTCAGCCCTAGGCTAGGATCGGTATTTTCGCAAAAACTTGCAGTGTTTTTTTTTCCTTCTGAAACAAACGTTCAGTTCCGTAGATATGTTGTTTTCAAAATTCAGCCCGAACACGCGGTATCCGCTCTATGGAATCCCAGCCTCAAGCTGAAACTATCTAATTACACTTAACCGAATACTGGTCAATGTTTTTTACTAGAAATGCATGGTTAGTTGTCCCTTTCGATGCATTTTGTTCGAACTAGACTTTTTACAGCACATTTTTTACATTGTGTTGATCTAGAACCTGACTACCGGCATTAGGGCCACTTCCTGTTCGTCATTCAAACCACAGTTTCCAATAAATTTAGTCCCAAAATCTTCACACCAGCATACCATACCACGTGTAACCTGCGTGTTCTATACTGTGTAGCAGTATATATTATTTGTATAGATATATATCATCTTTGAACAACGGATAAAAAAAAATCGTTTGACAATATAAGTACCATATATATCTAAGGAATATACCTTCCGACTTTCGCAATTTCAAATGATGTCTCAAAAGTCATGATCGCGTGTTGATGAGTCAATTGGGGTGGACATGGATTGATTGGCGAACCCTTCCGATAAACTGCCACCTATTGGAAGGAATGTGTCGCGACAATGCGCTGCGAGGTCAATTCTTGAAAATGGTTGGGAATTTACATAAACAAAGGCCAGTGGAGCAGATTGGGAAGAGAGTCCTCTGTGAGGAAATGTAAATGAGCGACCTTCGTACTTTGTTTTTATTTTTTTTTAAATAAAGAGCCCACTTAGACCAGTCAGTATGTATGTGTGATTAATGGAAAAAACCCCTCTTTGTAGGTAAGTCGGACTGTTTTGCTCTTTAGAATCATTTGCCCTACACTCATTTAGAGACCGTCGCAGGCATGGATTTCATCCAGCACTGCGGTTTGTATAACGATTGGTGACCGTAGACCATGCTAGCTTCATTGCTCCAAATTGACTGAGCTTTGCATTTCTCCTTGCACCACTCCCACCCCCCCCCCCCATGAGCAATCATTGCCCCTTCTAACTACCAATTTTTTCCCCCATATATAGCTCTCAGTTGTGCTTTACAACATATAGATTGTGATGAGGCGGTATAACACTTTCTTCTTTCCTCCCCCTACGGGGCAAACCCCTCACCCCTTCGTCGTGTCCCGAATAATTCAAACCCCACTTGAGATCGTGGAGCGAGCCCGGCTTATATTTTTTCGATGCTCAGATTACCTGTATGGCATTGGGGGGCGCGGAGGAGGGCACATTTTTAAAACGGTGGTTCTATTCTTCAGAAAGTGTTTCGAAACATACATTGGGCATCCATGTCCTCTGTGAATGCACGTTTGAAACTACAATACAGTTTTTCACGCATAATTAGTAATTCGAAATATAAAACGTCCAGTGGTACATGAAACGCTCCCCTCAGTAGGGCGTTGACAATGGTTGGCTGTTTTTGTACTGACACCGTTTGTAATAAACCTGACAATTGTAATAGCTGGCCGTTTCTGATAATAAAAAACTGGCGCGTTTTTGTAATAAAATTAGCCCGTTTTGTAATAAAAAAGTAGTCCGTTTTGTAATAAATTTTGGCCCAATTTGTATAAAAAAGTTGGCCCGTTCGTAATAAAACTGCCGCAATTTGTAATAAACATTTTTTTATGGAACACTGGGCTGGACGTAGACTCCGGACCAATCCCATATCAATTTTACAGTAAGTATCTCTATAAGCATGCAGAGAAGAAATCGATATTTGCATGACAGCAGCCTGGGGAGGCACAGCAAACTGGTTGATCATTTAGTCCTCACTTCTTCAGTGACGATAAGTCTTCAGTCCGAGGACCTCTCATTCCGAAAATACAGGAAATCCATGTTTTCAGTCGAACAAGTTTTCAGTCCGAAAGTAGAAACCACGTCGTCAGTTCGAAAATATAATTGGCGATTTTCAGTCCGACCCACCTTCGGTCTGACAAGTGTCTTCAGTCTGACAGTAGAAACATGTCGTCTTCCGGATTATAAGATCGTTTTCAGTCCAACACGCTTCCATTCCGACAAGTCTTTCAGTCCGAAATCTCACTGACACGTCGGCATTCCGAAAAATAAATAACGTTTTAGTCCGACAAGTATTCAGTCCAAAACAGTCATATCATGTAATTCCGAAAAATCTATAACACGTCTTCATTCCCGAAATTCCAAATCCCCCGTTAGTAAATTCCATAAAAGGTATAGTCCAGCTAACACATTCTGGGACTTGAAGGGACAATGTCTTCTTACGAACAAACTTGCCAATTAGGACGTGATAAGTCGATACGGTTTTACTATCGCCACTATACAAGGCCAAGGTTGCGGTATCTCGTCGTTAATGTTTAATCGTCTGAACGGAGTTCCTCCATTTTTTCTTCTGGTGTTTATGCAGTATTCAGAGACAATCATACGATGACGCAAACAAGTTGCAAGGGAGGAACTAATCAGATTTTCAGCCTGAAAATATGCTATTCAGGATAATTATCAATAATTGAGGGATTTTTTTACCTTGGCATATTTTGATGGTATTTTAGGAAGATGGTTCAAGGACTATGGTCGTCCTAGTAAGCACGCTACGGCCCCCGTATGACGGCGTCATTGCCTGATTAACAATGCCGTATATCGCCTATACACAAAGTCAATGTAGCAACTCCTCCAGTATTGTCGTTGATTAATAATCGGGACTCTTCCATTCTCTCGCGTGTGTAAGGCTTTTTGCGAAACCATATTTTCGGTAATGGTGGTAAAATAGTTTAGCACGAGCGTCAACACGTAGCTAAACCTCACAATTCAGGTCAAGGGGGGTAAATACAACTCTTTCTATTATCAGTCTCTGTGCAATACGCTGTAATATGGAGTATAAATTTACACTTGCCAACAAATTCCGCGCCGACCATCATTATAGGGGGTTTTCCGACGAATTTCCCCCTTAAGCTTAGGTGAATTAAAGCGGCGATTTCACTTTGAATTTCTATAAAACTTGGAGTGATCACTAGGGCGTATCTCCAGCAACTGTTGCGATGGTGTTGAGCAAGGATGATAATTTAAAGGGACCAATCGTTACAAAAATCCCTATAGAAATAGACGGGTTCTCGTTTAGTGTCTTAAACTCAAGCCTGGCGATTGTTCAGAACTTACACTGGTAAAGAGGCGTATTTTATTTCCCCTTTACTAATTTTTAAAGGTTCGAACTTATTTGGGTCACCGTTTGTCTTATTATAACAGGCATACCGTATGACTCCCCACACAAAAAAATGAGGAGCCCGTTCAGACGATAAACAGTAATTTACGATAAACTGCAACTGTTACCATAGACTTTTGTATAGTGCGGATATACCGGTAATCCGACATCACGTCCTAATGGTTAATGTCTTGTTGTACGTCATACACTATCGACGCTTATTCGTCTACGCCATTGCCCCTTAAAGCTTGAAAATTGTCTGACAATAGAAACCTGGCTTTGACATTTGACTTACTTTAATTCGGACGACGGTTTATTTCGTTTTCGTACTGGACTTTGTGTTTTTGATTTTCGGAACTGAGGCGTGTCGGACACTGAAGGCGTGTCCCGGACTGAAAAGCGTTAATTCTCTTTTCCGGGACTCTGCGACGGTTGTGAAGACTTGCATTCTGTTTTCGACTGAATGCGTTTTTTTCCATTTTCGGACTGAATACGTGGTCGACTGGACACTACAGTCAGGCATTGTCCCCTGAACGATTGCATGGATAGTCAACAGTCTGCATGAGCCCCCACCCCCATATCCAAGATTCCCTGACTACCCAGGCTACTAACATGTTTACACGATTATAGAGGAGACTTACTGGAAAATGGATAGCGAAGATTGGCGGGGATTTGCCCGGAGACTAACTTCAGCCCAGTGTTCCATACAACTGAGTTATTACATATGGCTGCGTTTTATTACAAAACGCGGGCCATCTTTTTTATTACCAATTGGGGGCCAGAAATTTATTAAAAGACGGGCCAGCTATTACAAAACGGGCCATTTTTATTAAAAACGGGCCCTATTACGAATTGCCGTTTATTAAAAACGGTCATAACAGTTGGCACTTGGCAGGATCACCAGTGTCTTGTTTCTATACTGTCTTGTTTCGGTCGGACAGGTGTGTGTAGTATATCCTTGTTTCTCACTGAAGTTACTTTGGTCCAACATTCATCGTATGCTTACTACTTTTTTCACCAATTGTATCGGGGGTATGACAACGCCGTCTTGCCTTTTGCGGAATATATTGGACTGAATTCAATTTGAAACCTCAATAATGTTTTATTCCACGATCCCGTATTGTATTGTATCTGAGCGAAATCACAGCAGGGCTTCGTCATCATATTAAGAATAACAAAAAGCATTCCTCAAATGCGACGAATCTTCAAAAGATAAAAAATTTCCTAACAGAATAATCTGTTCTGTTTAAACTAAAAGGTAATTTTCACACTCCGTGCATACCATTTAGTATTGATTATATTCATCAATCATTCCAAAGTTCTGAATAACTGAGGGGGCCGCTAAACCCTAGACGCGTCCCTATTTCTCATTAACTGCCTGAGCACATTTAGATTTTGGCTTCTAGTTTTCGCCTTTAAGTAAGAGTCCTTTCTGTGTCAGATGTGTTATTGTTTACGATAAGAGTCACAGCCCATTTGTTGTGTTCCTCTTTGTATTCTTTATTCTTTTTATCACGTCTTGATGAAAGTTGCTTGGGTTTTCTTTAATTGAGGGCCAGACTTCCGAAAGTTTTACTTACTCTGGGTCCTGTCACCAGTGAATCATATTGTGGCAACGTTGGGCCAAATGGTAACCAGTATCTGTGTATATACTATCGCACCTGTATTTTGTTGTTTTTTTAAGGTGGTGATGAATGATATTGAATTCGCTTAGTATACCGGTGAGTTATATCTATGCATGGTTACAGATAAGGGCTGTAGTTTGTTCGGCTGTCGCTTGCGTCACTCTCCGTAGACTGTGATCTGGAGCCTGGTATGACATTTTGAAACTGATATCCCAGCCTCGACAGTCCTTGAGAGAGTGCTGATATTGCTCACACGAGACAGTCACTACGTCAATTCACTCTGATGGAATAAAGTGAAAACTGTACTGAGCGTGTACATACACAGTGATAACTACGACACTCAGCCCACAGGAATACCAGAATTTGATCGTTTGTTTGAGATAGCATTGAAATATGAATAGAATTCTAACAATCGCATAGGGCGACTTACCTGAACTACGTTGCCTACAAACACACAAATACGCTTTTCGCAGCCTTTTTTTTCGAAATCGAGTGAGCGGCCGCGCATGCACAGGTATTCACACTGGATGAATAGAGATGCGCCATCATTAAAACAAAATACTCGGATGGCCACCCTTGCCTAGAATAGTTATATTGATCGTACATAATCAACTTGGTTTTAGGCAAGTGGTCTCCTAATCTGAGACACTGAGGGTTTCGATCGGAGGTGATATCTCAAAATCCAGCAAACGAAAGGATCGTAATATCTATCAGAGTTCACCCCATGACGAAATGTCGAAGTATGTGCGGGTTGATACAAACCAAACGTATAAATCGCATAAATTTGGCAAAGTTGAGCTCGAATGAACTCGAAGGAACCAGTTGTAGTCTACATCCAAGTTTCGTTCAAATCCAACAAAATTGAGAAAATTCCCCACCCTGTATATGAGGGGTGGTGTTATTTCAGACATACGATATAATTACCCGTATCTTTCATTTTGTTGCCAATTCGCTTTCTGTCGGCAATGCGTGAAATTGTATTTTCTGTATTTCCCTGCGCTGTTTATTGGTACGCTGCTCGCTATCTGGTATCTGTCCTTGATGTTCGTGAAGGTCAGTGGAAGTGCAAAACATGACTTTGAAGATTGTGATGCCTTATTAATAGTATGAAAAGGAAATCTATTCCCCAAACTGACTCTCTGTTGATAAGACGATTACGCAATGTCTTCATGGCATCACGGGAAGAAAAATACCTGTTCAAAGCGAAGTCCATGCAAACTGTGCTTTTTTCAAATCCCATACACAGCCATGTTGAAACCCTGATTTGAATGTGGATGCAACACAATTTCCGCGAATATATAGATGCCCGCATTATACTTAACTCATTGAATTCCATTGAAAACAAAAATACCTATTTATGAGGGCAACAGAAACATTCACTGAGAAACTCAAGAGCGACATGAATATCTACAGTGTTCGAGCGTTATACCAGTAACCTGGGAAGGCCTTATTTTCGCGCGAAAAACAATTTGGGAAGTTGAAACTTAGCTCAGAACACAGAAATATTACGCGCCGCGTCGGCGGTCGGGCGCGCCCGCCTCGGTTTCATGTAAACACACATGGCCGCCCAGCGTCCGCATCGGCCGTTTGGGGGGTCGTTTGGTGGAACATAGCTTAATCGTTTTGAGTAACATGGCCAATTGAGGGTCATTGTCGTATGTTAGAAACTAAATGACACTGTGACGGACTTAGGCATGGACGTCCGACGAAAAGGGCTTCATTGCAATTTTCGACAACGATACGGTATAGCGTGGGACGAACTTTGTGGGCTGTAAGTTTCTGTCATTATTCTGATCGTGTTAGTAGTAGTCTAGGTTGAGTCTCTCTATCCGACATGCCCGTTTATTACCTCCACCAACTTATCAGCATCTGTGCAAGGTAAGGTTTTTTGGTCCTGAAACTGAAAATTTTGTTCCTTGAATGCGACTTGATTTTTCAAGCAAGGTAAACGCGGTTCTCCTAACTGGTTCAGCCAGTATTCTCAATGTTTTCTCTTAGAGCAATCTTCTTGAAAGTTTCGCAGCGTCACCGTAAAATCCCAATCTTTTATGTTTGTGTGCATGCTACTATGGATTTGGTTGGTTCCCTCGTGGAGTTCATCGTTCGGTATCTAGTTGCAGGTGTTTCGACACGATATTACCTTCTCAATGTAGAGAACTAAAAAACGCGGGGAATTTGAAACTCTTACTATGGATTCAAAGGTTATATGAACTATCCTCTCTTCTTGTCATCTACATAAGTTTCAAAGCAATCTGCTGCAATCACGAGTGTGATTTCAATCTTCCACAAGCGAAACAGCGCCGTCTATTATTCGCAAGATGGCCAAAGATACGATAATGCCTCTCTAACGCTCCGAGCTATCGGATTGATTGATTATACTCGATACACTGGTGAACTTGGAGCATGCGCACTATAACTGTGAATTGGCCTACTCGGCTAGAGAAAGGATACACGGATACCTGGGAATTTCAGACTACAATAATAATGATGGTCGAACTGGCATACTCTACCCGACACTAGCTCTGATAGATGTCGATTCTCAGATGGTGGAACATATCGAAGAGTGGAGGAGAGAAATTCGAAAGATATCGAGACCTATACGGCTCAGAGTCAAGATTTCTTTAGAGCGTCTTGTCTTGATGGCCATCCATGGCCTCAGAAATCGACCGCTCCACTTGAAAAACACCACCCCAAGGAAGGGGGGAGGAGTCCACCCGGGACCCGCCATCGGAGAAATGCCTACATTGCTCGTAGGCTACTATGATCTCCGAGGGGACCAATGGTGATCAGTACTCTCGGGTCCCTGCCTACTGGGGGAACCACCCTCCGACACCACCGCGGGAGCAGTGCTACTCGGCAGTATCTACACTCTATATAGGGTACTGCCCCCTCCCGAGGACTGATTGATCCTCCAATGTCCCGGCACACTGTGAACTGTACCAACAATAGTTGCGATGATAATAATGATAATAATAATAATAATAATAATAATAATAATAATAATAACGAGAGGGCAATCCCGGAGATGCAGGATGTCAGCGGCCAATGTGGAACTATCCAGTCGTTTTTACCTGCTACTATTTTGCAAGTTGCAAATAGACATAAATAAATAAATTCATATTCATTAAAATTTCCTGAAATTCACAGCATTAACGCTGGGAAACCCTTTTGTTTTTGATACTTTGTACCTTGTTCTAAAATTTGAACCGTTCAGTCCTTCTAATCTCTGAATATACTGAAAACAGAACAGATTTTTGAAGAAAATCCAAATGTGGCCAGAAACCCAACCCAACACCCCCAAAAATTCTTCCCGCGAAATCAATGTTTTTTGTAATTTTCGGCTGATTGCATAGACACGTTTGTAATTTGTCCATGTCCACATTGCTTATCTTACAAAATTTGAAATCATTCCGCCATTGGAATCAGCAAATATCTTGAAAAATAGTGAAAAACTTGTGAAAATGAGAAATTGCTCCAAATTTGTCTTGCCTCCTAAAATTTTCACAATTTTGATAGTTTCGCCTAACTCCAATTGCAAATATGTGTTTCGTGATTATTCAGGCGTTTCAAAATTTTATTATGTTCGGCCACTCCAAAAATGGAGATATTTGCAAAAAACCATCACAAATCTGACGGACACGCATGCGCACTCACAACACACACGCACACACACACACACGCACACACACACACACGCACACACGCACGCAAACACACAAAAGGACATTTTCGCGTGTGCACCTCTTGCTGGACCATAGCACCCATGGGTACCCCACCAACAGGACTCCTCAGTGGATAGTTCCTAACCACCACTATATTTACCATAGCAACTGTTGATATGGCAACCAGCAACAGTAAATGTAGGTGAATTGGCAAAACTGAGTACAATATCTCATCTGGCCCTTCGAAACCGATGAGATAATATTAATAGAAATCGCCACTCAACACACCACTACTGAATTGCTGTTAGCCCCGATCTCAACTTCAACGTGAATTTTTCATCAATGGGCATGACGCATTTTGTTTAACCAACCTCATGCCGAATGCGAGTAATTTAGCTGCGCTATGTATTTTTCTCCACCCATATGTTTAAAGAAAATAGAAATTGATCCTGCCGTGATTATCTCGCAATGCCGCCCTGACATGCGCACTAGGGGGTCATAATTCAACAATTAAACTGGCATTACGCCTCGGATTGGCAGAGTAAGGCCTGCGTAAGCACAACTGAATCACTTAACTGCGCACGGCGCTCCATTCACGAATCGAGGGAAGTTTCGAGCTTATAGCTCGTGTAGTTTGTTCATGTTGTCTTTCGATTAAGAAGACGATTCTGCTAAGTTGTGTGAGAGGAACTTTTACAACAAGGAACCAAGAGGGAGATGGTTGGAGGGATATTTTTTTTAATTTTCCGAATTCATACTATCATATAGCTTTACGTAACTTCGACCATCGGATAATTGGATATTATTACTTTTCAATCGTGAGTACCCTCACATTAGGGTAGATTTGTTGTATAATAAGTATATCTCGTCTGATGTGGTGTACAAAAGTTACTTAGTACTCATTCACATACGGGGTAGAAAAAATAAAGCGAAGATACTCTGGCTACCGGTATTGGTGTTCTATGAACTATTATCCTAACGATAATGAAAACGAAAATGAACAATTCAAGACAGTCGTTCAGACCTATACGTCGGTCATATCGCCATATATAGGCTCACTGGAACCACTCAACCCAGGACATTCGCTTCGGCCACATATAATTTTTCTACAACAACAAAGAAATAGCCCGATTCGGTAGAAGTCATTAAATTTGTTTCAATGGACGCACCTATATATATATATATATATATATATATATATATATATATATTATATATATATATATATATATAGATATATATATATATATATATATATATATATATATAATATATATATATATATATATATATATATATATATATATATATATATTATATATATATATATAGATATATATATATATATATAGGCAGAGGTATTTTTCCAAACCATGGAATAATGTTACTAGGTGTTGCCTAGTAGGTCCCAAGGAGGACGAAAAAATATCGCACAAGGCGGGGGCAACTGTTCCCTAATATTCTCCCGCAGGAACGAAAACGACTTGCGCGTTCCGGCGACACAAATAGACGGCTACCATCGGAATTACCGAAAAATACTCACCTTTTTCGCGTTCCGCACGCAGTAGGATTCATTAAACAATAGATGATAGGTTCAGGCATCCATTGCCCTTCCCAGATTTAGCAAAAGTTATTCGTCCCCAAGAACAGGAAGTGGTCGTATGAGATGTCCGAAGCTTGTAAGGGGCGTGAATGATTCTGTTTGTTTTTTGTGAGTTTTGTTTGCTATGTCGCCAACATACCGGAATTCCGGATTACGATTTATTTCAAAGGCGAATCGAGCAGACACGAACTTTTATCAGCTAATGGTCTATTTTTTTATTTTAGTTATATGTGATTTCTAATTATGCAATAGATTATTAGTTCATTAAGGCTCATTTGTTTTTGTGTCGCTCATATAAATGATCTGCCTCTTTCAGATCAAGGACAATTCACAATTGTACGTTGTGCTACTAAAATTGAGCTTGAAAACAAAATCCTTCACGATCTTGCTGATGAGATCAGTACTGAAATGACTTCTGTAGCAGCTCGGTTACAGCGTAAATAAGTGACATCTAAATGCTGGCAAATCGCTTTGTAGTTCTCATTCCATCCTATTCGGAAGTATGCAGATGATATTCAATATTGATGGTGTTATTTCAATAGCACGCCCATCATTCTATACTTCATTACTAGGCGTCTCAATGATGACTAGAAACTAATTTGGTCATCGCACCTTCATATTATGTGTGCTAAAATTAGCTGTTATAGTTTATAGGCATGTTGAATGTACCCAAAAAAATTAGTTGTTATCCGCTATATATAGCGGTCAGTTACAACCTCCATTATCATTGTCTGATGTTTAGGCGTCGCGCTGCAAAAATGCACACTGACAAGATCCTTTCAGTGCAAAGAGACAATTCGTAACATTCTTGTTCTGATTTTTTGGGAGACAACTGATCTCCTCTTTGTAAAAGAATTGACGTCCCCAATTTCATTGAAACCTGATTTATCAAACTGGCGATTATTTATGTTTCATGTCACGAATGTCCACCTCCTCTGTTGCTAATCTATTCGAGAAAACGACCGCCCTTATAATTACAAGGCAACATGGTATTATATACGAAATATGCATATTGTAGATTAGCCATTACACAACGGAAATAAAAAAAAATTTACCTGAAGACATGAATCTCTATTGCAAGATTACGACAGAGTAATTTTCGGGAGGGGTGGGTGGGTAATGAGGGGGCCAATCTATCCCTATATATTTTTTTTTTTGTTTCATTCTTGTCCCTTAGTGGTTTAACCTCTCACAGCTTTGATAGCTTCCGTGTAAACTCTCAACCTTTTATTCTTTCCGCCATTTCTTCCTTGTTTGTATTATTCAAACGATGTCTTCGATTTGTCCTGGGTTCTCGACATGTCGGGTATATACATAGCTGGTTGAAATAAGGTTATCTTCTTGCGCGTCCCCGATTCGTAGAAGTCATGGAACGCGACTAAGAGTGGCGAATTGTGTTATCTTTTTGCAAATTTCATTCCATTCTGCGCTGCCCCTCTCCCTCGCCTCCCTCCCCCCCCCCCCCCTCCTCGTGTTTGTCGTGTCTGTAGTGTTGCTGAGGCCTAGCATTTGCGAATATAAAAATTACACTTCGCCTTTTTAGTGCTGGGCAACGATATACAAGTATGCGATATGCGAGTATCAGATGGAATCTAGTGTGTCCTCTCATATTTAAAGCTGGTCTCATGACAACAAGACTGCATTAATTCGATAATTAAAAAAATGCAACCTTCAAATCTCGACGACTGAAACTTTTGACCTAACCGCATCGGAAAGCACCTTTGTTCCATTGATGTCCCTTATTGGCCAATCGGTGAACTTGTTAGTATATATTTATTCAATACTCGTTCCTGTGAACTGGCGAGTTTTTAGATGGAATTAATGGAGAATGAGATGCCCATTGCACTTTAATCTCTTAAAAAACGAGAACTTCCTCGGTCGCCTTTTCTTACCATCTTTCTGACCTTGGAATCCGGGAATGCTGAAACGGATGGGGCAGGGCGCGAGGGAGGGAGGTGTTAAGAAGGTAGCGATGAATGTCGTTTTAAACATTTGTTATACGATTCGCAACTTAAAAGTACAAAGGCCTTCTAAAATCCAGTGTTTCAAAAGTAGGTCTCGCCTATCTTTCGTATTTCACGGTAGACAAATCGGCTCATCCATCACTGATCTCCGGAGATATTCAATCTGTGACGTTTAATTCCTCTAGAGTCTCCCATGACACGGTGAATCCTTCAAAGGGGACCGAGGAAACAATCCTCAGATTTCATTCAGGCTGACCTAACTCGGAGGACTATATGACACGGGGCATTCGGCCGGGTATCCATAAGGGATGGGATGTGTGCGACAGTAGTGATAAGTAGACTCAAGAAGAAAAATCTGCTAAGCATGGGCGTAAAAAAAAAATGATCTTTTTCCGCAGGCAGTGTACAGTTGTGGCAATCATGATATAACGCGTAGGATGTTGATGGACTGTATCGTACCAGGAAGGCACTCCGCTATTGACCCCAGCCCCCCCCCCCCCCTTCCCCCGCCGGGGACACTTTCGTCACTCCCTGTTTCACATCTAGGCGAACAGCCTAACACCCATTCGTATTTTAGAATATGCCAAGTCAAGGACGATAAATTCTATTCACCACGAGTGCTCATTGGACAACGCCCCTGACAGCGGGGAAAAGGCAAACTTCTCGTACCATGGCATAAGGACGAATGATTTCGGAGTGGACTCCCAACGATCAATTTAGAATCTCCGCTGTATAGTTTTTGGAATTTCTGGCGAATCATTTCTAGAGCCATCTGAGCGCTTCGAAGGCGCTTGTCGAGGAGACTTGTAGTTGCTCGTTTGGCCTTTTCCTCTTCTTGACGTTGGCGTTACGAACATTTAAAGAAACCAGGCGTGATGCTGCCGCAATCCTATCACGCCCATGGGACCGCCATTTTGTCCCTTGTAATGTGTACGTGGTGCACGTGCTCGACTCTTCATATCAGCACTCGCGAAAATTATGAATATAACACTCCTCCAACTGTCATTCTTGTATCGTCCTGCCAACATCCATAGCATGAATTATTCATTCCTACTAATAATCTGGATTGCGAGAGTGATTTGCTAGAGTCAGACTCATGCCCTCAGAAATATCAGCAAATACAATAATACACCGCCTGGCTATTTTTGCTCACGTGGGTTTTACACCCGCCGTATTTCCATTTTCATGAAGGATATTCATTCAGCTGTTAGACTCTTTTTTTCTTTTTTTGCGCCACTCTCTTACCTGCTTGGACATGTAGGATCAGCCTCGCGCCAGCCGTGTGTGACAACACAAAATTACTTCAACGTTCTGTTAGTAGATAAATCAACCTCTCGCTCCGCTGAAACTGCCAATTTAACACCTGACCTCAAAAAATGCTAGCAAATACTTAGCTGTTGCGTCGCTATTTATTTAACTCATATATTACTCTGATACTCATTAAACCACACCTTCCGGTGAGCTCGTAAGCGCCTACGTCACTTCGCCCGAATGGTTTCAACGACCTTTATTGTTTCCCCTGCCGAGTTACTCTTGTGAAATAACACGCAAAACTGCGATATGATATGATATGATATATGATTTCAAATTTTATATAGCCCTTTCCGCATCGGTGACGTGCGCAGAGCACTTTATAGACATAACTTTGATCAGGAAGACCGCTACGTACTTCAACATTCCCGGAGAGTATGCGGCGCATATAATAACAGCGGTCGGTGTACACAGCTTCCCCACAAGTCCCTTATTAGCACTCGGGTGCAGAGGAGCAATGGAGATGGAAAGGTCGTATACTGGAGAACATGATCAGGTCTTCTCTGAATTCGACCTCGCAATCCCTGGTCCGAGCAGTCGGGAGCACTGACTACTGCTCCGATTTCCAAACGTTTCCATTTCGGACAAGTCTCTGTAGTTTGCAGTCCCCCCCCCCTTTTTTTTTAGCAAAACGTTAAGTCGTGTAGTCGAGTCGAGAAAAAAAACCTCATCGTTCCTTTCCAGCCTATAGAGAATCGTGGTTATACGGCGCGTCCTGCAGAGTGCAAGATGCAGCTATATGTTCTAGACGTCGTAGAATCAAGTTATGCGTACATTTCCATACAACGAACACATTCTTCCGAAAACACGTAGTCGTATAATCGAATAATAGGCGGGCAAAAACCAAGGTTCAGATTACTCGACCGCCACGATCGACAACATCTGTCACTGAGCCTCACATGATCCTGCCAATCTCGCAATATCTCTTGTGCTCGGCAATCTTCTTATGTTCTGGAATCTCACCCTCACTATCCAAAGAATACATTAAACATTGTTCCTTTCCTCCTAGAATTAGACATGCATCTGCTTCTCATTCTTTCTTACTCGCGTTAAAACTACTCCCTCGTTGAGAAAAACGTTTGAGAATACGTTCACATTACAACTGCCCTGAAAATGTTAAGCAAAAAATCTCTAAATTCGGCGCCAAACTTCGAAGACGTACCGGTAATCCATCTTTTATCCTTAACACATGACTACTTTTACTTTGCTAAATAATAATAATAATAATATAATAATAATAATAATAATAATAATAATAATATAATAATAATAGGGCGCAGCGGTCTGAAGCGCTAATGTTTAAGAGACATTGCATCTGTAATAGTTGTGAGTATCACCCCGATTGTCGATTACATACTCATTACACTGAGTTCTGGCAATACACTTGTTGACGTTAGCTACAGGCCTACATCGACTATGGAATTGATTAGGCTGGGGAATTCCATAGATGCATATGTGGGTCCGATACGCATGTGGAAAATCGCCAATTCACGTGAGCGGAGCAGAGGCAAGTGTCCTATTTAGTTAGCAGAGATATATTGGTTCCACAGAAGCGAAAGAATTATAAATGAAGGCAACCAACAATGAATATGCGAAATAAGCCATGTACCAATGCGTATACGGTTGCCTATCACCGCGAATGAATTCTATGGAATATCTTCCTTACAAAGCCAATCAACGGCAGTATACATGGGCTGCTGCATTTTTACGGTTTTCCGCATAAACTTGCAGTGTTTTCTCTTCAGAAACAAACGTTTATTTCCGTAGATTAGTGATGTTCACATCCAGCACGGACACGCATACGCATCTATGGAATCCCAGCCTTATGAAGGCGTAGAAGAAACCGGAACCAAGGAATAAACCAAACACCTGCTGTTATTAGCTGGTAATTAACACAGTTTCACAACGCCCGCTGTGATTGGCTGTCTTGACCTATTTTTACACAACGTTGCTGCTGTTTATTGCGGCTAATAAACAACAGTTTACAACGCCTGCTGTTATTGGCTGTCGATTAACATAGTTCACAACGCCTGTTGTTAGTGGTTGTCAATTAACATAGTTTATAAGGACTGCCGTGAGTGTCAGTTTGGGAGGTGTTAGATATTACTGTAGTTTCTGTTAGGACCAGAGATGAGGTAGACTAGGTGGATCGTTTAACCAATACACGAACCTGCGATTTAACCCGCGGAGAAGTGCAACTCTCTGGAAAGAAATACGAAACCATATCTCCAATATAGTTGAAAACGGGCACTATGGATATAGGCTACCTGCATACGTTCTGGGTCATTTATCATTGCAAGGTTAATTACAGTAGCACTCCCACTTTAATCAATTGGCAGAGTATAGGCTGTTTGATCGCAATTATATATATTCCTATATTCCTATCTTTAGTCAAATGACGACGAAACGGAGATAGTAGTCGAGTATTACAATGATTTGGTTATACGTTATCCACTGCGCTTTACCGTCTATTAAAGAGGCATTATCGTCTGAAAGCGACCGGCAAAAAAGCGACGGTGACCCTTGCATGACGTCAGAATGAGAAATCGTCCCAGTTCAATCCGAATTCGATAGGGTGCATTGTCACAATATAGGTAAGCGTAAAATAATTTTCGCTACAATCGCTACACCCTGAGACACCATAACGTAAGTCATGACGTAATGTTAATGGCATCGGTCCACTATTCGCCGGGTATTGCAAAGAAGAGATGCCTCTTTATGGTTAGATAACGCTCTTCAAATCAAGAGTCAGTGTCACGGGGGTTACCCCCCCCGCCCCAGACTCTACTACATATTTGATCGTCTAGGATTGTGTTTCCAGGCACATAAGTTGTAGGGAGGATAGATATCAGAGCGATAGACGCCTCAAAATGGGAATTCGGGCATGGAGAAACAAAAAATGATAAGTTTCCGAACTGAATAGGTTTGAATGTCAAGAATGTGGGAATTTTCATCATAACTTCACGAACTGCATGGGAATGTTCGAATGAGTGCCGTGGTAATGGTGGTATATAACCCCATACAGGTCCTGGTTAAAAAATTCTTCGACCTCCTCTGGTTATTTTCAGCAGGTTTCCAAAACATTGATATTTATCCGATTCATTGAAATTTATTATAACCATGAATATAACGACGTGATAACGATGCATGTTACATTCTGTTTCGGATCAGCTTTTCTGGGTAGATAAAACTACCCTGGTTTCACGCGACCGGAATAGTTTGTTTGGCGGTTTTACCCACGAGACCATGGTGAAGTTGTATAGGCTATGAATGTGTCCACCAGCCGTTATTCAAGAAAGGCACCGCAACTTGAAGTCAAATCGCTGAGTCGAACTTGACATTATTACTTGAACAACCTTCACAGTTGTCTTGAACACTCTCTGCACACCGGTAACGGTCAAATCACCATGGACGCATCATCAATATAAGAGCAAACATTTATGTATCTACCCTCCCAGAGTTCCCTCACGGTCTCGCCTCCTCTTCTCAAATGTCCAGAATTTAACGAGACAGGCGTCGAGAATTCCTTCTCGCTTTATTATTTCCCGCTTCACCATAGGGCCGTTAAATATATATAGAGAATATAATGATATGAACACACACACAGCACGCGTACGTTCGGTACTCCGCAATTACTATTTTTCGATTCTTTGTAAAACACTCTCACTGCCTGGTTCATTTCATTGATGGTGTGTTTGTTGTTCTTCCATAAGCTTCACTTAATACCCTGTGGATGAATTTATTATCCCAAATCGGCTATTCCCCCCCCGCTATGACAACTAATACAACAACGCGTATCAGTGGGCGCCGTTTTCTTTTTTTTACCCTAGCAGCGCATTATACACATCTTTTTGACAATTGTCTTGTCCTAGGTGGTAGTCTTCATAAAATAAGAACATATAGGATACCCGAATGAGTCACCACACTAAAATGGACACTCCTAAATTGCAATATTCACTATTGGTACCCAAATGTATGGAATCACCCATATAGTTCATATACGCCCACACCTCTCTGCCCCTGCCATACAACCATGAACTGTTATCATGATTTTCAGCCTATGATCAGCCTCCACAAAAGGCAAGTGAGCTTCAACAAGTACTATAGAGATATAATGATATGACACACACACACGAGTACGGTCCGGTACTCGCAATTACTATTTTCGTTCTTCGTAAAACACTTACACTGCCTGGTATTGTTCATCGCAGTGGGTGTGTGGTTTTGCTGTTCTTCATAAGCTTCACTTAATACCTTGTGGATGAATTTGTATCGCCAATTGGTATTCCGTATGACAGACCGAATAAAAAAAAACCCAAAAACGCCAAGGTTACTGCCCACAGTTGCTGGTACTATAGTTCGATTGTCAGTAGAAGCCTGTAAATATAATACAAATTTTAACGTGACGCCAAACGATAGCAAATTCGAGGTCGGCAAGCATATCGATATGGCCATCCACAACCGGACCCAAGTATGAGTTCACAATTATCCCTTTGACAGCTAGTGAGATGACTGAGGATTGCCATTGTACATGTTCCTGGCGGTGGGTTGTGTTAAACCAAATCATCACACCACTGTTGGAAACTCATCGTACACAAGATAACCACGTGTGATATTAGCATACCAACGAGCCAACAACACATATCGCGAGACTCACGGTGGGCTAATTTGTACTTAAAAATGAACCTATTCGGTACCCTATAGATCGAATCGATCCACGGGAAATAAACCGTTCGTGGTATTTTGATCATTTACATATGGGGTGAGTTCAAACCTTGGCATGGCCATTTTGGAGAGCTTTGTGGTTATATAAACAAAAATGCGATCTACATTTTCTTTATTAAATAACCCACATTACGAAAATATTGTATGAGAAACGATTCATAGAATCTGAATTGCCTACATCCCCAAAGTTAGCGCATTTAATGGGACAAGTATCAGGTTCCCCGTGTGAAGGGGGACAGAAAATAATAATACATTTTGACACCATTTAGAAGATTTCCACAACTTCATGTTGCCTCTCCTTCAAAATACGCAATCTGAGACGAAAAAAAATCAATAATTTCGTTGTCATGTTCTTGGTGTCATGATGAGCATAATTAGAGGTTCAGTGCTGTTCTCCGTTTGAATACGCACAGGGGGACATAATAGGAATTTCCGCTATTCTCCAATTTTGGACAACATGGAGGCTTAATGGAATAACCTGTATGTGTATTTTAAGTCCATTAAACAATAGCCGCATCAAATGGCACCAAAACACGAGTCTCAGATACATGTTTTTCTACCATTACAGTTTTATACAACCGTAAATTTTACAGTAGGGGAATGAATCGATACCGGGGGGATTCTAGCATGCGAGGCCAATCTTCCATAATGTTTTCTGTGCGAAACTATATACCAATTAGGGCCAATTACCGTGTTCATTGGTATATTATCCAGAGCAATCTCAAGAAAATCAAAGTAAATTTCGAAAAAAGTATAATTAAGAATTTGAATTTTCTGCACTGAAAGTCACACTTTTGCTGAAAAAAAACGTTCCCATTTGTGTAGTTTCTGTAATAATTAGACATTTACAGGCAGTACACATCTTTTGACAATTGTCTTGTCCTAGTTGGTAGTCCTAATAAAATAAGAACATTAGGATACCCGAATGAGTCAGACTAAAATGGTAACACTCCTTAAATGGCAATATTCCTATTGGTATCCAAATTTATGGAATCACCCATGTGTAGTTTCATATACGCTACACCTATCTGCCTATTACAACCATGAACGGTATCTCGATTTTCAGCTTTTTGATCAGCCTCCACAAAAGGCAATGTTAGATTCCAACAAGAGTAATGACGGCTTCTTGACGGTACCGCCGTAAAGTTGTTGAACATTCAAAACCGTTCATTTGGTGGCCAATGAAAGATTAAAGTTAAAATATTAATTCCACTATGCCCGAATTGAGGCTCAAAGGTAATGAATTATAGTTCTAGAAAAGCGCTAGCATGATTCCCGTGGCTTAATCAATACCCACGTTAGTTAAAATATTTTGATCATTCGATGACTGTGGAGGGTTGTACGATTTGAGAAGGCGTCGTAATAAAAATGGTCTTCAACTCGGTAGAAAACTGATAGAAAGCGGGAAACACATTAGCGCTCTGGCCCCCGGTATTTTTTAATATGCGCATTTAGTATAAACTTATAATTCGAACGCAATTAACAATGAAAAAAAACAAAAGATATGGGCCATGGGATTGTTTGTCAATTCCTAGACTCGACGAAGAGTAAAAAACGTCGCTTATTCAAATATTCACCAGGACCGTGAACTGACTGGTCTCATCGGTGTTCAACTTTGAGCCTAATGGGGGGGCAGACGCTTCCTTTGTCAGTTTGTTACCGGATTTAGCATAGTGTCTATGTTCGATCAGTGATAGTTCCAGGACGCCGATGGTCAGCGTCGAACTCAAGTAATAAATAACAATACCAGTGTCGGTGACACTAAAACGAGCCAGATTATATATTAATTTACTGTTTCTTAGCAACCACATGTGGAGAATATATTCGCTAAGCAAGGCTCTCGCTCGCTAGAAGCTTATAATTATATGCGAGGTTCAAATCGTGTATATATATATGGGTAGAAAAAACATCGTCAAAACTCAATGACCCATTCACATTGAAAAATGACTTTCCGCGATTAGAGGATAAGGAAATGCGACCCTCAAACTGCCCTCAATCGAGCGAATTACATTTTTGCAATCTCATTGATTGAAGATTCCACAAAATTTGAAAGATTTACAGTATTATGTAGGCATCACAATACAGTGCACTCTCGTTAATAAAGGGGTACAATGATTACCAGTAGGTTGAACTCGGTAGCAAAATTCATTGGTTCCCCTTGTGGCAACGTTGGACCCAGACAATGAAATAAAAACAACTCTGCCATTAACGAGAAAAAAAAAATGTATTGTATACTGCACCGAGCAGAGGATCGAACATATGGCAAGGCCAGCAAGGATGCAGACCTGGAAACTGCACTATTGTCAGCTGCGATATTCTAACCCGGTACACGGAATAAGGCAATGCCCGGCCCTTTGGCGGTTTCACCTTAATGTGGGGATGAGGGTAATCACACGCAGACGGCAACCTGCCCACCCTTTTTTGTCCCGCTCCAAATCCTTGTGCTGAGATACTAGCGAAGAAGGCAACAGGGACCATTTTTAAAGGCGTGGTATGAACCTGTCGAACCACTCGGCGAAATATGAAAATAATCTTTCGGGATTTGGAGGTAAATCTGGTGGAGCAGCACCACGAGGGGAAAGCGACAGTAGGGATGTTGAAGACGTAATGACGACAATCGAGTCGTATAGTACAAAGCTATATAGGTTACGGGTATACCGTCACTATCAATAAAAATTTGGTCGAAAACCGTTGAGCCGGTTTTCCGACGGGGCGTCATAGAACGCAACGTGAATTATTCGCCTGGTATTGAAAGACGGTATTATCACCGAGAACATTTAGCTCCATTGAGGATTCGGTTTCAAGTTTGTTAGAGAGTAACATTTTCCTTCTCTGCCCAGTCACCCTCTCTTCAAGGAGTTCTAACGTCTGTTAAAAAAAGGCTTTGCGCACAATGCGAGATGTGTAGGATAGGCCTAACGTGAAAATATTCGAAGAAATCAACTTGTTGCTGTTAGCTAAAGCGAAGTATGCAAAGTACGTAAATTGACACCCACTCTAAAACATTCGAATGTCACTTAACTTGTCGTGCTCAGGTTCTTCTTAGAGTAATTTTCTCAGTGATTCTATTCTGATTGGGTGTTGCTTTTCACGGATAGGACATGAAGAACCCGAGATTTTCTTAACTCGGTTCCTGACTAAACCGGAACCAAACACGCCAGCCATATAGGTCCCTATACTGTCACTAGCTCTGTACAATAACTGTTATCCTTTCGGGACTTCACATGTTCGACAGCTCCTTTCAATATTCTCATTGATAAATATCTGCCAGACAGAGCGATGGTCAGTGAACAGTGCTCCGGTGACCTGTCCATAGAGATTGGGGGGGCTTGTCGCTCACGAATCCGTAAATGATTCAAACAATTACAATACATAACCTTTCCGAGATGTATGCGTACTTGTCTCTTCATATTCCCCTGCTATCACATACTAGTACAGCCCCGTGAAAGAAGAAATATGAGCTTTATCATGACAATCTGACTGTATTCGACTATCTGTTCTTGACTGATTGCGGCGACGGAATAACACAGAGTCGATCCACTAGGGCACATGTTTACAAACTGCTCTTGTTCGTGATGCCACACCAATTCCAATAGTGAATCACTGATAACAAGACGTTCCCTTCGAATTCCCGACGATGTTGAAATTTTTGAGAACCCGCAAAAACAAATCGGAAAAAAAGATTTTTAATGCTGTTGTCGGCAAGAGGGTTTTGGGTGATGAACCCCTTGTCTGGACATGAATGTCCCCCCCCCCCGACGGTCCCCCCCCACCCCCCCCCACCTCCCCCATCTCGGACAGGTCCATTCCTAGCGCCGCTCCCGCCCCACGGTGCAATGGACGGTATAGCACTGATATGTACGCGGTTGGTGTGGGAATACGATTCGTTCATGATTTCGACCGCAAACTGCCTTATTAGACTAACATCCACTCATTCGACGCCTTTTACCGTCTTAACCGTACTCAGGCTATTCAAATAGGTAGATCTGGATTAATCCAAACGTTCACAAAGATATCGGTGAAAAGTTGTAAAAAGCACCCATTGGGTAATTAAGCCTATAAAAGGCCGTTGCTTGCCTTTCTACTGCGGTATTCAACTCAAACAAGGTCCTTATCTAATCAGTGGGCGCACTTAAAAGTAACGTTTAACTCATCAGGGAACATCGTCATTTCAGTTCATCAAAATTCGAAGGATTTTTGCAACAGAAAGACATTACCACGGGGGGCTATTTGAGTAATTTAGAGGTCTACCTAAGGAACGCAAACGAAACTAGTGGCCCAGCTCTAGGAAACACTGCGCGAGTTGCGGATCTCATCGATGAAGCTCGGGAAGCGTTGGTACCACGTCGATCGCATTATTGTTTCTGGGACCATGAAACAATGCGTCTGGCGGTGGATAGGGCCGATTAGGGGGGTCGCTAGGGGGGGAGGGAGCCTTAGACCCCATTTATGGGACGGATGACTTTCCAATAGGTGAGTCCGTTGGAAAGTCAAGTCACTACCACGACATTTATAGGAGTTCATATTGATAATAGGCCCCTGAGTTGCGTAGCATATCATAGCGATCTCCGAGAAATGTCTATTCATTATGGTAATTCTTCTTCGAAACTAAAGCACTTCCTTCACTGTTACATTTTCAGAATACTGTATCAAACACCTCTAGTTCCACTCTAGCTTAACTTAACATGTTTGAATATCTTGAGTGCGCAAGATATGAGCCTAACCTCCATCACCCTATACTACTCCAGATGTGTGGATTGCGGTCATGTAGCAGTAGAGCCACGTGAACATACTAGCTATCTAGGAGAATTGCTCAGTCACAGTTAGACAGAATATTACGGATTCGAATTGCTTATTTCAGCTTCCTTTCATGTTTTAATTACTTTAAATTCGCAGTATTCCCTGGCTGCATGCATTGTCACGACACTCTGTGTAATATTCGCGCATATCACATCACAGAAAAATTCACGAACTATGCTACATTCTGAAATTCGATAACCGACAAAGATACCCGACTTATTGAAGAGCTCCCCATCTGCTGCAGTTTTCCTGTACGAGGCATTCACGATTTCATCGCACACTATACTATATATATACAAATAATTTTTTAGTTAGTGGAATCACCATTGAATCACGCATGAATAATAATCTTTTCTAATTCCTATCATCACGTACAACATTTTTGAAGCTTGTTTATATTACAAGGTGTCTAGGTCGCTACTAGTAGGCCGGGTTGTAGTCAGCTAGGAAAGTCTTCATCAGAATAAAAAAATATATGTAATAAAACCCCTGGTACCTTTTTTTTTTTATATTATTATTTATTACATATACTCCTTTTCCTCATTTGTTATTAAGGGCGTTGTTCGCTAGTTTGGCTGTTTCAGAAGTAACACTGTTCCGTAAAGCTTAAACTTGTCTGGCTAAATAGTGTATATTCAATGTTGCTTAAAGATGCATTCTCGTCAGAATATTCTGAATCCAAGTGTGGGCCGTGGAACAGCACTGGATTCCATGTCCACTTCGAGAAGTAAATTATTTCTATACGTAGGGGGACCACACATATTCACATTCCTTCTTAATGACGGGGAAGCTCGAGACGCAAAGTTAGCTTTTCATGTATGTTTGCATTTCGAGGAAACAAATGGATGGAATGGAAATGAAGTGCCTCTCGCCCAAATGAACCGCTTCGTCGTCACGCCGAACTGTGCCGAGTTATTAGCTGAGGTTCTTAGCAAGCGGCTAGTTTAGGTGGACAATGTCCAGGCCCCGGCAAGGTTAGGGAGCCCCAACCAAATGTTTACAGGATATATCAATATGACAGGAACGAAACTACGCGTGATCATTCCATGTTGTGGGCGGCGGCGGTATTCCAGCTTGATATCGATTTGAGTTACAATTAACATCGAAGGTGTGGTACACACAGAAAAGGGCATCTCGCTAAGCAGGCATGGTTTTCTTGAACGGTTTTGGTCCTTCAAACATAGTACGAGGGAAACAGTTAGTATGTATTTTATTTTCTGTCTCTCGTTGTTTTACTTTAAAGAAGGGTTACTGGGTTATGCCTAAATGTATCATTGGCATGATGCAAAAAACAAGTAGGCATTTCCTCCCTGCTTTACAACCTGCAAAATTTGAGTACCGTACATGATTGCGTTCCTCGAACTGTGGGCAATGTCATTTATAGCGGAGCGGAACAGATCGCCATTACACTCCGAAACAGATATGTAATTTTTTGCACTTTGAGTTCAGTTTAGTACTGATGCAGTTGCACCGCCATGTGGGGAGTTTTTTCACACCAGTTGTTCAAAGATTCGTTTACGTGTACATAGGCATCAGTGGTTGGCGTCGTGATAAAGGTGCAAAATTGAGTTACCTCTATGTTTTGCCGTGATGTGATCATCGATGTTGCATTGGCCACACACGTGGTCATTGCTAACTCGGTTCTCGTTTTTGTTTTCTGGAAACCATCTCAGCCTATTGATGCCACATTTTCATCTCATCGGTATTACGGAGTGTCCGTTGACCACTGTTCAATTTATGTTGTTTATTCCCCTCCAGAATGTACCCCCCATTCTGCCAACGCCCCTCCCATCCTGGTTTCCGCTAAAATATTTATTTAGTAGCCAATGGTAAAGCACTCAAAAAAATTTTATAACCCCACTTGGAAATAACCAGCGCCAGTACTTCTCCCCCCCCCCCCTCCATTCGAGTAGTCCAGTTTGCATGGACCGTAGGTCTTGTCAATTGTCGTTTTTCCCTCAGAGATTACCACCCATTACCACCTCCCTCCCTTGCCTCCTCAGCTTATAATATAGCCTAATAGTAACTTTCATATTGATATTAAATTCCACAAAATAACCTGCTGCTACCCTTACTGTACTTACCCGATAGAATCCAAACAGAACTTCCCAGGGCAAATCTATGAACTCCCAGGGTCACCTGTTTACATTTCTGAGGAGAAACATGGCCAAAATTCCTGCGCCAACTGGCCTAGGGTAAATGGAAATGGCTGTCTGCCAATCTTTTTGTAGTATGAAGCGCAATAGCACAGGTCAATGAATTAATCGGTTCAAATGGATTATTGTGCACGGCATTGGTCTGCCATACTGGATTTGTAGGCCAGTAACTTGATCTAAACAAGGTACCGTAATGATTTTTTTATTCGAAATCAAGGGGCGAACCCAGTCTTCACCAAAACGACCCAGTTTCACGGATCTGCCCCGCATATTCTAAACAAATTACAATGCGCGATTCGCTTGATATATTTCTTGGTCTTTGGCAAGGAATAAAAAATCATGAGCATTTTTAAAAAAATTTAAGTACTGGACAGAGGCAGGTTAGGTTCTTGGATTAGGTGGCCGCCAGCCTATACCTTACATCACTCAAAGATAAACTAGGATTCGGCCTCTTGGTTGTGACACACATCATCACGTACCTCTGTTACTTGGGTACCGTATTGAGTTTAAATTCCTGACGCTGACATATTTCCGTATTTGGGGTGGTGCACCTGATTGGTCCGTGGCGACAAGTAGATGTGTTGACTACCCAGGAATTTCTGAGATTGTCTACTGTGGAGTAATTTTCCTATAGCAAACAAGTGTTCAGTGTTGTTGCCTCAGCAACTATGTTGTTCTCTTTGTAACCTAGGAGAGTGTTGCAAAATTACTGCCTCCGAACGTCAACTGTGAACCGAATTATTTGACAAAGGACAACTGCAGGATGATTAATAAGGGGCTAATCTGATAGTGGATTAAAAACCGAATGCGCCAGTTCAAAGCGGAAGTTCATACGACTTTCGGTTACAGAGATATTAGTCCTTTGAAGTTGTGTATTTTGAAGCATTTGTAATTGCGCCAAAACGAAAAAAAAGCATCCCATCTGACAATAATAAATGATGGCACCCAATTGCACAACCCTGTGACACTTCTTTGTTTTCTATTGAAATTCAAACATTAATTTCACTTCGGAAAAGCATAGCATTTTAGTTATGGAGAGGAGTGCTGAAGTGGGTTGGTAGCTGTTGATGGTTTACTTTGGTGAGAGAAAGACACAACAGAAAGTCTGACTATTTCTGCTCTAAATGGTGACTAATTCAAAACAAAGAAACAATGAAATACTTAAAATATTTTTCCGTGTTTCCTGTGTGACGTCATGCGTTTATGCGACAATCGGGATTCTCCCCAATGTCTTTGCTTAATGTCCAAACTTTGAAGGCCAATAACTCCAATAGGAACGTCGTATTGAAGTGGGGGTTTAGACCTAGGATACCTTTTTCAATTCTCCACGATATACCTCGGTATGTTGTTCTCCTAGCCTGCAGTTGTCCTTTAATGTCCATTCGATGCATGGTCAGACAAGTGGTGTGTGATTTTACGTTGTCACCTTGGTGATGCGAATGATAATAACGCAGCGGATGAATTTGGAGTGATCAACCAAGAAAATGTGACTTTACTGTGATGAATAGGAGGGTCATTTGAGGAACCCTAAATGCAACAAAAATAGCGGCGATTGTAATATGAAAGCATACAGGGAATATCCATTAGAAATACCGCTCGCCAGTTATCGCGGAATAATAGACTCATAAAGGATGAATGGTTTGGACATCAATCTTAAAAAATCAATGTCTCCTTATAGTCTTCAACGACCCTCGTTCGTATTCAGAAAATGTCAGGCTGATCGTTACTATCCCCCAATCACGGATCACATTGATCCTGATCAGTTTTCCGTGTACCAATATACCATACGGAGGCCTCCCAATTTACCCCGTAGGCTGGTAGTGTCCGAGACATTTATTGCGAGAAAGGAAATGGCTTTCACATCAGGGATGGCTTATTTATTGATAATGACCAAATTTTTTATACCTAACGAAGAAATACGACAGAGGCTCTTTGCGTCGCCGCCGTCAGATTCCGTACGTAGTATTCGTAATAGGATCCCATACAGACAAATTCAATAGCGACTCAATCAATTTTATAGAAGCTTCATTAGGACGATAGACAATTGGAGCTTTCCCGCGAAGCAGGGGTTCAAAAAAAGTGACGAGTACAAATACATGAAAGCCTTCCCCAAGGGGAGAATAGGACCTATACGTAATATAAAGTACACGTCGTGGAAGATGGCTAAATATTCAATGTCTCGCTGCCAACAGAACTAACAGAACTAACTTGTGTCAGGATATCTAGAGTGTTTCAGAACACATCTGCATATAATGGATAGCAAGGCGTCTCTCTCAAGACGGACAAGTGCCTCAATATGACAGTATAAATATCCACATGTTAAAACGGTTTTACCATCGATCCCCTCCCACTTCATTCTATGAACGGTGCTTTTTAGAATAAAACTATTTGCAGCTTACCAATAGTACGGGAAGTCGACCAGGAAGGTGTTGTGTTTACATTCACTGTTCTTTTCAAGCTTGAGTTGTTTTGGAGAGGTACGAAGCGGACCAGTACTGCGGGGTGTAAACGACTCAGGTAGTGGTGTTCTCTCGTCAAGAATGGACTGCCAGAAGGTCAGATGGTCTAGAATTTCGTATCCCCTTAGAGGCTGAGAAGTTCGTTCGGGGAGGTCGAACCTCTCGGTCATTATATCTCCGATATTCTGATGCGAAACTCCCGAACCAATCAACAGGTAAATAGGTCATTGGGCATTGCAACTAGCAGAAGTCATCAAGGCTCGTCCGAGCAAAAATACAAAATGCAACTCTCCCGAGGACTCAAAAGGTGGATCCCTTACAGAGCTCTTTTTTCACAGAAGATCATTGACCCGTCTCTCGGTAGTTATGCTTCGAGTCGGTACTTTGGTAATTACCAGGTTGAGTAAACACAAACCGTACGTGCTCTCCAAACGAATATGTGACGCAGCAAAAACCCTGGTTTTTTGTCCGTATACTGGGTATATTCGGTATATACGAGGTTCGAAAGAACGCACCATTTTAGTACCGTAGTGGAGGTACAAATGAGGGAGCAAATGTCCGAGCAGATACTCGAGTCTTGACGCAGATTCTCGTGTCAGTGTGACATTGCTCAATCGACCACGTTAATTGGTACTCATATGCCTCTTCCCGGGAACACTACAGAGTTCCATTGTTGAACTTTACCTTGTCATTTCTTTCTCAATCTCCAGGTCGCCGATGACGTAATGGAGAACTCGATCAACTCGACTAACGCCCTCTCGATGACGGAGCCAGATGAGAAGCGCCCTCTTGGAGAAGGATAACCACCGAGACTGAAAGCCCTGCTCGAGTCTTTCCGGAACTGGTTGGTCGTGTAACCTACGAGGTAATTCTCGAGAGAAGGCGCTCTTCGGGTATTCCTGTTTGTTCTTGACGCCTCCGTAACTAGCGCCAAGGTAATAACAAGGACCGTAGATCCGATAGAGATCGCGGTCTTCGAGAGGACATAATGATGATCTGTACCGTCCCCGTGATACTCTACAAACGCTATTCACTGAGGGTCCCCCGTCAGGTCGCTGCCATCCTCGTCGCCACCGGCGTAGTCAACTGTCTTTCGATGATTCTCGTGATCCTCTCCTTCAAGCTGATCAACGTGGGAGACGCGAAGGCCATTGTGGCCTCCAAGCCGGTCTTCGTCGGTATCCTGGGCTGGATACTACTCCGAGAGGTCCCGACTCTCTTGGACTACACAGCGGGCGTGGCCTGTATTCTAGGGATCGTGTTTCTCTCCAAACCGTCGATCATTTTCGACAGCCACGCACTCACCCACGACGACAACCTCTACGGGGTTCTCGCGGCGGTCGGTGGCACGATTTTCACCACCATTGCCGCCATCTTGAAACGTTTGCTCGGCCTGAAGGAGGTCAATCCTCAGATAGCAATTTTCTATTTTTCTATGGTGTCGTCCATTACCAGCAGTATTCTCTGTTCGATCTTTCAGCGTTGGACGTGGCCGGAGTCACGAAGATCCAACTCTTGCTTGTCGGGTCAGGGTTTCTCGGGTATTTAGCTAATCTGTATCTTGGTTGCTCTATGGACGGAGAGAACCTTTCACGTGACCATTATCGGTTCTCTACGGTTATATTGGTATGATATTTCAGTATTTCATATTCCACGTCCCTCCCGATGTATACAGTATAGTAGGGTCCATCTTCGTCCTCGCATCCACCATCGCAATAACAATGCGCAGACAGAGGGTACACCTGTCCAGACCATTAACAGTCACGCAAATGGGAAAATGCGGACAGAGGCGCACTTCACATTCCTCGATTTTTTTTAGGGCTTTCCTCGGAAAAAGAAGTACAATAGAGGGACGCCCAAGGCCCTTTGGGGGCGCTTTGGGGTACATCAATGAAGATGAAGTGAGCATCGTTTCCTCGACCGAGGCAAGCGTTGTGTATTGTAGGGGCGTGACTGCGTCGCGGGGGCACTTGGTATGTCACCCGATGATATCGCCGTCTCCCAAGATACCCTAATAGATTATATATTTATATAGGCAGGATATATAGGGTTGCCATTCTCTACCAACGTGCAAACGGGAACCACGTGAGGAACAGATATGGGATTAATATTAAATGCCTGATAGATACCATGTCCTATGATAGTATGACCTATAACAAGGCAGGACAGGACTGCTGTCTTAATGCGTTGGCTAAGTATTCGTCACATTGAGGTACCGCCAAAGAGGCGTGCCCTTATATTCCGTGTACTTAATAAACGATTCGAAGATGACGAAGCGCGCCGGTTGACACACTGCTATAGACCTCTCCTTCACGTTAGTTCAGAGAATCACAGTGACTCGGTGGTAAAATAATTGGTAATTAAAACAACGAAGAAGTAGTGATACAGTGACAGGATCCACAGATTGACTCTAATTGCTGTCGATCAACATGGTACGTAGCACATGGGCGCACGTGTCAACAAATATTTTTTAAAGTGAAAAAAAAAATCATTCCAAGTCAAATACTTGTCATGGTCAGCAAAATAAATATGTATTATTATAACATATTCTTCTAAATACAGTTTCGAGACGATTCCACAAAAAAAAAAAAAAAAAAAAATGGGCATGCTAAAGCGGAAATGAAAATAACTGATTTTTTTTTTTTTTATCTCAGGATGGATACGCGCAAGTGCTAATTAAAATGCAATTCGGGTCAAGTGAAATTCTATTAAAAACAATGTTAACATCATCCTCCATTTTATCATAATCTCCGATTGCCCTGAGAAAGGAGCCTCTTAACCAAGGGCGCAACCACTGGCCGTCGGGGTCCTGACCCCCTCACCTAAGTTTAATGAGGGCAATAGGCCTACATAGCATTTTCTGTCCACAAATATTGCACTTCACTGCTTCGGACCTCACTGCACTGATCTGAAGGGATACATCACATAATCCCTGAAAATGTTATTTGCCTCTAATCAACCTGTAAAATAAGATCCCGTGTTTCGCCGCCCCATGGCATCATGCCCTGCAAAACTAAATAGCGTCTACATTTAGACGAATTGACCACGGAGGTCGCAGGCGTGATCTTTCCTTGGGCAATAGGGCGTTGACGTGAGATGATGACTTTTAGACTGGGGTTCAATGCGTCTAGATGTGGGGTGCACTATTGATGTCAGATTCACGAGAGAGCACACCTCGGTCAGAGTAGGCTGTAATTTGTTTTCAGAGATTAAAAAAAGAGGGGAGAAAACATCCAAATAAAATGGAATAGCACCGAGGCGGGCACTACGACCATCGTACCAAGGCGCAATAAGCTTTTTTATGGTAAGGCTTATAAAAACAAAAAATGCGCACATTGTTCAGCGCTTATCTATAGCAGTTTTGTCGCCATGAAAATAATAACACAAAATTCATTTCGGTATATTGTATGCGGCTTTCATCAACGAATATGTGGTTAAGCTCCGACGACATTTTGAATTTTATTTTTCTCTATTTACACTATTCGTTCTATGCATTTCATTCAAAAAAACTATTGTACTTAAGTAGACAGTGCGGTAATGTGATCCCTCAAATCTCACAGTTGACGGAGGTCGGACCTTCGTAAGAACGTTTCCTTCGGCAGTAGTAACATTGACCGATAAAGGGATCTTGAAACAAGTGGTTCTGTCTAAGGCAGTACGGAGAACGTATACAGACAATGAGTTTGCCAAGCAATGTTTTTCACGCAGTCACACAAGTGGACACTTGTGTGTCGTGAAGGGTTCATGTAAGTGTGGGTTACCATACGTTAAATCACGTTTACCTGCGTGATAGACGTGATTTTCCTTTAGTGCAGATGCATCTTTAGGGGGCTCAGAATGTGAATGACACAAGCAACTGATTGGAAAATCAGTTGAAAAGTGACTCGCTGGGGAAGAAATTCCTAACATTAGTGCGGCATTCGTAATCTACGAAAGCAAAAAAATCCCTCGCAACGGCACTTCAATGGAAGTCCTGATCTAATAAATTTCACTAAATCAACTGAACTGTTGACAATGAAGTATTGCATGGGGCCTCAAAATAAATTGTTGTGATAGCTGTCTCTCTCCCTCTCTCATATTATCTAAGTAGCGTAAATAATTCCTTCAAGCGGGAAGACCGAGCAAGAGACTAAACCTCTGAAACAGAGGGCGGTATGCATAATCTCAACTTTACTGATCATGCCCTTGCATAATTTTTAGCCCAAACAAGCCATGCTGGTTGACTATTTAATTCCGCCATGTCAGCCTACTAATCTTTTCCTACAAGTCCAATGCTACTCCTATTACTCTACTAGAATTGCGAAATCGATTGTGTTTTTTGGCCTGCTTTTTTTTTTTCACTTTTTTTCAACATATTGTTCAAATAATTTGTATGGTTTGAGCTACAGCAACCATTGGTGCTCTAATTTATTCTTGGGAAGGATACGGGATTTTGGGGGATTTCTGCATTTGCATGTCATATCGGTCTAGAATAGAGATTTTCTGCGTGGTCTGTTGTTTGATTGATATTTCACCTTAATCATATCCTCTATTGTCACTGTGCTGGGTATGGTAGACAACCCACCAAGTGCCCAACAAAATGTCATGGGGCTGCTATTTGTTAATCGATTGAAGGGGCACTATCGTCTGTTAAACAACCGACGACGTTCCAGTCTAAATTCTATATCGATACTGTATATCGTCACAATGATCACATGATAATTATGTCATGTAAATTAGCTCCGGAATACAGTTACGGTAAGAAACCGGCGTAATTATTTTACGTAACTGCCAAGGCTCTATATGAATTCGAAATCAAAATCGAAATGTTAAATATTCCACCATATTCCATATGTATCATAAATTTTCGTTTCCTGTTCATGCAAGATTTTTCAACGAAAGAGGAAAAGTAATAAAAAACAACGTTTTCTGTACCCGCCTAGTTTCATGCTGTTGTTATTTCTCGTCGAAAACGAGAGGAACATGCAGTCACTGGTGTGTGCTGTGTGTGTGTGTGTGTGTGTGTGTGTGTTCATGTGAGTTGTTTTTCGTGCGTTCGTGTAAGGCGTACGGGTGCAGGTTTGTATGTTTGCACATATGGAGAGTGAATATGAGAGAGAATGGAGAGAGGAAAACGTCTAGTGCTTTTGAGACGTTGTTGTCCAGGTATTCAAGGTCATAGGAAGGATGAAACCTCCAAAAGTTTGTCGGCACGATATCTAAAAACGCAGAATCAAGAGTATTCATTCCACAACACCCCAATATGGTCGCAGATGAGAAGGGGGAACCCTATTGTTCTGGGCGTCATGTTAGATGACTTTCTTATAAGAGGACAAATCCATACGGATCTCGATCCACGGATTTTGCAAGGATTCTCATCGGCAATCCCTGGAATTAGAACTTGTCAGTCCATTTTCTCTCTCACAATCATTGCGCCATAGTGAAAAGTAGAAACCAAATCCATATTTGTATAACTTCACCATGATTGCGGGGAAAGCCCTATGTTTTGATGCTTTTCACTCTGTCTTGAAATTTGAAACCATTCAGTTCTTCCAATTATACATATACTTACAAAAGCAGGCAATTTCGAAACTGGAAGCTTTTGTCCAAAAATCAAGTTTTCTCCCTAACATCCACATTTTTCCCTACCTTTACATCTCTGGTAACACGATGGTCACTGTGTTATGCATACATGTAGAAACGGGGCATGATGCTATGTTGACGTTAGGTCAAATTCATTCACGGTCATGAGAAGTAAAACCTTGAAGAACTTGTTAGCACAAGATCTAAAAGATTGCGAACATGTACCTACGGCCTATATATTGACTTGTTTAAACTAGTTTACAGACATTGCATACATTGCTTCCATTAATTTGGTTGTGTCATGATCATAGAGGGTTAAGAACATCAGCACTTTTTGTCAGGGAGACAAAGGTGAGGTCTTAAAACAGTAGATGTCTCGCAATTAATACGTAAAATTGCTTTGAATTGTGTGAACGATGTTTATTAATAGGCAGGCATGAGAAAACTCTAATTGAGCATGTAAAAACTGCTAGAAGCAGCACTAGGCTAGTTTGCGGAGTGTTACCATCACCGTGGAACGAAGACCTTATAGAACCAGAAAGCCAAAAGGCTTAGTGATTCCTTGACTCTTTCTGACAACCTATACCAGACACAGGACAAATGGGAGATAGTACCACTCATTGTTGGAAACAACGTCTGACAATTTCTCAATTCACCTCCGACCTATGCCAAAAACAATAGGGTTCCTGTACTCCCCATAAGAAAGCTACACACAAAGTTTGAACCCGATCAGACAAACCAACCATTCGGAACTTAATTCGTGTTCACAAGGTTCTCAGACGTTGACCTCTGGTGACCTCATATGACTCTGACCTGACCCCAAAATAATAGGGTTCATGTACTCATCATGGGAACCATATACCAAGTATGAGCTTCATCCATCCAGGTAAGGTCAAGTTATTGTGTTCACCAGCGGTGTCCCACACATAATACAGTACATACATACTACCTACATACATACATACATACATACTACATACATACATACTACATACATACCTACCATACACAATCCACAATACACAATACCCAATTACACACACACACATACACACACCTGGCATGACTGCATAGATTCCTCCGAATTCGTCAAGGAATCAAAAGCAAATGGCACTTCTGAGGAGAGAACCTACTGAACTGCATGAAAGCTCACAAAATCATTGGTAGTGGAAACGTGATTGCTACACGTGTCCCAGCTACAAACGTTCATGTCGCACACATGTATTTATATGTCCTTGATGCATGTTAACAAGTAATGACGCCTGACCGCCAGACAACATCCTCACCAAAAAGTAGGCGGAACAAAACTGCACATATTGCGAAAACCCTCCGCTGCCCCGATTCAAGTCGAATGTATATCAGTGTAATTCATCTGGACATCGAAAACGGGGGTGGGGGGTGGGGTCGGTTGCATGGTCTCCGTCCAATTTGACCGTCCCAGCTCCAACGTGGTATTGGTTTTGGTGATGGTAACACTCTAAAAACTCTGGTGTGACTCTAGCAGTTTCATTTCAATTATTCTGTTGTATGTGTGCAATGGATGCAATGCCTGTGAACAAGTGAAACCAGATTTTTTAGAATGTCATCCGTCTCCAGGTTAATATTGAAGAGGGGAAAGGTATGAAGAATGAATATAAATATTACCGATTTGAAAAAAAAGACGGTTTAGATTAAACATTTTGTAGCACTATGTTGCTATCAAATATATATAGTGTCATGATCTTGTTGTATTCAAGGCTATACGTATATTGTTAAATCCCAAAACCACTCTTTTAGGTGCTGGTCACATATAACCTGGCTGATAAACAATAGCTTGCCAATATTTCCTACAGTTTTCTCAAACAACACTTATATATTTCTATAAGCATGTTATGGCTGACTGCTAATCAGAAATTGTAATTTATTAATCATAGATAGAAAATCTACCAATCAAAGATTATAGATAACAATAATTACAATGGAATGAGAAAAAAACATTAGGATGATTATTTAAACAGGCCTTGTGCGGTTGGAATGGCAAAATGGGACTATTGACAGGAGCCAACAATAGCTCTGGTCGAGGAAAGTCTGATTGGGTCGGAGCAGCCACCAGCGTGGCTTCGGACTTCGGTTGACGCAGATTTACTGGTACCTCGGAGAATGGGCGAATGGGCTACACGCCTAGGTTGGTCAGTGTTCAAAGTGACTGGGCGGTTCCATACCCTTAATCCGTCATTCAAGTGACCCTGTATTTCCTTTTTTCCATTCCCTGTCTGCCAGTGTTCGGCAACCTTCCAGATATGCAAGGTTGGGCCTCCGCCCGAGGGATTGTTGGAGGTAAGGGGGCGCTCTTCCTGAACCCCGGCAGAGGCGCTCTGGCGTTGGGTTGTTGTTTTTTCAGAAGTAGGTTGCCACGCATAAAATTTATCAATTCATTCGTCTTGATATGGACATAGGTAGTATTCCGGTAACTAGATCCATTCAAGTACACGCTTTTTTTCCGATCAGTACCTATAAATTCAACTAGGATGTATGGGAAAAATGGTGTAGATGGTTACTGTGAACAGATGTCGATGGTGCGTATCCGCAGTGAGACGGATATGGCAAGAGCGGGGCGAGAGGTGGAATGGGGGGAGACATTGGTATCGTTGGACGCGCAACCGCAGAGGGACATGTTCCAAATATGCTTCTATTTTCGATCTCAAGGTCTAAAAACAAGTTATCTAGGGTTATAACAGTAGCGTATTTGTGGTTCGGGAAGTCCCGCCCCTCTCCCACGCATCCACTGAGGAGGGAAGGCTGTAAATATGGGGAGGCGCGAAGGTGGCAACGATGGAGGGATGAGAGCGAGAACGGGAAATACAAATAGTTGGTTGATTCAATAAATAAATTATTGTGATAATTGTTTCCCGCCATGAGGACAAATGAAATTTGTACCAGCTCATTTTGGGGAACATACATATGTCACGAATCCCCCATTTTTTCACCAAACAAAATACACACCATCTTAAAAAACAATAGGTTCCTGTATTCTTGAAAAGAAATATACCACATGAAAAGACTAATCAACCTGGACTCCTTCCCCTTTGACCTTTAACCTGACCCAAAATTAAGGGGTTCGTGATCATATGGGGAACATCGTATACGAAGGTGGGCCTTCATACCACTAGGTGGTATTGAATTAGTGTGCAAGCATGAAAAATTGCCAAAATATCAATTGTACACAAATTCTTAGTTTCGATAAGAAAGGACTTACATTCTACACCAAAACCATTCGGTTCTGATCTCTTGGATAGGAAGTCGCACCTAATTTCTAACTTAATCAGACCAAGCAGTCTGGACTTCCGTGTTTACATACTTTGCCTTCACCCCAAAATATAGGGTTCATTATGCTAATCATGTGGAACACAAGTACCGAGTATGAAGCCTTCATCCCTTCAAGTGGGGTTCGAGTTATCATGTTAATAAGCAAAAATTGCCCCAATATGCAAACTTCACAAAAAATTTTCCACCAGAAATCATCCCCAATCAACACAAAAAACAATAGAATCTTTTTATTATAAAAAAGACAACACAAAAATGTCTTCTTGCAAAACATCCTACTATAACTCCTGAAATGGGGAAAGGAAGGCTAGGACAAAAAACAATGAACAATCGTTAACGATTCAATGTTACTGACCAATGTCAACTTTGAACAGGGAACGTGGATTCTTCCAGCTACGCCTTGCAAGAATTTAAATAGAACATATCGTATATCTATCTATCTGATTGCTTCAGTGAACTATTCGATACTTTTGAGATATAAGTAGTAATACAGCGCCCGTACTAGTAAGTATCTTACCTAATTTGCAGCGGTCGACTCGAACCCTGTTTTGTTGGCTTCTTTTGCCCTTTTCTTCAATATGCTGTCGCGCCATTGTCAACTGAAAGCATTAGCAATAACGAATAGTGCTGAATCCAGTCACGTCTATTGACAAAACAGATGGCCGATAGAGGAGAGAAAAAACGTTATTGTACGTACCTAAAAGGTTTGTTGAATCATCGCTTCTCAGTTATTATTATTATTATTCTCGAGTACAGTATAGGGCACAACGGAAGTTCCAGTAATATTTAGGGAGTCGCATCAATATGAAAGCTGACAATCTCTGCTCTTGTGGCCATCTACGAATTACTGCACTCCGGGGCCTTCCTCGATTTTAGCCGGAGTGAACTCTATACGTAATAACCGCATGAGGTACATGGGCAATAGCTGATCTGGCGAAATAAAATTCTCATTTTGACAGAATTTGTAACGGAAAACTCAGATCTCAGTGATTCCTTTGCAGCGCCACTGGAGGACTAAGGGATGTATTTTGGCCCATGACGTCTAATGGTCTGTACAATTGGCACAGAGAAGAAACAAAACGCTGTTGTTTGTGAGTTATTCTTAAAAATCAAGTAGATGGAGGGCTAACATTGTAGAAGACGGGGTCAATTTGACCAAGAATTGGGTTGGGCTCTCATCTACTATTTTTAGGGACCCAACTTGGGTCAATAACTTGACCCAGAAATTAGTTAGTTCCCGGAAATGACAGTGTCTTTTTTACAGATAGAGAGTAGATAAATAAGATGCCATCGGCTGCATATTCAACGGACACGAGCCTGGCTGGGGCTGAGCATGTTGAGCTATCCACTTTTCAAGTCCTAGTGAACTATATATGTAACTCAATGAATGAAATAGGGGTCATTCTTGCTATAAAGGGTTAGTATGTACATAGCAAGTATGAATGTCCGTGAAGAGATTGAAAGACAAAAACGATAAAGTATATACTCCGACGACAATACTTGTTGCCAAGTTTGTACTCTCTACTCCGTTTCGTTTCACGAGCATTGTGCTCACAAGCCTTTCGGACGTTAACCTCTGTTGACCTTCGATGACCTTAGACCCCACACCAAAACAATAGGGAATGGGATCATTAATTCATATGGAAAACCTCCGTGTCAAGTATGAGGTCTCGACATACTTTATTTGCCACAGTTCTTCATGCTCACAATGGTTTTCAGACATCTGTTGGCCTTCAATAACATTGCACCAGACCTAAACCAATAGGTATAATCTACTCATTGCAATTTGCAATTCGCATACACCCGCCCACACAACAAACACGCGTGACTGCAAAAATCTTTGCCTCGAAGAAACAGTTCACTAATTCAGGAAGTTTTACTTGTTCAGTCTTAACACAATAAACAAGCTAGGAAAAAGACCATGCAGGGGTGCCAAATATAACACATGGAGTTAATTCACGAGAGTTGAGTATGAACAGTAGTAGAAACAGATTCCGAAGTGTTTTCTCTCGTTTACATATAGCGCTTCAACACCCGTGTTGCTTGCGAGGTATAGGGAGTCGTAGCAATGGCTGGGCCCATTGTGACTCCAGGAGGTTGGCCTGCAATCTTACCTCGGAAATTGAAAACATGGTGATGCGATGAATCCAGTGGTTTCCAACAACATCGGCCGGTACCAAATTGCAGTCATGTTGCCTATTGTACTCTGATCTAACACTCTATCGGTCCGGTAACAGTGGAGAGTGAAACAGACGTGCAAATGAGGAATGTCATCCACTATAATAGGCATGTGGGACTAATTCATCTCGTAAAAGTTGTACGCCGCACCCACATGATGACGCAGTTGACAAAGCTGGAAAAAATCTTCAGTGAATGTTGCATATTGCTATTGTTGGATTAGCCAATAGCAACATAATTCTCCGAGTTTTGCCTAAGAATTTTCATCTGACACGCATGCCTAACGAGCGCGTCTGGACTGGCTTGCATTCCATTGGCGCAATTCGCGCAGTGCTGTAGAAATCATTGTGACATATTACATAATGATACGAAAACGCCTATAACCCATGCACCAATTTTCACAAGCCAATCACGATGGTAGCGTTGAATTTTCACAGCAATCACGACGGTCTTTGGTGATAATTTTAACAGCAACACCCCGCCCAACATTTTTCCACAGCCAATCACGACAAGCTTTTTAGTTTCACAAGCCGATCCCGATGGTCGTTGTTTTTCACGTCAATCAACAATTCTTTTTTCCACAGCCAAACACGGCAGTCTTGGAATTTCACCGCCAATCACGACGATAGTTGCAGTTCACGCAATCACTAAGGTCGTTATATTTTCACAGCCAATCACGACGACCGCTGTATTTTCTGTTGGTAGAGAATATACCTTCTAAAAAAACATCACCTATGAGTGTCCCTCGCGAGAGAAATGAAAGGGAAATATTCCCCGAGTCATCCGCTGTTCCTTTCTGTCCTTTTTCTACGAATGTGACCCCGGGAATAGATGGATCTGCGCGGACAACCCCCCACTTAATCGTTTACAATCAATGTGATATCCCCTCGCGTAACCCAATTTCAACATTGAAAGGGAAACGTGGATCGTTCCAGCTACTTCTGCGAAGAATGTGAATGGGACCTACCGTATATCTGATGCTGGTAACTAGTCTACTCGCTGATCATGAGTAAGCCTACGCACCCCGAAACGTATATTTATCTACCTCTAGCGGTCGACTCGAACCCTGTTCCCACTGGCTCTTTGCCTTTTCTTCAATATGCTGTCGCGCCATGAAACTGAAAGCTTCATATTAGCAATAGCCGAATTGACAAAACAGATGGCAAGTAGAGGAGAGAAAGACAAGTTATGTACTTAAAAGGGTTGGTGGATAAATGCTTCAGTGTGTTATTATATTCTCGAGCGCAGTATAGAGTACCAAGGACGTTCAAGTAGATTTAGCGAGTCGCGTATAAAATGAAAGCTGGACAATTCTGCTCTTGGGGCATCTATGAATTACTGACACTCGGGGGCCTTACCAGATTTTAGCCCCCCACCCCCCCCCCCCCCCGAGTGAACTATGCATAGTATACCGCATGAGGGTTCCTGGCAATTGCTGATCTGGCGGTATATAGTCACATTTTGAAAGAGAAAAAAACTTGTAACGAGAAACCGAGGACTCAGTGTTCCTTGCCGTGAACTGGGGGACTGAAAAGATGTAGTTTGGCCCAGACTTTATAGGGGGTTTTTCGCAAAGGGTATGTTTATTTTGTGAGGTTTCTTTAAGAAGAAAAACAAGATGGAGGATAGATGAAGTGCTAGATAGGAGGACCCGAGTGCAGATCTTCAACCGGACACGGGGCTGGGGCTGAAATGATTGCTTCTCTGTGCTAAATGAGCTTTCATTCTCAACCTATAGTGCACACATTCAGTAACTTCAGTGGAGTAGAGTTATCTATTCTATATATGGGAGAAGCACATGGCGAGTAGAGTGTCCAGTGAGTTATTTGAGAAGAGAACGGATAATGACTATCCATCTAGATGACAATCCCTTGTGCCAAGTTTGTACTCTCTACTTTGGTTAGTTGTCAATCATTGTGCTCATAAGCTCTTCAGACAATTAACCTCTTGACCTTTGATGACCTGGACCACCCGCCAAACAATAGGGCTCATTCTATCCACATGGTAACCTTCGTGCAAAGTATGAGATATCCAATAAGTAGTTGCACAGTTCTCATGCTAAAATGTTCTCAGACTGCCTCTGTGGCCTTCAGTGACATCGGAACTGACCAAAAAAGTAGATCACTCCTCGTTGCATTTTGGAACATCAGCCAAGTATAGATCTCTACGTCCGTTTTCGTTGCACAGTTATCTTGCTTTAAGATTTTGACTTCTGGTGGAGTCAAACCTGACCCCAAACAAGAGGTCGACTTTTCACAAAACGCGTAACCTACATGTTCGATTAATCTAATGATGAATGGCGTTCCTGGATATCTTGCCTCAAAACGAGTGTCGCATACACCCGCCCACCCACACACATACAACAAACCACGGCGTGAACGCAGAAATTCCTTTAGCCTCCGGCAGAAACAATTCAGTAATCAGAAAGTTTTGCTTGGGCGGGGTGCAATATGACACAACGAAAGTTTATTCACGCGAGTATATGTATGAACAGAATCTGAATCCTTTGCAATTGTTTTCCGAGATAGTGAAAGAGTTCCGCCAGCGGCGGCGAATCATATGAATAGTAATGAAACGAGCACAGAGTGGGAAACATCACCAAGTGTTCCAATGCAGCGCTAACGCAGCATCACGAACAAATTGTCCATAGTAGTAATATCGCATTTCCGTTTTAATGGGCTTCGAGTATACACCGGAAACCAGGGAACTGTTCTCGTTTCCGACACACCCCTAGAGTTGGGCTATACAAAAAAAAAATTTGAGCCAACTTCAGTCATTATTAGTAAAGGACAAAAAAAACTTCACTGTGTTGTACAGAAGTGATGTCTCTATAAACTGCGTCGTAGTCAGGTAGTGTCGTAAGCAAGCATATAACAGTCTGAAGTTATACTGACTGAAATATCCAGCAGGTTCAAGAATATCAATTACGAATGAAATTAGACCCACGACGTGACGTGCCTTGAGGAATACACAGACTCCCCGGCACTGGAGCCATTCGGGGGAGTTTCGCCTAGGCTACTTACCTTTTTCGCGTTCATTCAGTAAGAACAATCTGGTCCAGTCAACTTCTCTTCAGATTGACCAACAGCAGCAAACAAATTGTTGAACAGATAATAATGCGGACTTTATAAGAAACCTTCATGAATCAATATACAATCAGGCTCAATGACAATGTGTTTTTTTTTTCTATCTCTCGTTTCCCCCCCATATAGCGCTTCAAAATCTGTGTGCTTGTGCGTGGTATAGAGGAGCCGTAGAAATGGACTGCCCATTGTAAAAACTACATTGTAAAGCTCACTAGGAAATTGCACATAGGGCCCCTATGTGGTTGATGGGAGGAATCCAGGGTTTTCCACAACAGTGTCCGTGCACAAATTGCAGTCATGTTGCCTGTTGTAATATAATCCTACAGCAATTTGTATAGCCTCAATGCAGAGCTCTGACGCTAAGAAGGAAATCCTAAGAAGGAAGCAAATGGAGTAAAGGTGGGATTTCACCCGAGACTTGAGGAGTCAACACTTGTGACATGCAATTGTCGTTGGGACGGGCATTCCACAAAAGAGGTCTCCCAGGATAACCTTCGCACTCCAGACGTTTTTTCCTTCGCTTGGCCTCGGTGTATAGATGACGTGAATATGACCGTACAATGTGCGAGAAGGCTGATACGGCGTCAATGTATCTTCAGATAAAACTCGGAGCGGTGCGAGTGAATATCTTATACATGAGCAAAATAATCTTGAATGAAATACGAGCCTGAAATAGGAAGCCAGGGGCGCTTTGCCATCCAGGTGTAATATGTTGCCCTGGTTGACAACGGGTGACAATCCGGGCAGCAGCATTATGTATGTGCTGCAGCTTTGTTTGGCTCGGAAAGAGGTAGACCAAAAAGCAAGCCATTACAAAAGTGGGTGGCATGTCACAAAGGCATGTGCAACTTTCCCCGCAGTTTCCTGATGTACTCTCTTGATATGCCACTCTATTGGTCCGGTAGCATGTGAAGAGCGAAACTACAAGTGCGAATTAGGAATGGCTTCCACTATAATAGGCACGTGGATGTTGCATATGCTATTGTTGGAATTCGCCAATAGCATACAATTCCTCCGGAGTTTTGGCCTACGTACATTTTCATCTAACACGCATCGCAAACTAGCGCGTCTGGACTGGCTCTGCATTCCATTGGCGCAATTCGCGCAGTGCTGTAGAAACCCCGTTGTACACAATGAAAAGGTGCCCTTCTTCCTGAACAATTTTAAGAACCCGAATCAAATCACCTCGGATTCGTCTCAGCTCCATCGAGTTAGACCGAGACGTCTTAATCTTTCCTCGAGAGATTATTGTAAAGAGAATAGATAATTTATCTAGTAAGCCCTCCGCTGAACGTTTTCATTGCGTGCTTCTCTTTCGAGAAGAAACGGATTCCATACTTGGGCAGAAATACTCCATGTGAGGTCACCCCAGTTGCTTGATCCGCCTCATAATAATATCTTTACAAGACACGGAAGACGTCTAATCAAACCGACAATCCGTACCTTTCTGCAGCTTCAGCACACTGCTCGAAAGGTTTCAAAGAAGAATCAGGATGAACGCCGATATCCTTTCCTCAGTCCCCCATTTCCTGAATGATATTTTGCCGTTCAACTTGAAGGAAGCGTTGCCGATTGAAAACGGAAACAAAATGCATAATCTCTGCACGTATCGCCATTTGGGAATTATATCAAGACCCCCTTGAACAATCGCAACATCTTCGTTCGAAGCAACCTCCCGATATAACTTTTTATCGTGCGCAAACTTTTTAACTCTAGAATTACCGATCTTCGAGATCGTCAAATATATGCGCAGAAAGTATGGCCCAATAACCGATCCCTTTGGGCCACCACTAGTGATTTTGCCGTAGGAGACTAACGCCCATTGATGACAACACGATTGTTTCCCATTAATAAACACACGGACGAATTCACTCGAGGACATTCCCCTCAATGCCAAAACTTTCAGTTTGAGCAAGAAGAACTCATGAGGAACCTTGTCAAAAGCTTTCTGGAAGTCTATGAAAATAATATCAAATATAAATATATCGAAAATATATCATTCTGATTATATCGTAAATTTATCATTATATCAAAATATATCATTCATGAGTTGGCCTGCATAGTCACGGCAACACCACTGAGCCCCATCTGAGACCACCACCATCTACGTAGATGCTCGGCTGACAATGAACATTTCCCCTAACATCTTGTGCTATGCTTTGATTGTGGCGTTCACACACATGGTATTCTTCGTCAAACTGTTTCAGGGTGTTTAGTTTGAAAGATTTTACCCAAACCTTAGTTTAGGTCCTCACGACTGTTATTTTCCGTTTCACATCATCGCACATTCTTCTTGTGACGTCCGCTTGTTATTTCCTTTATGGTGCGGAATTTTCCTTTTTACCAGATGCCGATTTGAAAAGTACGTACGGTTACCGTACCAAACTCCACTATATACTCCCCTTTTTTCCTTCAGATCCCATCACTGCATCAGTTTAACATCAACTACTGTGCCACCCATGCGTTAGATGGGAAACAGAGTGCCCATAGTTCATATGATTAGACTTCTGCACTAAATAGATTTTGATGAATTCTGGATTAAAGTTCCTCTCTGAAAGTCGAATGTCAACCGGAAAACGCGTGTCAGCTAGTCTGTGCAAAGGGAATGTCGCCGTTTGTTCCAATTTGATCATTGAATGGCGTTACAAAAAAGTGCACGAGACCAGCTGGAAGGCGTCAATAACGTACGGTATCTCAAATACTCCCGTGATTGGTCGCCTCTAAAATAATGGAAACGCAGAATAATCAGTAGCGACGGATTCCTTTTCGCGGAACAGAGTTCCATTATTTTGCGCCCGAGGGAGCATGTTAATTATTAAGTTCCTAATATCGCGTGACTGCAACATTCGTTCAACACACCGAGCAATGGGAAAAGGGAAAAAGGGCAATCCGGGTGACTTGACGCTGCCGCATAGACCGGAAAATGGTCTGGGACAATAAACAAAATTTGGCTAACTCAGCCATCATCGCGTGAATCAAACGATTTCCACTCATTAATCACTGAGTGACGAAGTGAATAATAGCAGACTGGTTGATCTCTCAAGAAGAATTGAATGGCGTACGTGTGCTGACTTTACTAACATCACTGGTAAGCCAGTAGGGGCCACCTAGGTCAACAGTTTATATTTACGGGTGTGGGCGAAACGATCAGTGTCGCAGTTTCCACATAACCACCTTCAAACTGAAATGTTATTTTTGGACTGGAATGAACGATCAACAGTCTCAAAAGTGTGCAGTACTCACTCAACGTTTCGAGACCCCGGCCGACAGCTGAACGGTAACTTTTCTGTCTACGAGGATAAACTGCCAGAAAACAAGCAGAAAAAACATTCGCGATCTCGTGAACTTTCAGAGATTAGCTCGATCAGACTTGAAAGGAATCAAATTCACAATCTCTTGATCTGATCGAATCGCAGAGACTATGTTATTATTTTAAGATGTTCGAGAGCCACTTCTGAAGAAAAAAAATCCTAAATGTCCAAGAATCGTTTAAACGAGCTTATCACTCATTTTTGTCTCGCCTGAACTTTGTTCAAGGAGATTCATAGTGATCACTTTGTTGTGTGTGGTGTCTGTCTGTCTTTCTGTCCGTCTGTCGGCTCTGTCTGTCCGTATTGCGGTTAGATAGTCCTTCACCGTGAAGCCATCATTCTTGGACCTTCTTGTGAGTGCGCGGTGAGACTTGCCGATGTGCATCCACTTTCGTCTCAAAAGACCATACTCATTAGTATAAATTTGCATATTTTGAAAATTTTGCCCGTAAGCTTGGTAAAGATAATCTCTTGATCATAGATGCATTGGTGATGCCGTTCGGGGTATATCACAACTATGGGTGTACACGATTTGATCAGATTCCTGGCATTGTATATGCTAATTAAGTAGTCTAACTTGCATAATTTTTGACGAAACTTGGTGGAGTGGGTTTATCTATAGTCCCAATAAATTTTACAGTAGGTAGGGACGAGGTCACCTAAGGTCATTTATGTACTAATTGCATTTTACCTAGTTAATTGCATAACTTATGCAGATTTTAAAGTTGGTTGAATCCTCATGAAACTTGGTGGAGATAGATGGTACGCCTTTGATCCTGAAAATTCCCACAGGCAAAGGTCACTTAAGGTATTAATTTGAATAAATTGCATAATTACGCAATTTTCGAAGTTTTGTGAATGGCCAGTAACAAACTGGAAAAGAGTGCAGTCAGGGGGCTCGTAGAGATTTGTCATGGTATGTGGTGGTTCAGTGGATCAAACAACATCGGAAGACAGGGTCAAAAGGTCAAAGGTCAAGTTTTAAGAAAATGTGCTGAGTTTAGGAGTTACAGGCCAAATAAATAAAACGTTCATTTTTGGGGTTTGTGGACTGTGATGAGCTCTGTGTGCTTCAGAGACGAAACCAAATCCCGCTTCGATCTGACCACCTGGTCTTCAAAGTAAATTCGCATATAAAAAATTGTATTAATATGAATATTATTACATTATTATTTAAATGGAACTGGAGGTCATTCAGTGTGTATCTTTTGCAGGCTCATGCCAATTTCAAAGTTTGTTTGATTTTTAGAACTTCGAAGAGTATTTGAGACATTTGAAGTCAGAAATTGGGTCATGGCAATTTCCGTGGCAATTGTGTCTAAATTTCCCCTTTTAATTGTTGGCATGGTGCATAAAAGAACAAATCACTATCGCGAAAACCAGGCGAGCACGCAGTCAGAATTCTACAACCGACTCCAATAGTTCCCAATAACTGTCCTGGGAAATTCGCCTCACGGTCACGTTTTCATGGCGTTTCATAGCGATCAAAAAAACACGTGGTTGAGCCTGCGTGGTTTCCATTAGCGGTGGTGGAATCGGGCTCTCTAATAATAGTCCAGTTTAGGTATTTAATGAAGCAGAAAACGAGAAATGAAACAAACGTGGTTTTATATTTCAGGTTGGTGGGAATCGTCGACATATTTTATATAAAAAGGCTAGATATTGGCTCATGTATGACTCTTACAAAATAGCGCATTTGGGGCCAGAACTTAACGTCTCACTTTTGAGAGGTGAGCCATGAAGCAAAAAAGGGTTAGAGTAACATCCAGCTATGAAAATCTATTGGGCGGAATCGGACCGGAATATCACGCAATGTCAGAATGTGTAATACCAGTTAATTAAATGAGACGTTTCACTTGTTCTCAGTGTTGTGACCAGGAATAAATTGCCGTGTGCCCTGGTCTGTACAAATCGACGTTATGAATTCAGAGAATTGGTTTGTTAACGGGCCGTTATACGTAAGATATACTGTACTTTGAATACTCCTGTAACTACTCCTCTACCAAGAAATCGAAAGTAATGATTTTTGGAGTAGTACCGGATTTCTCTTTCGGGCTAAAGTTTATCGTGATTATACATTTTTTTTTTTTTTTGCCGGGAAGAATGTTTCTGACCTTGTTCAGTCATTTTATTTATTTCGTCTGTACAGGGACAATGTATAGACTGACATGGCAATAGAAAACAATAGACTTTCTAAATGCGGTCGTTCATCATTGCGCCTTTAAAGGACTTCTGACTAGGGGCGGGCCGCCACAATAGGTCCGAGGGGTGGGGGCGATGGGGGACGTGGCATCACCACTAACGCGAAGGCGTGAAAACCGATACGCAACGCGTCTTCGTAGGACATGACATTTTTATTGTATCAATGTCAACTTTCCAATCCGTATCATTTTTGCGGACGTTACCAACCGACATGGAGCTCAGATATGTTCCAATATATAACTTAGGAGAAAACATGAAGGCCCCTCTGATAGATTGAATTACCGTCTAGACGAATATGCCTGCCGAAAGCTCGCAAAAACGCCAGCCGTAATAGGCCTCACAAGTGGTCATGTGTCCTGGATAACGTGGTAGCGGGATAGCTGTTACATACGTAAGTTACATCTCTACATGCATATCTACTGATGGGGGCCCCCCCCAATTTTTGTTATGGCGAAAATAATTAATTTAATGAGCGTGATGATCGTCCTTCGGGGGGAGGGGGGAGGGGGGAGGGGGGGCATGGAATGGCGGTATCGTGCAGAAAGGGGACATGTTACACCTACCTAGATATCAGCCTAGTGAGCACTTGTCGGAGAGGAGAAGGCAAGTCTCTCCAGGGATAATCCACGATCAATACGGACAGGGTTCCTGATGGGCAACCGTCGTGTTGTTTTTTCTCTTCCTCGGGAGAGATACAAAGAGCATTTTAAAAGGTCCTCTGAGTATAAACTCGCTGGGGTTATGGGACGAGGCAACGCTTCTCAGGGTTAATAAAAGGAATGTTACTTCATAAAACCAAAAATCGATGGAGATGTAAAGGAGTCCGTGGACTTTATAACGATTATTGATTCTTGATGCGATGATTTTAATAATTTTGTTCCTAAAACTTAAGAATGTCCCCTACATATTGATCAATATTGAACTCAGTACCCGACTTCAGTCCACTTGACTGAGTTTCCTAGGACTCCGACCCTCCAGGCATCGACCGACCCCCGTCTTCCTACTTTGACTCTCTTAACTGTCTGCATGGGGACCGACTATAGTTTTTATCTACGGCCCCACCCACAATATTACTAGTATACTGATTCAATGGCGAAGCCCACTAAGCGAATGGCTTCGTTTACACTTGCGAGCCTATGCTCCGCCATGTGTGCTGTGTGAAAACCATCATAGATATCAAAATAAATACTATGACCTGCTTAGGATTAAAGAAATGAGGTCGTCAAATTACTACTATACGACATTACCTGGCTTCCAAATCTATGAGAATGAAATGGAACAGTGAATTTGGGAATAAAGACATCCGTTATACCAGATAATTGTAGGGGGTGGGAGTATGGCAAAAGAGAGCTAGGTAGCCACAACAGACAAGAAGGAGTATTTCAGTTAATAAATATGACCCTACTCTAAACAGTGTACACGAACTTTTCTGAGCATTTAGCCATCACAAGGTAATCGACCGCTAAAAAACAGTGTCAAATTCTTAAACGTGCATGGTCTGTTGAACTGTTAGATGATTGTATAGTGTTGAACTCATGTTCACCAAATGTATAGGCCTATAGCAAACGGGTGACTTGCACTATGTTGCTTGCCGTTTTTTTTTTTTCCGCATACATCCATAATGATAATTCGTTTTGCCAGCGGACAATATTCGGGCGTCTAACAACGGTTCATATATTTTAATTTGCTCTTTGTGGCTGCCTGCTAATTCCTTTAAATATTAGGCATCCTACAGAAATTTATTTTCGTGATGGCAGGTAGCAACTGGTATGAACGAGGCTTGTTGCGGATCGAAATTTGAAAATGGCGATATACGGTCTGAAGAGAGGGGTGGAGATATAGATGGAGTCAAGAGAGGTCCGCATTGGTATCGTGGGGTGCAGCCTGAATGACATTTTTCAAAGTTGTTTTTCTTTGAGGCTGTTCAAGTTACGTAACTAGTTATCTTGGGTATAGTAGGTAAAATGGGGATCCTACCCCCTTCACCAAATCCCCAGGTCTCTCTGACAATACTTGGGTGTCATGAACCTCAGGTCTAATCCATAAGCACTCGTGTGAACCATCTTCGTGTATGCACCTTGGTATCTACCGAGAGAGTGATACCTTGTTCAAATGTTGACTAAAGATTAAATTACCTTCACTTCTAATAAATTCATACCCTGCACGAAAGTTTTCTTATCAAATGAGTGCTTCTGTGTAGTTTTCATGTGTTTATATATTTTTTTGACCGATCCCTTTCACAACCCTTTGCCTTCTTTTACTTTCTGATCAGCCTTCCAACTAAGTATCGAATACAATTTTGGTCTTAGACCGATCTACTCAATACTTGGGTACCTTCACACTCAGCTTTCATTTTTCTCTACAACCTTTTTATTAATTCGCTGAACAGTGATGTGTTTTGTGGTAGTTACTAGTGTCATGCATATTAACTATCTTTCGCCTATCAAGTATATATTTTAGTTTTAATTTCAAAAGGAGCTATCTGTACTCGGTATTAATAATTAACATTGTCATTGTATTTTGTTTCACGTTGTGGTAGTAAAATCATACATTAACCACTGCTAAGATCCAAATAGCCATACCACAGTCCTTGGTTTTTCAAAAAAGAAGTTTTGGTTCATGCGTGCACAGCACCTAATCCTCGGCAAATTTTTATGACTAGCATGGTTGGTTTTTGCTATTAGGTTTGCTCATGTTATGTTCTTCACGTGAATTTAACCAACTCCAACGAGTCTATTTCCTTTCTAAAACATTTTCCATAGTTTTTCCAACCACATTGCTCTATTTGGAACATGTCTTTCCGAAGGCACTCTAGCTCCTTTGCGTGTGTATTTTAATCTATGTATGACTTCATCCAGGATATTGGTGAATTCCAGTATCCTATGGAGTTTTTGCAACTTTGAGCCACGGCTTAGGTATAATTTGCAAGTTTCTATAAAGTTGCTCTTCTGTTGTTCATAGATTTGGAGTTAATGTTTCAATGATTTGGAGCAGGTGATTCAACCAACAATTTAGTTGATATCTGGAACTCACTCCCTTTTGGGAATCAATTTTTGGAGCCAAAGGTAATCATTATGTGATTTATGCACTCTTTTTGGATACTCCAATCACTTCTAATATATACCCAACATCAAACTGTTTTCGTGTTCAATCTTTTATTCCAATTTGTTTCGGGTCACAGCATCCATTGAAATTGTTGACTGGTAAATACTGACTCATAGCCCCACCATAAGATTATTCCGCATCTCATAATATTGAATAAAACCTGGTAGGGGGGGGGGGGGGGGGGGGGGGGGGGGGGGGGGGGGTGGGGGTTCTCATGATTATATTCGGGTAGTATTCATTATTAGCCTTTGCATACCTCTTACTAACCCTTGAAATACCGCCTCTCAATACTTCTCTACAACAGTGTTGGCGTATCATTGATAAACTCTAACTCTATTTCGAATGTTGAAGTATAGCATCCCAACTAAAACCGGGGAGAGTATAGTAATGAGCGGGATCTAACTGTGAGTTTGTAAAGATTTATTTCTAAAATTCTCAAAACATCCGCCAATAACACACATCAGTTTTCCAGTTATAGATCGATATTTCACCCAAGTTTTGACTTCAAAAATATTTCCCAACATTTTTTGGCCCTGTTCATAGTCATCATCAGTGATGGTTGTTTCA
>JAODTK010005817.1:0-173950 GCA_026419785.1 Sclerodactyla briareus | reverse complement strand
AAATGAAGGAAATTGCACAGCTAAAAAAAAAAAAAAAAACAAACACTTGGGAAGGGCATCCGCCATCTGAGGCACCCTACGAAACCAAAAATTTCCTGGCCGCTCCGACGCGCCAACCAATGGTGCGCGCTCCGCTTAGATAGTATACCAATCCCCACCCTACTCAGTGATGTGCCCCCCCCCCGCTGCCCCAGTATAAGAGGACAACGACGTTTAGATGCAACCTATAAGCCATCGTTTCACACACCTGTTGCGGGGACCATATTGTTGCGCTTTTCCTCTATATGAAGGCAGAGTTAGTCGGCAAACTCAGCATGGTGGTCGGGCATGCTAGCATAGTAGTCGGCAAAAATAGGGGGTTACACCCCCCAAAAAAGGAATGTTAGCGACCGCCCGGCTAGAATTCGGGGGGATTTGAGGGAATTGAATACAAGTAAATGAGTCAATATTTGATATGGTGACGGAACGGGTGACTGCATGAAAAAAATCAAATTAGTTAATAAGAAAATATGGGTATCAGTGAAAGGCACCTAAGGGTAAATTCAATTTACCGGGCTATCGAAGTCTCGCCCTTATCGCAAGTGGTCTATTTTCGTTGTAAGAAAATGCTCAGACAATAAATTTCAACATCAATTTATTATAATTTATGGGAATATGCACTATTTTAGAATAGCCTTAATGAATTGACCTCCTTAAATCATGAACCATCATTAGTGATAAGCGGACCGAGTTCCATCGTAATACAACTAAATCTTAGAGGGAAAGCATTTGCAATTGTCTGCCAGATTTTTCGCATGATAGTTTATATGCCCCTTTAACAACTGTTGACCAGAAAAATGTAGTAGGTGATGCGACTCATCATTATGATGAACTCAAAAACATAGGCACTAAAATTGGTAAGATGAGAAGCATTTGCGTGATTGCACATGACGGGCCTTGGGCTCACACTGGGCCCCAAGTCCAAAATCCGAAAAATCTGGAGGTCGGCTATTAGACCGTCATTAATGGACTACACATTAAACACCAATCCTGTAGAGAAGCATTTTGCATGATTTCATCAGTATGGGCCACATTGGGCCTCGGGCCAGAAAGTTCGAAAACACCACCAATTGGCCATAACCCAAGTAGCATTACAAGTTTAAAATCAAATTGAAACTGTGGCAGTGGTTGCATTTAAAGTACCATGACGGGATATTTCATGATATGGACCCTCTGCCCAAAGTGCCTTGGAAAAAGTCCCTGAAAACGCACAAGGTACATCTAAGTTTACACATCTTCAGCAATTAGAGCACACAATCATAAGAGAGAAGCATTTTGCATAATTCCAACATGATGTAAACCAGTGCAATACACGGCCTTGGGTCTCCAAATCCGTGGGCGCCCCTGCCGGTACAAACTCAATTGGACCTCATTATGACCAACTGCAGCAACTGTGCGAACAACATTTTCGGAATACAAGATTTTTGGTTTTGGCGGTCCTTTCAATATGGGCACTGGGCAACTTGGGCCAAAATAGGCCCTGTACCCAAAATTCCCAAATGGGGGATGATGGCCCTCTACCCAAAGGACCGTTAATAATAATAATATACAAAACGTCATTGTAATAGCGCTCAATTCGACCTCTGAGCGCTAAGAAATAAAATCCCTAGAAAAGGGAAGCCAATGGAGTAAAGGTGGATTTTATTTCACCCGAGACTTGAAGGAGTCAACACTTGGTGGACATGCGAATGTCGTTGGAAAGGGCATTCCACAAAGAAGTTCCGGCCCAGGAGAACATTCGATCTCCATACGTTTTTGTCCTTCGCCCTTGTGCCTTGTGTATAGAATGACGTGAAGATGACGTAATGTTGCAAGAAGGGTGAACGGCCGTCAATGTATCTAAGCGATAACTCGGATCGGGTCCAGTGAATATCTTTATACATAAGCAATTTAATATCTTGAAGAAATGCGGCCTGAATAGTGAAACCAGTGGGAGGTTGTGCCACACAGGTGTAGATATGTTGCCCTGTTACAGCGGGTGGACAATCCGGGCATCATCATTTTGTATGTGCTGAATCTTTGTGAGCTTCGGAAGAGGTAGACCCACAAGCCCAAGCAATTACAAAAGGTCGAGGTGCCAGGTACCAAAGGGCATGTACAACTTTCCTTTTCTCCTCAGTTTTCTTGATCCAAGAAATTTCCTATTCTTTTCCAAAGTATGAACGCCATAACAGCCATAGCGACACATGTTAAAATGTTCTTTGAAGTTCAAGTGCTGATCGAACAACTCACCAAGATTTCTAGCAGAGGCGACAGCTGGGATCAAGGGATTCTCCAATTCGCCAGATCACAGAGGAGACTCCTCACGAAATCTGGAGTTGAAATGAATCATTTCTTCTTTTTTTTTGACTCATTGGAGTTTTAGCTTGTTGATTCCAGCACAATTGATGAAGTCCATACATTGTTCTAATCTTTGAACTGTCTCAAGATGTTCTGACGTTTGAAAAGAACAATAAAGCTGTGTGTCATCCGCGTAATCATTGGTTCGCAACCCACTGGGACGAGATGATGTCGCTGATGGGACCAGTATAGAAAGTAATAACAATCAGAGGGGCCTGCATACAGAATCCGTGGGACACCATACTGTCTGGCTGTGTGGACTGATTTTTTATTATCAATTATACAGAACAGGTTCTACCAATAAATAAACGACTGTACCACTGAAGTGCAGTGCCACACAACCGCGTAGCGATCCATTATATTGTAACTTTGAAGAAAATCAATTGAGCCTTGTGGGAGGAGATGCCATTTCAAGTACCGATTGTGTGGAATTTTGGGTATATAAATGGGCCGACGGCCCCAGTTGGCTTCCTTGGTACCAAAGATTCCTGAAAGCACACCCCCAAAGGTACAGCTGTCATACCATCGTTGATGATGGAATGTCAGCACTGTGCAATCAAAATTTGTAAATAGGAGAACATTTGCAACTTCCACATGATGGGCCCCAGGGCCCCACACTGGCAATTGGGACCCCAATCCATGAAGCAACCCTAAAGATATGGCTAATCAGACCACCATCATGGCTGAACATCAGCCACTGTGGCAACAAATTTGTAGGAGATACAAGATCTTGCGTAATTTCATCTAATGGGCCCTTGGGCCCACCTGGGGCCCATGAGCCCCCAAAATTCCTGAAACAGGAACCCAAAACCCCCTCCCCCCCCCCCATGGGCCCCTCTAAGCGCTCTACCAAAGGACCATTTCATGTAACTATGAAGAACAGCAAATAGAATTTTGTGGGAGGAGAATGTCATTTCAAGTACCTATTGTGTGAAATTTCAATAAAATGGTCCTTGGGCCCAGGTGGGGCCTTGGACCAAAAAATTCCTGAGCACCCGAAGGTTACGTTTGCTAGACTTTCATTATGACTGAACATCAGCACTGTACACCATTTGTAGGAGATAACATTTTGAAATTTCACACAAAATGGCCTCATTGATTGCCCTTAAATGGCCTTCGACCTTGACCTTCACGCAAGGGTCAAATAGTCCCTTGATGGGTCAATGAACAATGGGTGTTTCAGTTCGGTTACATTCATCGCGAATTGAGAGCCAAAAGGCAATTGTTAACAGCACGGGATAGATCGATAGAATAATAGTGTGCATGCAGATTCCAATAGCGCAACCTGCCTAGCTGGTTTGAGCTAATAATATACCAACACAGCAATCTAAACTGCCTCTCATATCTTTAAAAAAATGAAAAAATATGTCCGGCAGGATGATTTCAAACTAACATTTACGAAACAAATGGAGCTAGGATTGAACCCTCCTCATTTTATATCCATCATATGATCATCACAGTTACAAGAATTTGAAATAATGTCCACAGACACACCCATTGTGAAATGTGGGAGATATTTTGGCCGGGTATCTAAAGGAGGCTCACCCATTGCTTGGCACTAATCATTAAGATGTTCTGGGAGAATAGGCCGTCAATCGCATGAACTAGTACATTGGTACTGTTTCACTTTCAGGGGCGTAGGTAGGATTTTTTGTGGGAGGCACTGGAGGGGGGGGGGTGAGTATGTTCATAGGGTCTGACCTTGTCGATTCACTATCTAAGCAGAGAGACAGCATTGTTTTGGTTGAGTATCATACACAGATAGTTTGTGATATCAGGCTGCCTAGAAGTTAAGACAAAGGCAATCGCCAACAATTGTCTCCGCCTGGTTGCCGCGATTGTGGTTTTTGATTATCTCCTACACAAACAACCAACTATTCCAAGCAGACCATCGTCATTTCCAACGAACATCACATAATTATGTTCACTAATAACCATACCACACTCCCCCGGTAAGAAGAAGCAAAGGGAATGTTACAGTATTTTGTAGGTCTATTCAACCAATCAAACTGGTTTGGTTAAGATGTGCGTATGGACAGCTTTTAACAGCATTAAAATCGTCACAGGAGCTAGGGTTTATTCGTTCCTCAGAGCTTTATATTCTAACAGGACTCTTTATATCATGGAAATCAATCAAATTTATGAACACCAAATCTATCAAGTTTTGTGGCAATCCAACGATACTTTCAAAAATCACCAAAAATATGCAATTAGACAGATTAACATGACCTCCAGTGACCCCCCGACTTTCACTTTTAAATTTCTCTGGGAAACATGGTTAGACCATATCTCCATCAGTTTCGTGAAAATTCGACCAACTTGTTTGTGATTCACCCTTCCATTTCTTCTCATTCTTTGCTGATTTGCGCTCCTAATAACCACCTTAATTCCCCTGACTCTTGGGCGGGAGGGGGGCTGGGAAATTTATAAAACGTGGCCATCTAAAGCGGAGACCCATCGTCAAACTGATGCAATTGTATTAAATAACTTTATACTTTATACTTTAGGGCGGGGGGGGGGGGTGAGGGGGGAGCTTATAGTATAAAAAACCGCGTCTGAAATGAGTTCGAGTTGGTTAAAATAGGTGCATGTTTACTATCAGCAATCATAGAGAACGATTATGCCCCATCTTTTCAACAAGGATGGTCAAATTAATTTTTGTTCTCAAACACAAAACAAAAAAAGAATTGAATTCCACCTCATGCCTCATAGCGGGTAGTGGCGATAACAAAGAAATCATAATTAACACCCATTACCTTTTCCCCTGATAGCTTGTACGTGGGTGGGGGGGGGGGGGCTTCCTCCCGGCCGATCCAATATTTTATTATCGCGATGGGCCGAAAGCTGATGATGTACTTCACTGACCCTGGACCAGCAAGGAGGGGGAGAGGGGCTAGTGCTAAATCCGTGGGAACATCCTGCAACACGATGTATTGCATGTTATGACTCACAATTACTACATCTCCTTTTCGTTTTTCAGTTTCTCTTGTAGTTTTCCCTACCCCTTCCTTCGTCTCTCACTTCCCCCCCCCCTCTCCCCCTTCCTCTTTCTTCTCACCCCTTCTTCTCTTTCCTTTCGCTCTCTGTTCTCCCTCCTCTCCCCTCTTCCTCTTTTCCCCACTTCATCATTCACCTTGCCTCCCCTTTTTCTTCTTATACCCTTCTTTTCCATTTTCCCCTCCTTTAAACCGGGGGGAGAACACCACCCAAGCCCCCTCCCCTGGATTATATACGACCGATCGGAGTGGATCACGATCCGTGAGTCAAATCAGCTCGTCCTTTTTTGGTAGTACAAATGCGCGCTATGTACTGCTGTGAAAATCACCTAATTTGAAAACATCCGCACGATAGTATGATTGTCATTCTTGACGTATCAAAACAATTTATCATTCCTTGTTCCTATTTTCGGGAGAACCAATTTATCCTTGGAGGATTTGGTGTTTCTATTATTGTGGCTGAATCACACACACCCTCCCCCTGCCAGAAATTTGCCGAAAAGAACAAGAATTGTTTTTTTTTCGTGTTCCATTTCCATTGATATTTGACAAGAAGTTTTTAGTTGTGAATTGGCAGCTTAACAGAGTTCGAAATTTTTTGGTGGAAGTTGGTGAAAGGAGTAAATTTCTGCTATGGTGATCGACTCACGATCGGAAAGCTAATCCTTTTTGAATTCTTTCTGCCATCTATTTCTGTAAACCCCCTATTTGCCCCCCGGAACGATTTATTATTCCATTGAGACAAAATTTATCATGAAGGACGACGACATATGAGGGAATACTGCTGGTAAATTTTGTTCATTTGTAATTTGTTTTCTTTGCTTTTGTTAATAATATTCCCCTTGGTGATCGACTCACGCTTGCATCTAGGAACCTTGCTTATGGCCGAATCTGTTAACTACCCTTCACTGGAATCATACAAGTTACGGTCTGGAAGTTTAAGACTTCAATATTTCCACATCACAGATGAATGAAATGCCAATCCAAATAATATTTCATGACTATTTGATTCATAACATGGTACATATCAGAATAAAATGAAAGCCAAGTAGCTAGGCTAGGCCTAATAGAAGTTTTTCAACAACGTTTCCCACTGAATACATGTGTGCAAATCACACCTTTCCTAGGGGCCTATTAGTTGTTACTACTACAGGAGTAGGTGGTGAGTGACTCAAGGGGCAATCACGTTAGTCCAAGGCCTACCTAGTACCTCCCTCCTGCCGATGGAATGGTCCAGTGGATCCCAGCCCTATTCCCAAGTAGTTTCCTCTATTGTCCAGTAGTAGGAATAGAATTACGCAGTCCCTTTCATATAGTTAGCCTCTGTGGCTCCGCTAATTAACGTACATAAGAACAATTAACACAACAAACGAAACCTTACAATTGATAGAAAACGGTGGAACAACTGAAAAAAAACACTGGTCGTCTTGAGTGATTTTGTTCGATCCTCCCACCTTTTCTACGAACCGGGCTGCGGCCGTTGCGATTAGCAAACATTGTGCATGTATCGCAGCGCGCGCCCGCGACACCTGTTATGGTACGGGTATGGTACAATCACAGTTGTCTATGAGACTCCCCGTGGCCGACAGTTACGATCAATACTACAAAATTTTTCCCATGGCAATAATCCCGCAACGATACTGATGTCGCTCTGCCTAAACAAACTTTTCGTTATTACAACAACCACACGTGGTCGCAAGGTCAGTCAACTTTTAGCCTCTGTCGAGGCCTTCTCGCGATAAGATTTCTTTTCAATCTTCAGTCTGGTTTTTTCTCCTTGATTGCGGGTGCCCTCAGGTCAAATACGCCGGTGGGATTCGCACCCTAACGCGGACGTATCAGACGGGACTGCTTGAAATAATGGCGTACTGTATTTCAATGGTGAGCTAAAATGTCGGACAGAACAGGTAAATCCTTCCATTGGCTAGGACTCCTTGACAGGGCTATCAAACTTTTCGCATGAAGTGTGTTTTTGTTTCGGGAAATGGAAACCTGGACGCACAAATTTTGTTTTTTGTTGTTTTTGTCCCCCCCCCCCACCCACCTTTATATTGACCAAGAATTTCCCTACTTGCAAACTTTCAACCCACAGTTTTCGGAACCAGAATTTAAAACCTTCATTGCGGGGTGGTCAAGGGCGAGTTATATGGGTGATTTAATAAATGACAGATGTGTCCGTTACTAAGGCAGGACCTATCCGCTGTTTCTTCAACTCTTCACAGAACTACCCTTCATTGCTGGGTTGGAGAAAAAGGTTGGAAATATGAAATGGTGCATACATGTCTGGAACTCCGAATGCGCCAAAACTTTATGTGCCTTGACTCGTTCTCATACGTTAATCTTAAGCGGATTAACGACCTAGAAGTCATTCTTCCTCCTATGTTCCGAGCCACATAATGATACATGCTTGTTTTATCGCCATAAAATCGGTGGAAGGTGGACGAAAAAATGATCGCCATTTGCGCCAAAATTGCAAGGCAAGTCATGGTATTACCCTTCAGTTTTTTCAAGTGCCGTAAATAAGATTCCTTAGTTCATTATTGCACCGTCTCATGCTAATAACGACTTCTTTTCTCATTAATCGTCTATTTCGGAGTGCCCATATAATGACTTAATTTTGCTCGTTATTCGCCTATCCTCGTTCCATCATATGACTAACTGGGTCCTTATTCCAGCTCCTCTCTCAATCATTATAATGACTTAGTTTCTCTTTATTCTGCCAATCCCGAGTCATGAAAATACTTAACACTCATTATTTTCGCCCGTCTCGATCCATAATATGAAGTCGAGTTACTCATTAGTGGCCTGGACCAAGGGCCGGCCGATCATGGGGGACGGGGGGGGGGAAGGCGTCCCGCCCCACTCTTTTGGGTTGGGGGAACGGCCAATGCATTGTCCCACCCATATTTGAGAGGCCCGACTGCTATTTCGCTGACACTGTATTCCGACATATCCATCATCCAACCATGTTTAAACAAATGCATGATGACCTATATATCGAGTTGAGGGACTTCTTCTTCTGCTGCTTCCCTTTTTCGAAATTTTTGCGCGCTGCGGCGCGGATATTTCGTGTGTCGGGGTAGGGTTTCATACAATGATGTCCCTTTGCCGACTATGAGTTCCTTACACAAAAATGCCTGAAATTTACTCTGGGTTGTTCTCAATTACAATGATAAGAAGGGTTCTCCTCCAATCCCTATCGTTTACATAAGACTAGCTTCACCCTTGGTGTGTCGCTCCTTCATGGAGCGTTGTCAAACCAATCGCTATCTTGAGGTGGGAGGGGTTTGATACGGAGACGGACGTGGGTAGGTCTACTCACCTGGGCGGGATCTTTGATGTTTTATTTATTTTTGGTTGCGACCACTTGTTGAAATCTGGGTGCACTAGTCGGCGCACAATACTATCACTATGAGGGCTTACGGTGCGGCATCGAAATGCAACCAGGGAAACGCCACAATTACGGTTGTCAAGAAGACCATTGTATTCAGAAATTCAAGTGAAGAAAAGGCGTCGAAAAGTGAGTCGGTCAAATATTGCCGAATGTTTGATGGACTCCAAGTCTAAAACTCTGTTGCTTTGAAGGGAAGAATGTGGGCGATGGCTAAGTCTACCACCGGTCGCGGTACCTATATTTGTTTTGGGTTTGCAAATATGGTCTACTGCAAATGTAAAATAGAGTATTCGACAATCATTTCATGGTGCGACCGTTTTTTGAAAGTTGGTTGCGTGCACGTGCACATACTAAGGGTGCAGGGCACACGTGCGGTGGAAAACCCCAAAAAATAGTTACTCGAAGATTCGCCAGGAAACGCACAATTTCGTGCAAAGACACATGATTAAAATTTTTGGTGAAGACAAGTTTATATGCAAAGATTGCCTGTCTTTAAGATGGAATGTCCAAAAGTGTAAAATTTTTCGCGCGCGCTTCGCCGCAAGTTGCGGTTTTCCTTCTGGTTTTTATCACTGATTTGGACAAAAATCTGGCTCCAAGTAGAAAAATCCCTCCCATGCGCTGTGGTCCGCAAAGAAATAAAAACGGGGTGGGCCGTAATCTTTAAGTAAAACTCATGCCTGCCCTATCGTAAGTGTATAGTCAGAGAGTGGTCAGTGGCACATGTCGATCGTTTGTCAAATTGGACCTGCAAAATCTCCGCTTCGCCGAAACGTGTGTGGTGGCATGGTCCATTTCGATGATCCTTCTAACTGAAACCCTCACTTTTCATCGTATTCCGAATCACAGCAAACACCCAACGCAAAACCTCGAAATCGATTCCTAAGCTTTTGGAGAACCTTCCCTGAAATAAATCCAAATTGTTATCAATGTTAGGAAAGCTGCTGACTGTCCCATGAGACATGGAAGTGCCGTTTCCTGCAATCTAGGGGTCTGGCAACGAAAAGTTTTCTTGTTAACGCTACGCCGCGCCACCATTTGGTGGCGCTCCGCTTAGATGGTATTCATCTCGTTCCGTCCCCCCCCCGCCCCCCAAACCGCCAACACACAAATCGCCGCCCTGCCTGGAACGTAGCCCGCATGATGAGTTCTAGGTCGTTAATCCGCTTACGCGTGTCGGTAGACGTGTGAATGCAATAATAATGACTATAATTAAGTCCTTATATTTGCACGTAAAAATCGCGCCCTTCCAAGATATTGGCGCTCTTCCCAAATTAAAGCGCTCTCCCAGGAATCAGAAGTTGCCATTTTGGTGTTTTCCGCTGCCCAAGAATGGAAAATTGCGTTTCGTGTGTAATTTGGATGGCAAATTTTGAAGGAACGCAACTCACAAATTTGGCTATTTGAGTGTTTCTTTGCTATTCCTACCGAACAATAATTATTTCCATTCGTTGTCGATTTGGCATCGGTAATCGCCCTGTTGAAACAGGGCGTTTGACTGTGGTTTTCACCACCCTCGTATTCATCCTCATTCAACGTGTCATATGTGTCAGGCAGGTGGCCTTCACCATCGGTGACTTTGCCTATAAACAACCGCCTGTGCGACTTCGTTCTTTCTGCTCGCTGTCGAGCTGTATCATGGGCGGTACTAGATTACGGGAAACGACTGTATGCAGAAAATTACGCTATTGGTCTGATTTGAATTATTTAGAATTGTGATTTTGCGTTTCCTTCAAATTTTCCCAGCAAATTCCATACGAAACGCAAATTTTTCATTCATGGGGGTAGCGAAAACACAAACTGGCACCCTTATTGGGAAACTTGATCAGTTGAAAAAAATCTCAAATCTCTTCTCCACTTCTCTTTCCTTCCCTGGAGAGCGCTTTTATTTTGGAAGAGCGCCACTATCTTGGAAAGGGGCCAACCATTTTATCGTGTTCAATAAGGACTTACTCTCGTAGTCATATGCAGTCACACTTCTTCCCGACACCGTAAGCGAGAATCACGACCCTAGACCTCATCATTCTGTCTACGTTTCATCCACTAAAGTCATTATTATGGATCGAGACGGGGAAAAGAATGAGTGGTTAAGTCATTTTTATGAATCGGGTCGGCAGAATAACGAGAACTAAGTCATTATTATGAATTGATAGAGAGGAGGAATACGGAACAGTTAATGTCATTATGATGAACGGGGATAAGCGGGATAACGAGCAGCTAAGAAGTCATTATTATGCCCGCCGGAATAGACGACTTAATGAGAAAAGAAGTCGTCTTACGGCATGAGAACGGTGCATCTAATGACTGATGAGCTCAGTATTACGTGCACTGAAAACTGACGGGTATCCCAGACCTTGCCATTGAATTCTGGGCGCAAGCGGCGATCATTTTTCGTCCACCGATTTTTACTGGCGATAAAACGAACAATTTTCTCATAATGTTGGGCTTGGAAACAATAGGTGGAACAATGACTTCAGGTCGTTATTTATTCCGCTTAAGATTGACGTATCAGAACGAGTAAAGCCAGCATAATTTCTGGCGCATTCTGCGTTCCATATACATGTCAGGACTCGCTTTTGTGCTGGCATCTTGTGTATATTAAGTGGTGAAACAATTAAGTGTGACGAGGATTCCTTCCCATGCTACTAACGACAGGGAGTTCATAATGGCATTGTGAGTGACTATTAGTTATACTTTCAAGTGTGGTTGAAGGCCTGCCTCTTCACGCGATGGCCTTTGTTGTCTGGAAGGCAATTGCAGTTTTGCTTATAATACAGATAATATGTCGCTGTAAGCTTGGCCATGGGAGAATCTGCTGAAGATTTTTTGGTTGTGTGAGAGGATGAATTTCCCTTACCCCTAAAGGGAGATGCATCCTCTCACCTAATGATAGGGTTTCTATTCCATTTCATAATACCCTGTTTGTGATTTTAAGAACGAACTTAAATCATTATATCATTAAAATATTTTTCTCTTAGGGTTTAAAAAGCAACCAATCAAATTTTTGGGGATTTCTCACGTGTAGTACAATGTTACGCTGACGTTACGCTGACGTTCCAAAAACTTTTCCGCCGAAAACTCATTTATAAGTTATAACAAACAAACTAAATCAACTTTGTTGGTGATTTTCTTACATGTATTGTAAGTTAATGAAAGACCAAGCTGCAATATTTTTACTGGTTCGCCACAATGTTAAGTTTGTTCAGCCTTTATGTGACCACACCAAAGATTTAGCGTGGCATAGACTGTATGTAGGCTTTCAAATTAGTCACTCATTTAATTGACGTGCCACACCCTAAATTCCTGTTTTCCACACTGGCCAGTGGATGTAAGACTTATGGCCATTACAACCTTATCAAGTACCAGCCTAGCCTATCCTTACTCACAACAACTCATATTCTACACAGCCATTACAATAAATGCTGCGTTCGCATGCACCGGGCGGCGGGCGGGCGTATGGAAGACTCGTTTCCTCCACGCACGCGCGTGCGGGCGGGCGGGCGTTTTTCCCCCCCCTCCGACTTCTCACGTTTAAGTGTGCAACGTTATAATCGCTATATAAGAAGCCGATGTACCTACGATTATTATTATTTATTATTATTATTATATATTATATTATTATTATTATATATTACTTCTTTATTATTAGTATTATTATTATTATATTATTAAAGATGGATTGTCGTCAATTAAAATACATCTTGTAAACCATATACTACTGCCCCGCAATTTAGGATAAATTTGAAAACAAATGGCTATGTTCACGCATTTTTCCGCCCAAATAATTGGTATAATAACTTCGGTTTAAAGAAAAGTATCGCTTTCGATTAACATATAAGCCCCCATTTACGATCTTTGTCGTGCCGGTCATGTAAAATTCGCAGTCGCTTGTTCGCTGACGCTACAGACGACATCCCTCTTTAATATATATTATTATTTATCAAACACGAGACGCATACTAGTGTTTAACCTAAACAGACCGATGTTTCTGTTCTGAAAACCATTGTTCTAATGTGCAACGATTACGGCCCCCTATTTAACAACTTCAAAATATGACAGGTGTTTGGAGTGTAATTAGCAAAGACATATCATTAGGTTAAACATAGTACATATATGGTGTTCAAGTAGGTTGTCCGTCCGTTTGAATAGAGACCAACAATCTTAATAAATTTCATCCCTAGTGTTGAAACAGTTATGAATGTTTTTGGAACATTATTTGAACCGGAAATTGTCCTCTAACAACCCTTATCCGGCTTCAAGCGGTAAGATTGCGGGAAATCCCCGGGAATTGATTACGAATACCCCGGAACGCGGCTGGGGCGGAAAAAAATCGCTACAGTGACCGATTCTATAAAACACCGCCCCGCCCGCCCGCGTGCATGGAACGCGGTGTAATAAATCTTGTCAAATCAAATCAAATCTGTCATATATTAAATCCCCCATATAACCTCGCCATTGACCACCCCGCAATGACGGCTTTAATGCTGGTTGTCCGAAACTCTGGGTCAGGTAACGCACCTACAATCTACTATTACCGCTTCATAAAGTTCGAGAACTTCGTTCTGTTGACTCGCGTGCGATATTGTAACGCACATGTCTGGTATTGCCTTTCGACTCCCGCACTGTATATCCACAAGCCATTCATGCACACATAGCATGCCGGACCCCACGTACGATGTGCGGGCAAGCCTAACGACTTGGCAAAGTGGCAACTTGTGCTGTCCGACTTGTGTTGTTGTTATTGTTGTTGTTTAATTGTGTTGTGTTGTTGTTGTTGTTATTGTTATTGTATTTTTATTGTTGGTTGTTGTTGTTTCGTTATTAGACCTCGGGTCATAGGTTATATGACGTCCTGAACGATTACGTATCGCCCGCAATCCTTAATTTCGCAAAATAACGCGGCGCCTGCCGATATTTCAATGATTTCTTTATTCCCCCTTAAAATATAGCAAGGTAATTCCATGCGTTCACACGCCATCAGGGCGGCTGTACAAATAAATTGCTTGGGCCGTTTCAACCCATTGGACGTCGATCAGAGGCGTACTAAACAATTGAAGTTTCCATCAAAGCTTTTCGTGTGTGTTGCCAACCACATTACGGTGGATTTCCGGGAACTTTCGCGTCTAGTACGAGCAGAGAGCCGTCCTGAATGGAGGCCTCTGATGCAAATTGTGCAATAGCGCCCTCTCACTTGCAAAGACCAGCAGGACGTACTAATACATTCACACGCGCACAAAACTGCGCAAATTAAATTGGTAGTGCCGAAAGTAGATCCTTATGCCGACTCGCGTTGCAATGAACTTCACCAATATAGGTTTTGAAGGGTGTTGAAGAACATTCGATCCGTAGGTAACTTCTATTAATTGATCCTCCCACGTCCCTTCCCCTAGTGGGGACGCGTGAGACAAGACCGCGAGATAGGCTCCAGCTGCAGTCGGTATTTCACATGCACAACGCGCTTCCGACCTTGTGCGCGGAGCTACCATAGAAAATCATAGAACGGCCCCACGGGGCCACCTGACCGGGGCTAAATGAGGGGTGTGGGGTGTGTGACCCCCCACCCCCCTGAGATCATGGAGCGTCACCACCCTCTCAGAGTGGGGGGGGATATGGGCCCCATTTCCAAAATTTTTACTGTGTGGAACTGTTAGAGTCAAAGGGATCCATGTCAAAAAGTGGGGGGGGGTGGATGGGGAGGGGGACATTCCCCCGTCCCCCCACCTTTGCCGCCCATGCCGATATAATTGGAAAAGTCGGTCCGTATCGGCAAAAGTAGGACTCTGAAGCCGGGGCAAGCCGATTTTTAGCGAACCTTGAATAGACCCCGAGATTGATGTTCGTGAACGAAGTATGCCATAAAAACTGGAACACATGGGACCGTTACGAGCCAACCCAACGAGAGATTGGCCCGGAACGCCGGTCGTGAATCGTCACAATGGTCCCGCCAAAAAACCTGGGAAATTACAAAATAGTCAAACAAAAAGTCGGTCTCCACAGAACATCTTGTCGTTCCCAAAAGTTCACACCCCCCCCCTTTGGAAAATGTGTATTTACTCCCGCCCCGCCGCCACTGACATCACATTTTTTACTTAGGGGGTCCATCAATTTCCATTTTCCTCGGCGATTTATAGTCGTACGAATAGCTCCGCATTAGCGCATAGCCGACCTAGTTAATTTTTCCCTCCACGCGGCTTGCCATTTTTCTAAGATACAGCCTACATATTATAATTAACACATCCGCTGCGGGTAAACCGCCAACGTGACGTATAGATCCCCACTTTCGATCAAGCAGAGGGGGACAGTATTCGCCTTGTTTTTATATTGGAAAGGGATTTCATGACCCAGGAAGTGGGAGTTGGTTCCATGCACACACCCTGCTACCGAAATACGCAATCTATACAGTAAAATATTAGTTCTGTTAAGAAATCAGAAAATGCCGGGCCGGGCGTTGGGATCACTCGGGTGGGGTCCCTTGGGGCGAAATTATGGGTCTAAATCTTGAAATTCTCGCATCTTTGTTACGAAACTTTCAAAACTGGAAGGAAATCATTCACCAGAGAATTTTAAAATGGCCGCCTGGTTTGGGGGGACGTAGGAAGATGGTGAAAACAAGGCGAGTTGGTCTCAAATGCTTGCCATCTTCAAAACTCGCAAATCATCAAAAACCAGTTTTCAGCAAAAAAAAATCCCAAATGGCCGCCGTCCGAGCAGTGCGGCGACGGCCAACTTCATACCATTCAAATTTTAATTCACCCGATCATGTGTGCAAAGTTTTCATATGGATCCGAACAAGGCACACGGAAGTTATTGTAAGCAACACTAAATCAATTCAGTTTCATCATCCATCAACCGAAAATCCAAGATTGCCGCCGCCAGAGCACGGTGGTACAAGCGACGCCCACATTCGTACTCAGCCGAGATTTCGTAAGAGCGAACATGTGTGCAAAGTTTCGTGTTAATTGGACATTGCGTAAGAGAGTATGCGTTAACACGAAATCTTCCGGCGGAGACGACGATGCCCAAACAAATATCCCCGAAGTGGGGATATAATTATTTGTGATCAGTAGCGTAACTGAAGTGATAAAAGTGGGCAACAGAGGATGGGATAGGTAAATGTACCGACAGCATTCCGGGGGGGGACAGGCATATAGTCAATATATCGACACTTTCGGGCGCGGTTTTTTTAAGTAACACGTTGGGGCTACTTACTTTGTGACTATTTACGCCATGGGCGGATTTAGGGGGGGGGGGTTTCCTGGTTCCAGGTTTCCGGAAACCCCCCCCCCCCTCCTTTTTTCCAGAAAAAAATCACAAAGCTAGTATTATGTATTCCAGTTTTTATAATGTATACTTTGAAATACCATTGGCTTCAATGAGTTTTCGTCGTTACTCTTTATCGGCCAAACTTTGCTTCGAAGTGCCGTATACACAATACATTAGACTTTCTTCTCCCAATTGAAGTGAGGGAGATCGCTAATCACCTATCCCCCCCCCCCCCTCCCCATCGAAAACCAATCCAAAACGAAATCACACATTGCTACGGAAGTGGGTGATCAGAGAATCAATTTTATAGACGAAGTCAGGAAAGCTAAGTTCTTTGCGGTCCTTACGGATGAGTGTACTGACATGGTACGTAGGAGCAGTGTCAGCTCGCTGCCGATTTTGTCGAGAACAGGACAATACGCGCGAGAGTTTATGGAGTTCGTGAGTGTGAGGAAGGAATAACCGGGAACCCTTAGCGGAACATATAAAGTAAAAACTGATATGGAAGAACATGCGCGGCCAAGTTACAACGGGGCATCGATTGTTGGGAAGTATAGATGGACAAGCAGCCCGACTTATCAGCGGAAAAAACCTAAGGCACTATACACTTGGTGTTCTGGCAATATATTGAACCTCTGCATTGTACAGACGTGTGAATCGCCTGTCGTCCGCGACATGATGTCTCCGACTCAAAAGGTGCATATTCTTTTCAAGCACAGCCCGATCCGACAGCAATGTTTGGAGGACAAGATAAACGTGTTCTATGCAGAACAAGGAGAATGCACTCCTCTTGAAAAACGCGGGAGCAAACAGGAAAGGAAACGAAGACACAAGAGTCTATCATTGAAGTACGAGGTGGGATGAGAGGCACCAAGGTTCGAAGCCTTCGTCGAACTATACGATGCAATCCACAACGCACTGGGTCATCTAGCGAACCATCGAGAGTATTCGAGAGAAACACACCGACAAGCAATGACTCTTGAACTCCATGAGTATTTCAGTTGATTGTCGTGTTCGTCTCAGACAAAATCATGTGATGAGCCTAAGCCACCGGTTAAGCCAGCCATCCAGTATCGGGACACAAATCAGAAATGTGCGTCGTGCCTGGAAACATGTCAATTTGGTCAATCAGGACAATTAACAAGATCGAAGGATGTTTCCAACGTCCATCATCGATGGTTTCAAGAAGGTGTAGCTCTCTCCCAGCGTGCTGGGGCTGAGGAAGAGGGGCATCATGCAGGATCTGAGCGCGACAGACAATGCGCACAAAGTAGAAGGAGAGCTTGTAAACACGATAACTCGACCCCACCTGGATGGATGAAGCTCATATTTGGTATGTGGGTTCTCGTGATGAGTAGTCATACATGATCAAATACAGGCACGCAATACTTGGCACGATTTTCGCGTCGAGGTCACACCCAAGTTTGACAGCGTGGGAGAAAACTACCTACCCACTGCACATAGGGCAAAGGGCCTTACAAACACTTTGAAAACGTAATTTCCACCAAAGCTTCATGTCGTGGATCACTTTGAGTAAGGTCATTGGCGAGGGGAATGTTTATTTAGAGGAATTCAACTATGGTGATGAGTAATTATGCAGAAAATGAACTTTGAAATATAGGAGAATTTAATTCCATCCAAACAAGTACGGAAATGCGATTTCCGGGCATCTGGGGGTCCATCAGGCCAAAATTTTTCGTATGCACTCCGCGCCAACCATGATGGCGCTCCGCTTAGATGGCGACATAGCGATCAGTACTCACGGAAATCCCCCCTTTGGATTTCTAGATCCGCCCATGATATACGCGGAGCGTCACCATCGTCAGCGCGTATCGTGAAAGAAACCTTTTAGATCACAGACAGGGCCGTTCCCAGCTCGCAAGGGGCATTGAGTAGTGTCTGTTTGGCGATCCCCCCATATGAATTGAGCATCAATAAAGAGAAGGTACCGTTTTACCGGTATCTTGCGAATGCAGTGATGTCTTCTAATCATTATATACATATACTCATGCAATGCGTTTAACAATACAACGAAATGAACAAATGCCATGAGACGAAAACAAAATCCTCATCAGCCGAATTTAATATACAGGCTAACGGACCCGGCAAACCACAAGGCTATACGCCTCAGCGGTATTTTTCTTGGCCCATGTATAGTAGCCTAGCTAATACATGAAGATATCAAAGTCAGGGTTTAAATGGCCATGTTGCCACCCCAGACTCACATCGTATACCGCCGATCAGGCCCGCGTACCGAGAGATTCCGTCTTGGGGGTGGTGGGGCAGGTTCAAGGTCGGTACCAGGGGAGTGCGCCCTCATAAATGGCCGCCCCCCCTATGGGCACATAGTACTTTGCTGGCAATATTTTCTAGATAACAGCTGGCAAACCCTACTTAACTGCGAAAATCAGTTTTTGTGTTACAAATTTTATTGAATCACTTGGGTCATGGGAATTCTGAGGCCCCCATCACCGTGGATACGCCGCTTCCGTCGATAACTTTTAATGTTTCCGCCATCAGGAGAACTTCTCTCTATGGGCTGGGATTCCATAGACTGCGTATGCTTATCCGGGCGGGAATGTCAGAATCACATATTTATGGAAACAAACGTTTATTCAGAAAGAAACCAGTATAAGTGTATACGAAAGGACAATAAAAAGGCAGCAGCCCACGCTATTGGCGTTGCTTGGCGTCTTAATGAAATATTCATAGATCCATTCGCGGTGATACGCATCTGCATACGCATCGGACATGAGCTTCTTTGCCTATGCAGCGTTGGGTTTCTTTCACTTGATTAATTTTGGCTTCGTGTAACTAATATGCATCTTGCCAAATAAATAGAACATATTCAAACGTACACTAGCCCCCGCTCAGTCCCGTAATTGCGATGTTTCACAGCGCATACGCATCTATGGATCCTAGCCTATCTCCACAGATGTGGCGGTATAGTCTACTTACCATTCGTATTACAATGTATACTGTACGACATTCGACGAGAAACAGAAATTGTGGATTGTTCATCGTTGTGGAAACTTCTGTCATTGTGGAGGGTGGCGCTGTATCACATTTCTATATACGACGAATGCTGGAGCTGGTCTCGATTGATCCGGAATTCCGATAGCTTACCAGGGAAAGAAAATAACGGTGAGGTCAGTGGAAAATCAGTAGCACGATAATTCAAGAGCGTTTTGTCGAGTGTTTCTGCACATTCTAGTTGCAGGATGTACAGTACGCTACTTTATGATGTAGAACCAGGTAATTATATCCCCGCAACACTGTAAGTGTTCGGGATATTAGGTTTGGCGGGTGCCCGCCGCTCCGCCGCCGCAGCCGGAAAAACTTTAGGCGTTTAGCGCTCTCATTCTTTAACCTTTATCCGATAGACCCAAAACTTGGTCCACAAGTCCGTATGAGTAAAATCTTGGGATAGTTCGAAAATGGGCTATATCGATTGGCTGCCCGCTATTTTGCAGGTTTTCCGCCAAAATTTTCAAGTTCGTGAGGTTGCACGAAACGTGGTGGCTTGGTAGTTGTTGGAGCCGAAACACATGGCGACCATTTCAAGGTCATCCGAAGTCAGTTTGCATTTCCTTTGGCCATAGCCTAATGATAGCATAATGTATTTGATCTTTCAACACTTCATTGGATTTTTGTCATGAAACTTGTGAATAGGGCCAACTATGAGTGCCGATGATTTTCCTAATGTGGCCGAGGTCACTGAGGTCATCTTGCATGACTAATTTGCATAATAGTTGGCCCAATTAGCACTTAGGCGACATTTATAACTTTGTGGATTCTCACGAAACGTGGTGAGTAGGACTCTAACAGTCCCGATAAATTGTTCCATTGCTTTGAGATCACTGAAGGTCATTATGTGTGTTTAATTTTACATATTCGTTGCCTCATTAGAATAATTAATGCAATTTTTCTCAACTTTAGTGATTTTTAACGAAACTTTGTGAATGGACCTACTATCATTCCTGATAAATTTATTCACTAGCATCAAGATCACTGGAGGGTAAGTTTTGGGGACTGAATTTGCATAGTGTGATCCGGATCAGTCAAAAATGATGAGTTTAATACTTTTATTCGCAATACATTGCATGTGCATTGGAACGCAATTGCTTCTAGGAGATGGATGCATCACATGAGTGTACAATTTTCATAAAAATCCATTTCTGAGGTCATTCAGGTCCTGGGGGCGAAAACTGATTTGAGTACTTTTTCGGCAATAGCACTGGGTGTGTTCATCATAATGCAATGCTCCTAGGAGTGGATTATCACTGGAGAGTACATTTTCATGAAAACCGTCATATCATTAAATGTCGTTCGAGGTCACTTGAGGGGTCAAAAACGTTTTTTTGGCTCTAACGGAGAATGTGAATGCTGCGAAGGTTTGGATGGTTCCCCATGTGATTATTGTTTTGACCTGCATGTGTGTGACCTCTGACCTGAATTTGACCTCTGTCGATTGGTCATGTGTTAAGTCCGAATCTTGATAATGTGCTTATTTAGGACGCACCCATTCACCTGTACACGTTGTCGCTTCCATTCTATAATTCTTCTTTCTACGAATATTGTTCCTTTCATGTTTCACTCAATTTCGGAGGACAATGCCGGGGATATTACCTTCTGGCGGTTTACCCGCCGACATTTTCTAGTTGTAGAGGCAATGAATCAAGCCAGCGAAGGGTTAGGAAGGACACGAAATATTCAATTCAGTGGGGTTCAGATCGGTTCGATTCCCCGTCGGGGCATACCAAATACTAGTGAATAGTACCTCTTGCCTTCTCACTGGGAGCTCAGCACAAGGAATCGGAGCAGGTCGGGGCAAATGGGGGCAGTGGCGGCGCCAGCGTCGGCAACCTGGGGGCAAACAGGGGGCAGGCTATTGTTTGGGGGCCACTTTTCTTGAGATCAAGCGATGCCGTAGGTCATCGGCGTCGATCGCGAATCGATCGCGCATACGGCGAGCGGTCAAGGGGCCCGCCTTAGGCCCCTTGTGGGGTCCCGGGGGCGAAGCCCCCGGAAGCTCCGCGATTCTAGAGCTTTCGGGGGCCTAGAATCCACTTAAAATTGATGGCATTTGGGTGGCAGTTAGTATTCAAAAGAATACAATAACGAGACTCACCCGGTATAATTGATTATTTCATTCAATTGTCCCAGAATCAATGTTTGGTTTCTCTCTCCTGAAATCGTCGTATTAATTTCTGTCTCCTAGCGCATTGTTGTGACTTCAGAGCTCAAAACGGGGGGCAACTGGGGGGGTCAAGACTAAAGTTGGGGGCCATCCCCCCCCCCCCTTCCTGCCCTTCCCCCCCGTAGCGCCGCCAATGAATGGGGGTAGGCAATATGACAAGTTTCCCAACTGCGGTGTGACACCTGTTAAATCGGGGGAGCCCTAATCTTGTCACTGGCTCAGTCCTCCCTCGCAGCTGACAATTACGCGCAGTTTCCAGCTTTGCACCCATACTGCTCTGTTTGAATCAGTTTGATCCTCTGCTCGCAAGTATATCATAAAAAAATACAATTCCTGGGCCTTGGTATGGGGGTGAGGAAAAAACTGTGAGTGAAATGAACGTTTTCATTGGCCTGCCAAGATGAGCGAGAGCCCCACTGTAACTCCACTCCATGGGCCTTGCATCTTTCAACGTGTTACCAACCCATACAAACACCTACGTTAGGCAGTGTGACTAGCCAGTTCGGAGTTACGTTATTGAGTTGATAATGATATTGTGCCAAAGGTCATAGGGAATGCCAGCAGTTTCTACACATTAAACGTACATGTGCCGAACGATCTCTTCCGAAACTCCCCTTGCCGAAAATAACGAAAATCCTTCCATCACACCACAACTTTTACAGATTTTCCCCATACTTTCTACCATAACATCCGAAAACATCGGATGGATTGGCTGCGTTTACAAATAGTGGTGATAGTTTAAAAAATAAGCCGTTAAAATATTGCGATGAGGGGAACTGACTGAATCTGCGTCTATTCCCCCGAACTGTTCTGTGGTGAGTATGCGCACTTAAACTACGAGCTGGCTTATTATTCAAGAGATTTTTCAGCGCGAGGGAGCAACCATGCATCCGGGGGGGGGGGGGGCCCACAGTCGGCGTTGCCTAATCTTATCAGTGGGGTGCAATGGGGGATAAATTTTCTCGGGGGCGCCATTGCACCATCTAAGCGGAGCGCCACCATGGTGGCCTCGTCACGCCAACGAGAAAATTTAGGCAAATTTAGGCAAGAAATGGCCCTTTTCTGACCCATTTTAAGGAGATGATTCACAGTTTTTCCGACAGGTTAAATAGCGGCATGTCAATCAATTGAATTTGCCCCAATCCCAAAAAGTTGCCCTAAGTCATTCCTCGAGCATATTCCAGTAGGCTCCTCCTATTGAGCGCGGGCGCGTACGCTTTACCACATATTTGGAGGGGGGGTGGGGGATTGTGGCCCTCTCCGTATATTGTGAGGTTCCCTTCCACTGTGCCTTATCGCTTAAGTAATAAGTCTAGGTTGGGTCTCGTCTTTTCGACATGCTCAGTGATCACTTCTGCCTGCCACGAATCACGATCTTGTGGAAGGTTTCTCAAACTGTTAATGTTGATGTCCTTGAATTGCGGATTTTGTTTTTCCGAGCAAGGTAGACCGGTCTCCCAACTGGCTTAGCCGTAATGTTTCACTGCTTCTCCAGAGTGATTTTCTTTCGCTGGGCTTCCTCTTAGAGTCTTGCAACGTCTCCTACGGATGACCAAGGGATTTTGGTTGGTCACATATAGTTCAACGTTTTGTATCCATTATTGGTCTACAGTTCTCATATACAGAAAAATGCTCTTCATTAGGGCATCGGAAATTCGTAGTTTGATGCTTCTCCTACTCGTCTGCTCTTGAAGATTGTTGATAGAGTGTCGAAAGCAATGTTGGGTATACCATTTCTTCATTTTAGTGTCTTCTTCTTTCCCAGCACACTTCCTACCTATTTACATTTCTTCCAACTTCCATTGCCATTGCGCATATTGAGATGTTGTCCCACTTCCTCGTTAGCAAGGATTCTCCGAAACATTAAGACCGATTATTATGAAATTCGTGTATGTAGTATCGGGGTTTGGTGCACACGATCGATTAGATTTTGGCCAAAAGTCACCATTAAGTGGGGCACTTAGCCTGGTATATTTAATTTAATTGTTTATGCTCGTTATCAAGATCAACGGATGCACCGAAGGTGCTATGGTGGCTTGGTTTTGCACATAGGCAATATGTGCATGGATCTGGTAGATAAACTGATTTAGAGTTTCAGCGTGAAATATGCTAATTAAGTGTGTCTAATTTTGCATAATTTATGCGAAAGTTCATCGGATTTCCCCGAAACATGGTGAATATGCTCTACCTTCAGTCCCAAAGCGTTTGAACATTTGGGGTCCTGGAGGTCATCAATGTGTCTACTTTGCCTAATTTTATAAAAAAATTATGCAAGATTTTCATGAAACCTGTTCGGTTTCACCCATCTGGATTTGTATCATGGATTCAGGTGAATCACTGGATGTCTCCACGTGTCTCTTGGTTTGCGTACTTCGAAGTTTTGTCACCAGTTTTCATGAGACTGGTATGTTTTACTTACCTTACGCTGGCAAGATTTTCAACGTAGACTGGGGAGTCACTGGATGTCTTCATTGTGTCCTTTTTTGCATAGCTTATTCCTAATTCAAAGTTTGTTCATTTTTATGAAGGCGTGATGGGTATGGTCTACCCATTAGTCCCACAAATATTAACATTGACTTGAATCCCCTGGGGGTTATATTCAGTGTGTATAATTTGCTTCATTCATGCTCAAATGTAATAAGTGTGGTCCACCATTGGTCTGTGATATTTTCATTGAGACAATGGGTCAGTGGAGGTTGAATATTGTGTCTATTTTGCATAATTTAGGCAATTTCCGTGATTTCCACAAAACTTATTATACTCCTTTTGTGGACATTGTCACTAATCGTCCTGAATGACTTGGAAATTGGTCACTGATTGTAAGCTAGTTAAATGCAATACAAAAATCGAAAGCAACACATTGCATGCCTTTAATTGTTTTGAATGGTGACTACTAGAAGGAACCACCGATTCGCGCAACCAGGCGAGACACTGTGGGCTATCGCCTCGTTCAATGTATGCAACCGCTTTTTTTAATTCATCTTAATCACATGGTTCGTTTTTTTTTCCATGTGAAGCACGTTCGGTGTGGGATCGTTTTGTACAGTTGAAAGTGTTTTCCCGATGTTGAGCTATTTCTTTGTCATTTTGCCTGATATCTTACTCACTTTTTTGTTGCACTACTTTTATTGCTTTAAAGAAACGGTGGGAGTCTCCTTACTATTTCAATTCCCGTAATTCCGTCAATCAATTTTTTGTTAAATTTCACTTTGACTTAGTGATGCTGGTTAATTTTTTTTATTTTTGGTGTTAACTCTCTCGTTGATGTCCATCTTTACCGTTGTCAATTAGATGTCTAAGATTTTTTTGCTCTATGGAAAAGTTTGCTAATTTCAGTATTATCGTAACGGACCTTTCCTGAAGTGGGTTTAATTTATCGGCAGTTTCTAACCCATTGATGAACGTTATTCCAGTTGGCTTGAGGTGAATTCAGAAGAAACAAGGTTATCTAAATATCTGGGTGAAACTACCTCGTGTGATCAGTGTCGATATGAATACTATTGTAATGCTCGAGCTCGGTGTATATATAGTAAGTTGACTTCTGATAGATGTCTGTGGGTTATTAGTTAATGCAACTACTCGTTTGATGTTGTTATGCTCAAATTTGTGTTTGTAGAGAGTATTAACATAAGTATTTACCCTTTGAGTTGATCATATTATTATTCGTCTCTTGTCATTTCTGCATTTCTAGCAGATCCGTGTTAATCTTTGGTCGCAATATATTCACCCTAAACATCCCGTCGCTTTTGGAATTCGTTTGTCGTTTTACCTGCATGGTCTAGTAACTCCGGGAACTTTGGCATTTTCAGGTGGTCGATGATACCATCTGGTGCATTACGTACACCCTCTTGCTCCTACAACTGTTGAAGTTGGTTGGCGCTGGAGTCATTTCCAATTTTGTATACTTGTATCCCATCCAACAACCAGACGAAATTTGAGCTGTTGATGTGTTGGTAAACGGAGTGGCGTCTGCGCGAGAATCGCGCAAAATTCAGGGCTGCTGGTGTTAAGAAATACGGGCAAACAAATTTCGCGATTCAAGTCTTTCTCCCTATGCACGAGTCTATTTTTTCGCTCATTCGTTGCGATATTTTTTTCGAATTTTTAGTCTCTCAGGTTTCCCATAACGGATACTCTTCTGCCTCCGTACTTAACTTAAAACCCAGTTCCTTTCCTTGATGTTCGTATAAACCTGGCGGCGGTAGCGGTAAGCATCATGAATCACTCCCACCAACGAAACCCAACCACCAATGCACTCAGTAGTATACTACCAACATATACGACTCCTCCCCAAGTTAAATCCTGCGCGTACCTGAATTATATTGGTATACTAAATTTCAGGCATGTCCATCCTATCGCGCAATTATGACTCCATGTTGACACTAGACAGAAACAACATCCTATCCGCGACCTAATTTTCTTCCTTCTCAGAATACTGATTGATGACTATCTATGTTAAATTCACTCTTCGAGTTCACATGCGCTACTCTCTCATACAAGAGGCATATCTGGCGTTGTTTTTTCACACTGAAAGAAAAATACTCAATTCTCAGTAAGGGGACGCATTGAGGAAGACCACCTTTCAATGGGGAGCCCCCCCCCCCGGAATCAAGTCGTTATCCGCTCTGCTATAGTTGGTGCAGAGGCGGGGACAAGTAGCCATAATTGTTCGATTCCGCCAATCGACTTCATAAGATAGTCAATTCAGGCAAGTCCACTGTGCGCACCTCAGCGGCTCAGTGGAAGCAAGTCCCCAGCTTTTTCAACCTGAAGTCACAATTGCGACTTTTTTGGTTAAATCTATATATAAACAAGCCGCACAAATCCGCAAGAAGCGCTCAGTCGCCGACAGAACTGTGCGACGTTTTTGGTTAAATATAATAATATAAACAAGCCGCCCATCCTCAGAAGCGCTCAATGGCGCCCACAGACTCACAAACAAACAAACAATATGGCCTATGTACAGAATAATCAACCGGCAGAGTTAAACGGCAAAAGGCAATTTCATGAGGTGTCCTTCAATTTAAATTGATTTGTCCCGTGAAGAACATGACCGAAGTTTATCGGGAAGTTTGTTCCAACAGGGTGGTTGCCACAGAGATTGATCTGCCCCCCCCTCCCACCCAACAACGAATTGACGACGACTTCGGCTCAGCCAGAAGAAATTTCGAGGGCGATCTCAGACCGAAGTGAGGGATGATAGAAGTTCCGGTAGCTCCAGTACATATGGTGGTTTCATGATGATTTAGGGCACGGGCAGTGAGCAATAACCTTTTGTATGAATTCTGACTCGAACTGGTAGCCAGTGCAGATCATGAGAATCATAGAACGCTTATTGCTGTAACAAGACGGGCAGCAGTGTTTTGTGGCATCTGGAGTCGACGAATCTTTTCGTTGGGAAGACCAAACAGCATTGCATTACCCCTGTCAAGCCGACTACTGATATATCTGAGATTGTGCGAGTTCATGGTCATCGCTGGTGGTCCTTATAACACGCATATATACGTTAGCATCCTGCCAGTGGTGTAGCCATATTGTTAGTTCAAGGAGTTAATCTTCCCGAGGGTGAGTAGTGTGTTCTTCTATTGCATGCCCTAGTTTTCAGTTAGTGATTGTGTTTAGGGGATGGTATGAGGGGAGGAGCTTCCACCACCTGGTCCAAGCCAAATGGGGATATGATTGTATTCTCTCCTGGAGGAATGCATCGAAACTTGTTCAAATAACAAATCAGCCTACATATTATAAATACTAGTGATCGAAGGACAGAGGAGACACATAGCGTCACTACCACCCCACAATCTTAGTTTGTGTGCAACAACTGCGGCGGAGGACTGTCACGCCAGGATTGGACCCCCGGGGGAAAACTGTTGACCATCACCAGACGGCTGCTCCAACAAGACTGATTTGGACTTTCAGGTGCACACCATTGTCCTCTCGAGACAGAAGGAATGCCTACTACCCCACTACTACTACTTACTACTACTACTACTCCTACTACTACTACTACTACGACTACTAGTGATCAATGGCGTAACCGGGGTGATAAAGTGGAAACAGGATGAAAACGAGCTGAATGTACCGACATTATATGGATGACATCGTCACGTATTCATACGGAGATTAGCGAACTGCGCGGCATGTTTTGTACAAATTTTGTGGTCCTTACTATTGTTCGCATGTATTTGGTTCAGCGTTATTAGGCATCTGCCCCTTTGTGGATACCAGGCTCACTTCCTCCATGGCAATTGCCAAGCTTTACCGTAAGTATATGCTGTTTGCCACCATTTGCTAAGATGGAGGTCCGTCCAGTCCAACACTGAATCAAGGTACAACCGATAGATTATCCGCAAATTCAATGTGAATTTTATAATAAAAAATGGTCTGACGACTGCTTCTTACGGAATTCTTCTCGCATAAATTGACATATATTTGTAGAACTTTACAGGAATCTGACTCGTCTGTGGAACTTTTCATTTTAATACCATGTGATTCCAGCACTGATATGTGTTCCATAATTAGGTCGTTTGGCTCATCAGTACACTCTGTTACTTGAGGACACCACCTTAGTTGGCGTTCACATGAAGTTGCTCGACAACGCCCTCCAATGTTGGCGATATGTACTATGGGAGGGGGGGGGGGTTCGGTGGTAGGCGGGTAACGACCCCGAAGCTTCCTGAAATGCCTGCATACAGAACGGTTCTCGCCCATGCACCGAAATGTCAATTGCTCCCGGGAATACGAACATACTTTTGTACAGATCACATGTGGATTTATTGGTTAATCAGTCATATTTTATGCATGAAACATCCACATGCATATGTGGTACACTAAATGTGAATTTATTGTTGATCAGATGAAATTATTAGTTCTCAACATGCATATTTTGTTAAAGATTCATGAGGTCTATGCCGTGTTTACACATCACATGTGAAGTTATTGATTATTAATAAAGTTTAATGAGACATCAACATACATGTGTTGTACACATTCACATTGTATGCTTGTGTTTGAGGAATGGTAAAGATGGATTTGTCGTCAATTAAGTAAATCTTGTGAACATATACTGGCAAGCACCCAGCATTTAGATAAACTGAAAAACCAATGGTAATTTCACGCATTTTTTTTGGGGTCTAATGACATTTAAATATAGATTGAAAGTAGTGATTCCGATATACCCGAGTTGTGCTGCACATTATACAATATTTGTCGTGACGTCATGCAAAATTCGCCGTCGCTTTTCGCTGGACGCTAGCAGACGCCATCCAATCTTTAATAAAACGAACCATCCACAACTGTGCATCAGCACAGTCAACATTGGTTTTTACCCCTTTCTTCATACGTTCCCAATCTTATTTGTTATAGACATGACTCTGCCGATGAAGGCAGGTCTTCCCTAACATCGACGCTGTGAGGGACCAGGCATTGTGCTAGTGGCTCTAAGGCCGGATTCCATAAATGCGTATGGTAATCCGGGCTCGATTGAAAATCACATATTTACGACAAACGAATGTTTGTTTCAGAAGAGAAAACAATATAACTGTATGCGAAAAAGACCATATAAAAAGGAGGCAGCAGCCATGCATATTGTCGTTGCTTTGCTTTTTTTAGGAAGATATTTCACACAGAATTATTCGCGGTGATACGCCATCCGCATAGCGCATTGCGTACTGTTTTTTTTTTTTTTCGGCTTATTGGCGTTGGGTTTTGCCTTAATTTAGTAATTTTCACTTCTGTGGAACCAATATCGCTTTTTGCAAACTAAATAGAACCCACCGCTTGGTTCACGTAAATTGGCGATTTTTCACCTACGCATACGCATCTATGGATCCTAGCCTATAACTAATATGGCTTATGAAGGAACATGCGGTTCCAAATGCTTCCAACATGTTAACCATCATATCTAGCAAGCTCTTCCGACATCATTTGTTTTCATTGTGGGGCATGCACCATGCACAATTGTCGAAGAATGATTCGATGAACTTACTGCATAACGATAGGCATCATGCGCGATAGAAGTGGCTCCTTTTTCATGATATTCTTTCTGAGCAGAGCATCGCACCTATTTCAGGGACCCGACAAGGTGCCAACCTGCATGGATACTGCACGGTATTGTCCGCTGCAAGTCGTCATCCGGTAACACGGATGAAAGTGGTGTTCAAGATCTCTTTGTCTCCAGTACAACATGGAGGACTTTGTAATGGTATCACATTAAACGGCACCTATAGTGTCATGCATTCTTTTCATCTATGGCTGTTCACTTCACTGTTTCTTTGGTGAGCCTTTCTGCATCCTCTTGAGATTATGAACTAGTATACGTTGGAGAAGAGGCCGTGAGGATAGTGTATAGGAGAGAACGCATAGTGGAAACCCGTTGGGAAAGCACGTCCGTGTTCATGTTGTAACCCAGTGTGAATTACCATCATTAACACTGTCAATCTGTCATAGAAAAGCAATTTCACAATTTTTAGGGAGATCATATAATAAAACTTATGCTAGCCCATCGTAAAGTCAATTATTTCCAGAGCTATATGTATACCAAATGATTATAGATGAATGGATGAATGATGGATAATAGATGGATAAATATACCTTTATTTTCATCCATATTTGGAATTGCATGCTTTCATCAAATATAGAGACATACAAATATGGAAGGACCATTGCGAATATCAAATATCAAACCTAAAATACAAATACGAGCAGATTGGCAAGTAATCACAATACCAGTGTGTGTGTAGATGCGCATAAAACATACAAAAAAAATACATGTGTTTACGAGCCTGAAGGATAGCCGATGAATTGAAGGTATATCCTGGCTCTAATCCGTAGTCAATGAAATTGATGAGGCATACACTACTGTAGATTCTATATTGATAGAGTCTACTTTTTTTCTTTGGGAGCACTGAGGTATTATCCCTCATTAGAAAGACCATAGAGATTCCCTTGAGGTTATACCACAAAAGAATGTAATAACCAGCATCGTGATTGGTGGTCCTACGAGAGAAAAAAAATGAGGCATAAAACTGCGAAAGTTGTTTCAAAAATAGGCTATCATCCACATATAGAATCGTTTCGAATCTCAGCCCTTCTGCGGGAGCAAACATTTCACGCCCCCCCCCCCCCAGGCATGGGCGTCGATCCGTTTTGAAAAGTTGGGGGGGACACCCCGAATTGCAAATGACCATCTAAGCGAGCGCCACCATTGGTTTGCGCGAAGCCGTTCAATGAAAATTTATTTTTCATACCCTCGAGATCGCCGGAAACGGCACTTGCCAGACTCGATAGCACCTACCTACATGTGTGATTGAGTAGAGACAGACAAAAAAGTTGTCATTGTGCATACTAATTGATTTACCACCGCTATCACACATGGTTATTTTTTTATTACCTATTCACTCTGGCTTCGTTTGCTGGGATCCAGGGTCGCCCACGTCCCTGGTGGATTGAAGGGAAAAGAAAGGACATAGGCGGACGGGACCATTCCAATTGGAAGCAGTAAATATTTGGTCGAATGTTACAAGTCAGTCCGCCGAAGACTACCAGCGCGCGCGAGGCCGCGCCGTAATTTTTTGCAATTCTCCGGGCATTTTTCGGGGGAAGAAGTCACGCAAAATTCAGGGCTTTTTTCCCCTGTTTCCTTTCTCCTTTCCAATTTTCCACGAATTTTTTTATCTCAGACAAAATGGGGGGGGGCAGTCCTGCCCCCAAGCTTCGAGATTATTCGAGTGAACAAAATGTTCCGAAAGCATATACATCGCCGGTAGAAAACGCCATTGAAAATGTATGTACTTTTTTGCCATCGATATAATATTCGAGCATCGTATGGAACATGGGTAATCCTTCGACCTCGCCTAGTGGGGTCCAGAGCTTCATCTGGGGTCTGCACCTGGAATGTGGACTTGAGACAATTTCCAACGCGATTCTTGGTCGTTAGACAATCATTGAATCAGTTTAGCGATCATCAAATTTATGATTATCACTGTTCAGTGAACCACTCGCACCACCACTATATAAAATGACCAGGTGCCGTACACTTCACAGGTTCAGTAATTGGGGCAGAACAACTTACCCGACTTAAAAGGTTAGTGTTTCAGTGCATTTATATCACACCTATATCAGTACTGATGCGCGCGAAAATTCGGTAAAAAAACTTTTCATTTGTTATTTGCCCAAATTCTTCCATTATTTCTGCTATTTTTTTCGGTTTTTTTCGTTTTGCGTTTTTCACTCTCGACGTTATGCGCACACCGGCCCGACCCGTCTCGGATATTACAACTGATTTTCCTAAGTTGGTTCTGTACGCACCTGTGATAGACCATCTTAATTTATTGATGATTTACAATATCCTAACTTGGGGTTTAAAATTGAATGACAATAACTGTTTGCCAATTAGCAATATACGGTGCTCGGCTAGGACTATTTCCATCCAAGGGCGCAGTCTTTGTGGGGTCGTGACTCCCACTTTTGGAGTCCCCCGTACATATGTGTTTTCACTCTTACCAGCTGGGACCCTCAACTTTTAGCCAGGAGATATGAAACGTATTCGAATACTGTTGGAGAGAGGCCGCTGAGAATAGTGTACAGTAGAAGACGGCATAGTTGACACGTTGGGAATTCCAGTCATGTCATGTTGTATGCCTTACCCGTGTGAATGACCATCATTACAAATGTATCTGTCCATTAGAAAAGCAATTTACAGCATTTTTAGGGAATCATTATAAATAAAACTTATGCCTACCCACTAAAGTCATTATTTCCAGAGCTTATGTATCCCCAAATGATTATAGATGGATGGATGAATGGATTGATAGATAGACGATGGATAAATTACCTTTATTTCATCCAGAATTGAACTTGCCATGCTTTCATAAAATAATAGAGACTACAAAATATAGGGACCATTGCGAATATGAAATATCACACATAAAATACAAAAGAGCAGATTGGCAATGTAATCACAAGACCCATGTGTGTGTGTAAGATGCGTCTAAAACCTAAAAAAAAAATACATGTTTATGAAGCATGAAAGGATAGGCCGATGAATTGAAGTATAGATCATGGCTCTAATTCGTGTCATAAATGAATGCGGGCTCCACTACTGATGATTCCAGATTGATAGATTCTCTTTTCTTTGGGACGCACTGATTATTTCCCTCATTAGAAGACACGATATAGAATTCTTGAAGGTTATACCAGCAAAAGATGTTACCCCAGCATCGTATGGTGGTGTCCTAACGAGAGAAAAAAAAATGAGCAAGAAATGCAAAAGTTGTTCAAAAAAAGGGTATCATCCACATATAGAATCGTTTCGAATCTCAGCCCTTCTGCGGGAGCAAACCTTTCGAGCCCCCCCGCCCCCCCCTCCAGCATGGGGCTCGATCCGTTTTTAAAAGTGGGGGGACACAGCCGATGCAATGCCCATCTAAGTCGAGGGCGGCCACCCTTGGTTGGCGCGAAGCGTTTCAAAATCGAAAAATGTAGCGTTCATACCCTCGATATCGCCGGAAACGGGCACTTGTCCAGACTCGCATAGCAAACATCTACATGTGTGATTTGATCAAAAGACAGACAAAACGTTGTCATTGTCATACTAAGATGATTTACAACCTCATATCATCACATGGTATTATGTTTATTAACCTTTGCTACTCTTGCTTTGTTTGCTGTGGGATCCAGGGGTCTGCCCACTGTCCCTGTGGGGTGGGTTGTGAAGGGAACGCCATAGGCGTATCGGGACCATTCCAATGGGGGAGGCATTAAATATTTGTCCAAATTTACAAGTCAGTCGGCCTAAGACTACCAGCGCGCGCGAGCGGCTGCGTATTTTTTGCAAGTTCTCCGGTCATGTTATCGAAGAATTCAGCAGAAATTCATGCTTTTTTTTCCCCTTTGTTTGCCTTTCTCCTTTCCAATTTTCCACGAAATTTTTCACAGACAAATTGGGGGGGGGCAGTCTGCCCCCACGGCATCTGAAATTATTCGAGTGAACAAATGGTCGGATCTATTAGCAATCGCCGGTTAGGAAAAAAACGCCATTTGGCAAATGTATGTACTTTTGGCCATTCGATATTAATAGTCGAGAGGGCACTCGGTAATGAACATGGGTAATCCTTCGACTTTCGGCCCTAGTGGTGTCCAGACTTCATCTGGGGTCGGCATCCTGGATTAGTGGACTTGAGACAATTTCCCATGCGAAGTTTGTTCCGTTAGACAATAATTGAATCAGTTAAGACGATCATCAAATTATCATTATCACTGTTCACAGTGAACCAAACCGCACACCCCCTATAATAAATGGACCATGTGCCACGGTACCACGCCACAGGTTCGTAAATTGGGCAGAACAAACTTAACCAGACTAAAAAAAGGTTAGTGGACTTCATTGCAGTTTATATGCACACTTATATCATTACTGATGCGCGCGAAAATTCGGAAAAAACTTTTCATTTTACTTTACCCAAATTTCTTCCATTATTTCTGCGTAATTTTTTTCGGTTTTTTTTTTTCGTTTGTGTTTTTCACTCCTCTCAAATTAATCCCTGCCAACCCCGGCCCGACCCCAGTCTCGGATTATTAACGACTGATTTGCCTAAGTTGTTCTGTACGCATCCTGAAATACCATCTTAATTTATTGATGATTTACAATATCCCTTAACTTTGGGGTTTTAAAAAATGAAATGAAAAGAATGTTTTGCCAATTTAGTAGCATATACGGTGCATCTTCTGCTAGGACTATTTCCAATCCAAGGGCGCAGTTCTCGTGGGGCGTGACTCCCAACTTTTTTTGGAGTCCTAACAGTACTATGGTGTTTTTCAACACCATCTCTGACCAAACTAAGCCCTGGGCCCCAAATTTATCACATCAGCCAGGAGAATTGGCCCCGTGACTATTACCAAAGCCAATGTTGATGCCAGTGCCTTGCTTGTTTGAGCACATCAGTGAACCAATTTGGTCTTCAGGCATTCGTAGGCAACTGCAGTATAATAGATGTCGAAAGGATAAAAAAGTGCTGATGAGCTGGCTTAGGCGTAGCGGGACACTTCTGATTTTTTTGCAGAACAGGTTTTGCCTAAAGCTACAGAAGAGCAATCCCCGCGCGTGGAAGCGCGGAAAAATTGTGCATGTTGTTCGGGAGTTAGATAGAAAATTCAGGCCATCAGCAGACATTTTGTATTTTGGGCATCCTTCACTTTTGCCTTTTTCTTGTCCAGATTTTCACAAACCGAATTAATTGTCAAACTTGCGCTCTTCAAGGGCACGCAATTTAGAAAGTCGTGAGCAGATCAAAGCAGTTTTTGGATTTACAAATAATGATTGTGAACAACGATAGTTACTCTGGCCATAGATTGGGGCGTACTCAAATTGATTTATTGGGTGAAGGTATTTCCGCCCCTCTGCGAAATTAGTTAAGTGCCAGTGATTTGCAGTTGCAGAAGAAAGGAAAACTAGAATCCGTCACTGAGGTCTAGATTTTTAGGTTTTGCCTCTGTCTGCAGCAGTGACGTAAGAACATTCTGACTAGGTGAGGGTCTAACATTTATTAGGGCCCTGTGAGAGGGGTCTCAGGCATGGCGGCGGAACCGGGGAGGGCTTGGGGGGGGCTCTCAGCCCCCCCATTGAAAAAAATGGAAGGGGCAAACGCTTTTTTATCCCCCCCCCCCCCCAATATTTGTCAGAGTGTTCAGAAAACTCCAATGTATGTATTTAATTGCTATCTCCTGATTGTTTAAATTAATATTTCAACATTTCTAGGACTACTCCGTGAATAGTGACAATCAAACATATTAAGCACTCTGGAGGCTACTATAGCATATGAGTCATCTTCCCAAGGCCGTAGCGATGCGGGGTGTTGGGGGGTTGGTCACACCCCCCCCCCCCCCCAAAATTTTCGTGCCGTCGGCAATTCTCGTCTGTCGGGAAAGGAGAAAGGGAAGAAAAAGAAGAGGCCGAGATAGGAGGAGAAGAAGAGGAAAGAGGAGAGGAGGAAATAAGGAAGAGGGGAAGAGAAAGAAAGGGAATAAGGGAGTGAAGGGAAGGACAGGGATGGAAAAGGAATAGAAAAAAAAAAAAAACGCAGCAGACTTTATTATCGTCTATTCGACTTTTGGGGCCCATTCAGCGTCGGCAAGAAAATGGCACGCCGGTTAACGTATATTGTAACGGCCCGTCGCTGTCCGGTGTAATTGGCAGGGGCGGCGATCTTGTATTCCGAATATTGGGGGTGACATATGAGGTTGGCACCATCTTAAGCGGAGCGCCACTTATCGTTTTGGTGTGCGTATCGGACGAGAAATTTTCGTTTTACAGAGCCCCCAGAGGTTGGGGGGTGTCGACGGAAACGCACTTCCGGGCCAGTATAGCATAAGTAACTCCCTCAAATTGCAATTTAATTCTCAATTTGTTTTTCAAACGAAACATTTTTTCGAATAACTGGTCAATGTTCATTCGTCGAATCGGGCCATGCACTATCGGTTTTACGCTTAAGGTAGAAGAAAAAAAGAACGTTTACCAGACCCCCCTGATTGCAGAAACCGGCCAACTGAAAAATCCCGATCCTAGGCAGTACGCAACGTCCCTAAAATTGGACAATTTTTTCAGAATTGATATCGCAAAAACCCTCCTTGCTGGACCTGTTCGAAATTTGGTTTATTCTTACAATTCGGCCCACCATCAGTAAGCGTAGGATACATGAAAATTCTTGAATTTAATAAACCCCCTCCCCCCCCCCACCCCCCAATTGCAGGGAACGGCACTTCCCCTGGGCCGTATGCAATAGCACCGTCCCACAAAATTGGCCCAAAGAAAAAATTATCTTTCAATAAACGTTCTCTGAAGGAACTGAGCGAAGTTTTATTCCTTACAATTTGGGCCACCCATCAGTAGGGGTACAGGAAATTTTTTAGCCTTAACGTACAACCCCCAGATTTGCCCGAAAAACCCGGACTTCCCGGGGCTTATGACATAAGCAACATCCCTGAAAATGAAGGACAATAAATTTCCGCCTTTTATATCTCAATAACGCTCTTGAAGAACGAATCTAGGTTTTTTCATTCATTACAATTCGCGTCACCAACATTTATGCGTACGTACAAAAATAAGTATTACAGACTCCCACCCCCCTTCCCCCCGAACCCAGATGTGCTTCCCGGCCGGGGCTTATGGCAGTAAGCAGCATCACTGAAATTGACAATAAATTTCTGAAACACTGATCGATTTTAATAATCCTAAATTTCCACATGTCTATCATCGTGGCCGTCCCATTCCTACTATAAAAGCCATTTTGGAGGTCCTTCCATTTTTCAACTCGAGGACCCCTCCAATTGTGGTTGGATATGCCCTCATCTTTAAACATTTGCCTTGAACTCACTGTCCATGGAAAATGTAATGGACTTTTCGGCATTTGAAAATAGCAATTGTGCACGATAGTGATGTTCACGATCCCCTGCCCTGTTTTTTTCGGGTTCATATTAGCTTTGTTCATCTTCTATTAATAAACAGCACGTCAGACTGGCAATGCCTGCAGTCTGAACAAAAGATCAGAAAAAGACTAAACTCTAGCTATGGGTTGTGTGTCAGTTCAAGAAAATGGCAGTTGTTTTCCAGCATTATTGTATGGGGGTGTGCAACATGAACCAAGTCCTAAACCGAATTCTCCTTGTGGTCTATCCCATATGTTCACCCCACTTGAAGATGACATCGCATGGAGAAAAGTCATATTTGAATTAGAAATCTGACAAAGTTATTGTAAACATGTGCCTACTTATTATACAATGTAACGAAAAGACAGAATCCCAACAGCGCGCGAGCGCGAATTTTTTTTTGCATTTTGTTTTTGTTCTGGCCTTCTCACCTCAAACATCAAATTTAAGCAAGCTGATAAGAAAGATGGAGTTAGATCTGTTGTTTATGGCATACTGTACATATGACCTAGGATGTTTTCACCAGTCCGCAAAATATGGGGAGGGGGGGGGGGACATTTGATATTAAGTTTCCCCCCCACCACCATTATTGGGGGGACAATGTCCCCCCCCGTCCCCCCTCCCCCTCCCCCCCCCCCCCCCCCCCCGTGATCGCCGCCCATGGTTATGAGAGTGAACCGAGCTTCGGCCCTTCGGTCAAAAGGGGGTATGAAGGCGTTAGCGGTTTGACATTATGTATTTTCCATGAGACTGCAGCAATTCTTTGAAAGTTTTCGTTTCTGGTCCTATTTTTCCAGAGGACATGAAAAAAATAAAGCCATTTGCTGAAAACAATTAGAAAGAATTTTCCCAGATACCCAGAGGAAGCCATTGAACCGCCGTTTTTAGGCGGGGAATCAATCGACAGCGGCAGAGCTAAGAAGTACAAGGGCGAGAGATAGAGGGCAACCCCCCCCCCCAGTGTTTTTAGATAAGAAATTCAGGCGGCAAATTTACCCAAACTTGGGGTCACCAGGAATTAAGTTAAAATCTGGTTTGAGATACCCTAATGCATAAGTGGAAAGAAGAAGTAACCGTACTAAATGGCCGGAACTTGCCGCTTCAAATTGCAACCATTGAAGTGTCAAATTTCTGCGAGCTTAGCCGCGCGCAGTGTGTGTTGATATTCTGCTTCATATACTCACGAGCTTGCAGGTGAAAATCTGGGGCATTGGTTAGGAATCGGACCCAATTTTTTCGGCGTTCCAAATTGAAGGGTCCTGCGTACGTGATGAGCGGGTCGAGTAATTACTAAGAATCGGCCCAATTTTACCTGAAAATATTGCACCAGATTGCATCTTAGGACGTTTCATCAATCAACAAGATTCAAAATTTTCCAGAGGGGAGGGGGTATAAAAACCCCCCCCTTAAAAACCCCCGCCCCCATAGTTCAGTCCCCATTGCCCGATTCCGTCGGCAAACATAACCTCTACACCCCCCCAATCACCAACCCTTCGCTACGCCCCGAGCTTCCAATTGCATCTTTGCGGTCCCATAATGGCCGTGAACGTGACACTCGTGAGCAAAAGGCCTGTATCTACGCGCGTCGCATCGGTTTGACATGATTCATTGTTGCTGCATTCCTCACCAAATGCACCCATCACTGTACCTATGTCACACTAATAGTCTAATTGCCACAGTAATGACCATAGCCCGTGGTAATCTTGCTCCGGCAACCCATCATCAATCAATTCGATTGCGATGCTGTCAGGACGTAGAGCCTATCACCTTACTCTACTAAATATGACCGAGTCAATGGGCCATTGAAATGATTTAACAATTGTACACTTCGGTGTATATAGAGGCACACATTCCCTAAACACAAGTTGTGCAGTACTTTATTTCCGTGTATTTACATTTCGCTGGTATTATGCCTTGTCACGTGATTAAAGAAGGGGAACCTATTTCGATTAATTCAAGACAAACATGTTCCTACTCAGCATGTGCTTCATGCTTCATTCTTCAGAGGAGTTGAAAAGTATATGAAAAGGATCATTTTGAAAAATGGTATGTAATTGATGTACAGTAAGTTTGTAGGCTTTTCACAAAAGAGCAGATACACCAATTTGAAGAATAAAAATTTCGGTGGTATTATACCCACCGCTCATTCACGACAGTGTAATGATTACTTTGGTCGGTCAATCTTCAAATTTTTTTCAATTTCAAATGTGTTGTCTTTGACATATGCCTTAAATATATGCACATGGCTTAGCTATACATTCACGGAAACGACAGCGCATCTCAACCTGTCAACACGTAGCATACTTAGAAAGGGAGTTCAAATTTAAATAGGCTGGATCAAATGAATACCATGTACGGAGGGACATTTTTCATTCAAACTTGGGTATTACACTTATTTCAAATTGCATGTTTCCTCTCTCTCGTGATTTTTTCTTGCTATTCCTGCAATTTAACACATACATGAGAACCTGTATTTTCAGGCCTAATATTTGTACACAGGCCACCTCGGCAAATGCCGTTTCCCGCCCATCTAGAGGGCCGGAAACCCCCAAAAATTTTTCTTGGAACGCTTCTCGCCAACCTTGGTGGCGCTAACTCTTTAGATAGTAAACAGAGACACATTAGCTAGAAGCCCCCCACCCCCCCCAATAAAAAATACATTTCCGTCTCCGCCGTCCTCCCGTTCCCCCGCCGGCCTTGGGGTCCTCATGAAGGTCAGGTTTTTACCCTCCTCCCCGTATTGAAAAGTTTTGGATTTTGAGGTGGCAACAAATTATGTCTAAAATGTGATTTTTTGGTGCGAAAATGTGCTTTCCACCAGGGCATAGTTTCTCTCCCTTTTTGGTTATTGGCCTGACTCCAAACCTTCCATTGGGATCACACCTTAGTTGGGTCTAGGGAAAAGGCCTGTAAGTCATAAGCCGGTTAGCCCCATTCTAGAGAACCCAAGTTATAATTTTTCGTTTTTTGCCTCGTAGGCTCGTACCCGATTCGTTCGACGGAAATTTTAACTGAAATACTCAACAGAGTTGTTCGAATTTTGGTGCAATTCGTGAGTAGAACACACAAAAGTCGAAAGGTTCTAATTTCGCACGGTTTCCTGTTATAGTCTATGATTTAGAAATGCGTTCTCATTTTGCTAGAATTATACATTCCTTGCCCGGGTTTTTTGTTAAAATACATTTTCATTCATTTTTCCCATATAGCGCATTCCATGTAGGAAATTCTCGACGCGCTCCACAATTGTTTGCTGTCCCGTCTCGTTTCGGATCATGGGCCCGGGACTGTTTTGTTGCAATTGAGTGCAGATTATATTGTTCAAATTGGAGTGGGCATCGTCTATTGATGCATTCAGCTGGCTAGAAGTGCGATGTCTAGGAAGCAATTTGTAAAAGCATCTCCCAGAAAGTACAAAATTGCACTCAAACATTTTTCAACGGAATCTCATAGCTATGGTGCACGTGGTCTACAGTTACTGACAGCGAAACAAGGATAGCCGAAACGAACGAAGTTTTTTGCATATTTCTTGGGGACAAATTTTTGCTCATCATTGGCTTTCCACAAGAGAAATCGGCAATCTGCCTACATTGTGGGCAATTTATTTATCCACTTTGCAGTGTTTGTATGCCTGATTGTGCCTATTCTTTGCCTACGGTTCTCCTCGATCTGCAAACTTGCTCTTTTACTCTTTTAACTTCCCTAATGTGTTGGAGTAGTCTGACTCATCAATCCGCCTCGTATACCAACACAACGCCCTTCGTTCTAATCAATGGACATTTCTTTGTGAATCTACCCGTGTTTCAAAAACAACAAATGTAAAAGTCTCACTTATGTTTCTGAGTGAAGAAGAAAACTTGCATAAAGCTTCATACGCCAGAATATTGCCTTCAAAATGCATCGATCACGACACTATAGAAGCAACCGTTACACTTCTAAACCTATTGGACAATCGGTTCGGAATAAAGGCCACTGTGGTCTTGTGAGGCTGCTTTTCTCAATATATTTTTTCAGCCCACACAGCCCTTAACGTGTGTAAACGTAATGTTATGTAATGTAACTTCGTTCGTCTTCAAATCATCGAGGCTCAAAAGTGGGGGGGGGGACATTTTGATATATGTCCCCCCCACTTCGAAAGTGTGGGGAGGACGTGTCCCCCCCTGTCCCCCCCCCCCCCCCGGATCGACGCCCATGCCCCAGGGACTCGATCATCATGCTTGTTCCTTCCCCCTACGAAAAAATTCCTGGATACTCCCCTGATGAGAATTGCTGTCCACTGACTTACCAATTGCATCTGCGTCATGTACCTCTTCCAGCCGAAGTACTTCTGCATGTGAGGCCAATGGCTGCGAGCGCGTAGTATGAATACATCAAAATGTGAATGAAAGAGTTGCACATGGCTACGAAAAAAGCTGTGTATAGGGATAAGAAGAAGAGAAAATTGGATGACAACATGAATTGAACAGGTAGATAGAGAAGGAAGAAATACACATGACCAGGAACCGGCGTAGGAAGAGAGTAAGCATATGAGGCCGGTGAAGCCGCGTGTAGTCCTCGCAGAGGTCAGCACATATAACTAAACATGTGCAGGCGGTGAACGCCGAAGGTCCATTTAGACCTCCAGTGACTTTGAAAGCCCCCCTAATGTTTTGCTAGGACCAAATGTTAGTCCACATTCCCCAAGTTTCATTAGATAAAACAAAGTTTGAAAAAGCGCATGATATATGCAATTTGACCTCATATGACCTTGAAATGACCAAGGGCAGGAACCGGGGGCTGCGCCAGCCCCCAGTGAAAAATGAGGAGGGGCGGAGGAAGGGCCCTAAGCAGGTTACCACGCATGGTCAGGAATATGACAGCCGAATAGATATGAAAAACGAGAGAGAGAGGTTGCAGAGAAATCAATCAAATTTCTAAATTCCGGCAAGGGTGAGGGCAATAGGCGTTTGATTCCTTGGCGAAGCCATAAGGAATCTATGCAGTCACGATTGTGCGTATGTGTGTCTGTGTGTCGGTGTGTCTGTGTGTGTATGTGGGTTGTGTATGTGGTGTGTTGTGTGTGTTGTGTGACACTTCGTTTCCACGCGATACTAACAATGCAAGCAGTATTATGTTCATATCAGGTAGCTAGGTTGTTCACCAATGGGAAGGGATGACCCCTATTGGTTTTGGTACCAATCGATGTCGTTCAAGGTCATGAGAGGTTAAACTTTGAAAAGTGTTTCCGCACCGATATCTAATGATCGCAAGAAGGTATGAAATTCAATTTGGTAGGTAGGTTGTAACCAATGGCCGGGAGACCCCATTGTTTTGTGTGAGGGTCAAGGTCATTTGTTAGGGTCATCATATGGCAATCTTATGTATCTTGGCAACGAACATTTATAGTGATGTTCGTAATGGAAAGTTTTGGTGTCTGGTGAATTACTCGGGTGACGACTTGACCTCATTTGACGTTTGACTTCTGACCTCATTGACCTCTGACCTAGTGATTTTGCCTGCTTTTTTGTAGTGGCGGAAGAGTCTTGTTGAGACAAACAAAAAGTTCAAATGACAATCCCTATACACGATATCTTATCACAAACTATCTCACTGAATGTGGAAGTTCAAGACAGCAAAAATCGTCATATATCTCGGCAACGAAACATTTTGGCAGGATGTCATGATTGGGAAGTTTCGTTCTCGGGTGAAATACCTCTGGTGACAACTTTTGACATCATTTGACTAGTGACCTTTGACCTCATTTGACCTGGTGATTTTGCATGCGTTTATGTGTTGGCCGGAAGAGTCTTGTTAAGAACAAAACAAAAGTCAATCGACACTACCATTACTACGATACTCTTATCACAAGCTATCTCATGAATGTGAAGGTCAAGACAGCCTCTAAACCAAGGGGAATGTGGATTAAATTTGGCATTGGAACTCTGGCTCCTCAGAATGATATCTAATGAATGCAAGTATCTATCAAGTTCAAATTAAGGTGTGGATTGTAAACATGATGAAGAATAACCCTAATGTTTTGGGTAAGGTCAAGGGTCATTCCAGTACACCATAGGACAATCCTTAGTCTCTGCCAACGATTCATGACAGAGTGAAACAAGCATATAGCCAACCCAAACAAATATTCCCCCAGAGATGACAGTACAAATTCTGAAATTGTCATTTTATTGTTATTCCTGATATGTTTGAGTATTGGACTAGCACCAAAATTCCCCAGACAAGACAGTACAAATTCTAATTTCTTGAATTGTCATTTTATTATTAGCCGCCAGTGCCAGCCTATATGTACCCCCTTCCTGACCAGTATGGTGTTGCTACGGGTGGGGGTGGCAAGTTTGGTCTTGCCCCTCACCCCCCCCCCCCCAGGTTTCATACGATCTTTGAAAATTTAAACTGTACCCTAGTTTAAGCCTGCATCACTGCTTTTAATTGACAAATTCCTAATTGGCAAAGCAGAAACACCTCTTCTTGCGTTAACCTCCTCTCAATTAGTGTTAGATTTTCGACCACCAAAGTGTTGTGTGGCCCTCTTCATAAAATCTGGGTTGCTTCTATTACCACCCCCCCTCCCCTCTCCCCCTTCCCCAATACAATATTCCCCCAGTGAAGACAAGTAACACATTCCCTTCAATTTCATTTTATTTTATTAGTATTCCTGATATGTTTGGAAAATTGACTAAGCCACCATTGACCAGCCTATGTGTGTATATGTATGTACCTCCTGATCAGTAGTTGGGTCAAATGTTGCTATGGGTGGCGTGGGATTGCGAGCAGATACGCCTCTTTCTACATGCCCCACCCCCCCCCCCACTTCCCCCCCAGGTTTCATAGGCAGCCTATGAAATTGAAAAATGTAGCCGCCATTTGAAGCCTGCAATCACTGCATTCATTGACAATGCCGAATTGCAAGGCAGATACATTTCTTCCTTGCGTATACTTCTATACGATAATATGGATATCGATAGGAGGGGTAGACAACGGCAATTTCTCCATAGGCGTATATTAATTACTCGAGGGGAGAATGCCAAGTTTGTTGCCTTACATTTTAAATAAAACGGTGCTATGATCTTCAATTTCCCATTTAACTAGTTAATTACAGCAAAAATGCACACAACACCAGGAAATGTCCTGCTGAACTAATTTAGAACACCTACGTAGCCCAGGCCATTATCTTTCAACCACTGTCTGCATTGAGTGTGTATACTATAACAAGCCTCCAGTTTGAACAGTGGTCCCACACAATTCGCCAATCCTCTAAAGGATTTAATCGCTCAAGCTGTGTGTGTGAGACTGCAAGAGTGGGAGAATATAACCAAACACCTAATACACTTTTAACTGCCCTGCAGACATTAAGTGTGGAAATGGTACCTGCACTGGCAATGCTCAGAGGATGAGAGGGGGTATCCAATTATTCTCTGTGTGCGATCAGTCCCTAACTGAGTATCTTGAATGTTTTACACTTCCCTGATTGGGAATGCGAAAAGCACACTTCCGGTTGTGGAAAGGACGTTGACAGGCAGGACCTGACCAATGGTTATATTTAAACCTGTGATTCATAGACAAGTCCTAGTGAGGGTAGTCACTGTGGTGTGTGTAGAAGCATGAGTTGGGAGGAAATAAGCAAGGGGTCAAGGAAACTTCTGCCGTAAATGAAGGCAACAACAGTTTGGGGCATTTTTTGCTATTGAAGCAAAAAGTGAGGGCCACACCCTGTCCCATGGTCAAAAGTGAGGGCATTACCCTGTCCCCAGTCCAGAATTGGGCAGGGGTTTGAGTCATTAAAGTATCTCTCTTCTTCCCCAGTGCTCCCTCTAATCTGTGTTGACGTCACATGATGTGACTATTTGGGAAAAGTGATTGCCGGATAATACCATGTTAAATAATTGCCAGAAGTCATACTGGATCAACTTCACTGAGCCCCAAACTGAGCCCACATAATTCAAAATGTCTCAACATGGGCTATATATACTAGAAAATTAACAAAGATTCTTGTCTGTTCTATAATCTATTTTATTCTTATCGTTGCCAGGCCAGAATATTTGTTCTGGGAGGGCTGCATGGGGTGGGTCATAAGAGCGACTTCCCTCAACCCCACCAATGTAGGAGAGAAATATGTGATTGAAAGCCTTGTGAAAAGTTTTGACCCTAAAAATAGCAATAAGACTTTGTTGGACTGGTAAAATGTCTATTGGTACAAGTATCTGAACAGTTTATGCACTTGTCATTGCATGACCACCCCTGGTAACCAGACAAGGTAGGTCATTGCACTTCAACAAAATATGCCCCCCTCTGTCACTTGGTGCCGAAAAATAATGAAATGATACAACCCCGTCACTTTGAAAGACCACAGGCTACTCTGCTGTACAAATTGAAACGATTGAACTGGCAATGACTTACCCCTCATCACATTATTGATTTACGACATATGGTAGAATGACCAACAGGTGAGAACCAAGCTATTGGACACTGACTGTACATACAATGACTGCCTTGGTCCAGGGTAGTGGAGGGATGTGCAATTGATAATATATAGCCTGTATGCATCGCTTCCCCACAATATTTTTTACCCTAAAAAAGATATTTTTCACCATTTGTTAATGATGTTGTCGTCGATTCAAAGAACTGCCACTTCATCAGTCTAGTGCTTTGACCACACAAGTCACTATGAGTATGAATGTTGCTAAAGTGATTCTTATAATTAGCCTTGCTGCAGTCTGCCTGAATTAGTGTTACGGTCGCTTGGACTTCTACAATGAATGGGAAAACATGGACATCGCTGATTTTGACTCGTGACTTTACCTTCACTCTTCAAGACATACTTACTTACCAGGTTATTTTTCAGTAATTTCATTTCAATTTGCCCTCCTCAGAGACTTTTTGAACCTGCGTCAAAAGCAACAAGTATTCATCTCATGCGCGGAGTAAATATGCAGGTGATCGTTTGTGTCAAGTTGTGTTTGAGTGTTGGCACACACATTTGCAGGGTTGATATAGCGAGTAAGGGGAACATGTCAGGAAAAAAGGCAAGGACTCACTACGCGGAGTTGCGTTCTGGTTAAATGAAATATCACTGAATTGAGCAAAGGTTTTGGCGCGCGAAGCGTATTTTATGTATCCGTCACCCGTAAATGGCATGCAATGCGAGCGCCTTTATGATATTCGGGCATTATTTCAGAGATTTGAGCGAAAGAAACGGGAACTTGGAAAAGGAAATCTATATATAACCTGGGTCTCCAGAATGCCACTACTAACTGGCGTGCCTAGAAGATGCATGGTTCCTGAAAAGTGTGAATTCGACCAGCTCCAAAGAAAGGCACTTACTGGCACTTAGTGCTAGCACATTTTAGCAGAGAAAATTAAATACAAAGATTAGAGCAGAAATCGAATCTAAGGCCACCGGAAAATGCAGACATTTTTCAAAGTGGGGGGAAAGTGGGATTGGCAGTCCCCAAAATATCAGATGTAGGCAAACTCCCGAAAATGGAACGTAATGCGCCAGGGGTGATCAGTTCAGTTGGACAGAAAAAGATCCACAAGATCCAGAGTTAGCAAGTTGGCAAATAGCATATAGTCTACGGACATGTGAAAAATGCCAAACTATTTCTGGAACGAGTTTGTGTTTTGGAGGACATAATGCACCAATTGCAAGCAAGGGCACTTGAATATGTAAAAAAATTCTAAAAGTGGAGGAAGGCGGGATTTAACGGTTCCCCTTAAAGGGGATTCAGGGACCAACTTCCAAAGAAGGTCCCTTAACCCCCATCGATTTGGCAGAAAACAAAATTACAAGAATCAGAGCAGCAAATCCCATCGGAGGACATGTGAAAATGCAAATTCATTTCGAAACGAAGTGGAGTGTTTTGGAGTGCTTATTGTACCAAATGCATCGGAGCCACAAGAAAATGCAAAAATCTTCCCAAAAGTTGGGGGGGGGGGGGGGGGAGTGGACTCGGAGACCCTGAAGGTGAGATTTAGACCAATCCCAAAGAAGGGATCTCAATGCTCTCGATTTGGCAGGAAAATCGCAAGATTCAGAGCGCAAGTTGCTTCTAAAAACATTCAAAAATGCAAAATTAATTTGGACGGAAGCGAGTGTTTCGGGGTCCTATATTGCACCAAACTGCATCTAAGGCCACCTGGAAAATTGCAAGAGTTTATCAGAGTGTGGGAAGGGGGAATCGACGGTCCATGAAGGTGAGAATTAGAACAAACTCCCAAGAAGAGATTTTACGCCCTCGATTCGGAGCAACATCACAAGATTCAAAGCAAAGCAAACCGCATCTAACGAAAATGTGAGAATGCACCAATAGTATGAAAAGAATTGTGTTTCGGAGTCCTATGTGCACCAATATGCTTCTTCAGCCACCTGAAAAAAGTGCAAAAATTTCCCAGTGGGATAGGGGAACTTCGGCGGGCCCCGGAAAGGTGAGATTTAGACCAACTCCAAAGAAGGAAATCACTGCCTCAATTAGCAGAAAAAAATCAAGATTCATAGCAGCAAATCGCATCTAAGAAACATGTGAAATTGACAAAAAAAAATATTTCTGGAAGGAAGCAAGTGGTTTGGAGTGCTATAATGCACCAAATTGCATTAAGGGTATCTGAAACATGCGAAAATTATCAAAAGGGGGATGCACCGCCTCCCTTAGGTTTAGCCCTTCCCCAGATCCGTCATCCAAATCCAGCCCCCCTCCCCCACTCAAATTCGCGCTTCCGACGCCACTGAAAAATACCTTATATTGTTCAGACTAAACCAAACAGTCCACATCCACTGAGTTTTGTTCGAATTCGTCCAAGGTTTGTAGAGGAAATTGCAAAAAAACACAAATGTTGACCTTCCGGTGACCTTGGAATCAACGTCATGTTTATCGGGACCAACTTTTGTCCCCATACACACCCACCAAGTTTCAATGTGAATCGGACAACTCTGTATTTTCGAGGAAAAAAATCACCGCATTTGACTCCGGTGACCTTGAAATCCCCGTAATGTGGTTCCGGTACCAACTTTTGTCCCCACCCACCATGAGTTTCGTGTGAATGGGATAAACTTAGTATTTTCGGGTTGTAAACCTGCAAAAAATAGAGGGCAGCAGACCATGCAGTGATGCCACTTTCGAACTCAACCGAGATTTACCAAGGGCGGACATGGCGGTACCAAGTTTGGATCATCGGATGAGGCGTGGAGGTTATTGCGCTGGACGCTAAAGTTTCGGCGCGGAGGAACCTGGAACGGCGGCCCGGCGGAGACTACGGCGGCCTACACACCCAAAACCTATATCCCGGAACAGCTCTAGTGTCGCGGGGAATATTGATAGTGAAGTCGCAACCCACGGATCGCTAACATGCAGATTACACGTTCAGCAATGTAGCAAGAATTTTAGTCTAAGAAGGGGGAATAGGGGGATGTGTCCAAGAAAAGGAGGGGGGAGGACAAAATGGACAATACTTAAGCGTAGAGCACTCCCAGGTTGGCACGGAGGGTACTCGAAACTGCTCGTGTGATAAACCCCTTATATTTCATTTTTTCAGGTACAGGAAACATGCGAGCAAGGTTCATCATGGAACCCTGGCCATATTGGTTGTGGATGAGCACCGGCGATAATTGCCTTCTCTTCTCGACTAGCGGCTCAGATGATATGGAGGCAGGGGTGTAACCATTCCCAACCTGCTCTCGGGACGGCCATTTTACGATCCCACAGCTCGGAACATAGAGAAGGAAGAACTGATTTATGCGTTTGTATACGATCAATCTGTAGGGGTGCCCTTTTCTCTGGGGAAGTGATTTGAAGGCAATTAGGATGCAGTTCAACCTGTGGAACTAGTGAATTCTCAAATGACAACTGCATGTTGGATACAATGGAGGTATTATCGTGGGAGAATGAAAAACTATCTATTGGTCCCACATCCCATTTCAAGACGATGTTCTATGTAGAGTTATTGGCCTTCGAAATATGGGCCATGATGCACGAGAAATTGGGAGTAACCCATTGCGCAATGATGCATGACGTCACACATGGCAATCCGGGAAGCTATGTCTGTATTTCATTGTTTCATTCTGCTGAAGAAGTCAACATACAGCAGAAGTTCCGTTGTCTTTCTCTCACGAAAATAACCATCAACACCTACAAACCCCACTTCAGCAATTCTCTCCCATTAGACTAAATGCTTTTCGAAGTAAAAATAATGAGTGAATTTCAACAGAAAACAAAAATGTTTGCATGGTTGTGAAAGTATGACATAATTATTATTGCACGATGGGAAGCTCTGCAATGAACATGCACAACCTCAAAGGAGTATAACTCAGTAACGGAAAGTCGTACGAACTCGGGTTTGGACTGACGCATCAGTTTTTTTCTTCCCACTATATATCTATAACCTCTTTATAATACTTCGACAGTCGTCCTTTAGCAAAATGGCAAAAAACTGACCATATATGCGATCACCTTGAATTCTTGACCACTCCATTTGGAGGCTACCGTATGCGTCAATAATATAACGAGTCACCTGCCATAAACATGCCAGCATTTGGACCATCCAAAAGTCAACTTGTAAGGTATGTGAATAGCATATAACCACTTGGATTGATGACCTCTGGATAACCTTTGACCTGACATTCGTGAACACTTTGTATGTACTGGACAAAGTTAACACTGATCAGGTCTCATGCGACCCAATCTGTAGGAGAGAGTCATTCTGCAATTTTGAAATTTTGACTTAGTATGCTTCTTCTGTGACCTTCGAGACCTTAAATCCCGTAGGTTGCACTAGTCCACGATATTCAATGACCGAGTAGGACGGTTATCCGAATACTATCTTATGAAGGACGCCATATTAGCAGATTTTTGCAGTCTTTTTACATTATATTTCATCATGCTCCTTTGAAGACCTTTGCCTTAAGACCCTGAATACCCGGCAGGTACCGAGCACCCATGATATCAGTGGTCAAATATGGTGGTATTTCAACCTAATACGTAGGAGAAGCAATTTGCAGATTTCCGCACTTTTTCACATACTATTTGATTAAGCTTATTCACAAAATATTTGATTATGCTCCGTCAATGACCTCGACATGCATCCCTTGAGCACCCCTTAGGTTACACTGATCAGTATTATGGTATTATGGTAATCCAACCTAATCTGTAAAGAAACAGACAGCCATATAGACAGACGGACCCATTATCAGTTTTATAATTGGAGCCTGGATACTGGTACTCAATGAAGTACAGTTTCCAATTGAAACTCGTAACGAAGTATCCCACTCGACCTGCATTCGAGCAATCTCAGTGGTAGGGGATGGGGTGAAGTGTAAATATAGGGGAAATGTGACTACAGATAATACCAGATTGCTTCTGAGGACGTTTCAACATCAACCCCCCCCCCCTACTCTTTGGCCCCTCCCCATTTTCGTCACCAAATCAAGATCACGACTGGATATGCCCCTCCCCCACCTTGGGAACTCTGGCGCCGCCCCTGATCATTACAGTTGTATCTGTGTATTGCAACGCAAGACGCCGAGTTGGGCCGCCACAATAGTCGGAAGTAACATTGACACGTTTTGCTTTATTTCAATTCAAATATTATGTATAAAACGACGTGGCCGTCCATGGTTGTATATGAAGACCAAATCGTGTGAGTGGCGTTCTGTTTGGATACCCGGCAAAGTCATTACTACATTGTGTGTACATTAATTCACCTTTTGTCACTTTGCCGGTCAGATTTATGGTATAAATGAAGGGGACTGGGTTCCTAGCTACACGAGTTTGCGTAAATTGTAACTTGAAGTCGGGTCTCGGTATTTAATTTGTAATCACTTGCTGACATATTCTTCTACAAAAAGTAAAAAAGATGCCGTGCATGTTGCTAAAAATATCTGCGTATAGCCTGTAGAATGACAACGTTTCCCTTTTTTCTTTTACTAAAATTGACATCCAGATGTAAGCTCGGCTGAGGGGCCATTTCCAGGATTTTAGGATATAACTTCAAACAAGCGCCGAAATCTTCTCTGTACCCTACGCGCTAACCAATGGGCCGCTCCGCTTTGGATACTGCATGCAATCAACCTGCCCCCCCCCCCTTTTGAGAAACGATTGACGCCCCTGCATATACACAACGTACGTACGTGGAGATACACTTACACAGCAACGTATTCGCTATGGTCTCTTCTAACTCATTCAGGCAGGACAGAAGAGAAGCTGCCGTTAGGTTTGCAGAGCTCATTCCACTGCATGGTTATATTGTTTGATGACCTTCACCGTAACAAGATGTCGCCAGACTTGTTTGTTTCTTCCCGGGGTTTATATAACCATTTTCCTTTTACATCGACCTGTTTCCAATTTACCCACTACAGTCGATAGAATGAAGAGGTATTAGTTGCCCTGTGCATCGAGTTGCCCCCCGGGACGAAGGCTGTAGTTGGCAAATAATGGCCCACACATGCCCATGCTTATACAAGTTACTCACAGGTTCCGTAGAGTTTAGCAAGAAAGGGTAAGATCCAAAAAACTCATCCTTCATCACAGCCCAAATGATACTGACAGTATGGCTAGTCACAGATGTTAAACATTCTGTGACTCGTTCAGCCTGTTGCTACCAGAGAAACTAATGTCTCGGAAGGCAATATTTAAAGACAGTATCAAGAAAATTGACTGCGGTAGGATTTTTTCAACATCAAACCCTTTCATTGCACAGTGAATTGACCACATATCCCATCTAAGATACAGACTTTAAAAAATCTACCATAAATTGAAACCATGTCTGTCTACCTTTATTTCTCTCATCGGCTCCTTCTTCTTATGTAGCGAGTCCCAATCATGAAAGAGAGGTTGCAACTTTGTTAAATTGAAACGCACAACTGAGACTCGAGTGTAGCCTTTCTTATGCAGTGATGCATCATAGCAGGCCTTTAGCTGCAGTACAATACACGTCTCTTCACTCCTTCAGTTCTCTTCATTGGACACCCACAGTAGAGCCATCCTGAACCCGTTATTGAAATAGGTAATGGCGGAGGATAATTCTGAATCGTGTTGACGGTCCGCCCCATGGCTGATCCGTGGAAGGAGGTAATCACCTGCTCTGCCGGATCCCGCCCAAATCCCAAGCGTGGTCCTCGCACCCGCGGCCCGCCTAAGGAGTCGCGAATCGTAAATTCACACGGTCGACCTGCAGAGTCGACTGAGAATTGTCAGGCCCTGACCACCTGTGTGTGCGTGACCTCACCCTGCCTGGTGATGCAGGTTGTGGTGTTTTTCGGAAACCGGAAGGAAGATTTACCAGAGGTTCAGTACAATGGGTACCAGGATTATCCGGCCCGAACGGAGCCATCAGGACAGATTCGCCTGGCGTCCCGGATGGTGCGCGAGTACCCGGCAGAGTCGAGTCGGTGGGAGGCGTCGGCCCTTCCGGTGGACCGACCAACTGCAGACGGCCCGCCGAAGAGATGGAACACGTGGCCGCCCTAATCCGAGAGGAGAGACCACTTGTGGTCGTGACATTACCGCCTGAACAGAAGTCCGTCGTTGTGCTGGGTCGCCTCCAGATGCGAGTATGGGAGGGCGTTGTTGTGGCTCCCGGAAACCGTAGTAAGCGCAGAGTTGTTGAACCTGTTCCTTGCACTCCGACTGTTGTACGTGACATGACGCCCAACTTCATCGTCTCGAAACGTTGATGTATAGATTCTGGTCTGTGGGACCACACGCCGAGGCCGGCTGACCATGGCCAGGGCGACTGTTTGGACAGTCACCAGCCGTTGAGGCCTCTGCATCAGGAGGCGCTAATACCCAACACGTCTACTATGCTGCCTCATACCGAGTAGAGGTTGTCATTCCCCAAACGCTGCCCGCCGAGGAAGGAATGACCGGGAGAGCTCGTCAGATCTGACATCACGTTCTGGGGTGGATGCGACAATCCCCTCCCGGAAATCCAGATTTGCTCCGAGGTAACAATTGATTGGGTAGGCACCAGGCAGAACTTTTTTCGGTTGATGGATGATTCAAACTCGCGACATGCGACGCGCAGCGGCACGCGGTCGCGCCTCCAACAAGTTCGCACGACGTTCCGACGAAGAACCACTCGTCTATTAACCCACGACATACCACTTTGCCCGACGTAAGCGGTTGATGACCGGAGGTCAAATCACCTTATATGGAAACCCCCGGGAGTTGAACAACCCGAAGGGTAGGCTCGAACCTGCAGGACCTGCCCCGAAGACTGGGAACGCTAAAAAAAAATTCCTGTGATCGGGTGGATAGGTGTGTGGTAGTAGGCATTCTTCAGGGTCCACTGCGTAAGCCTAGGCCTATACCCCGACGGCAGGTGCCGTGTGCGGTAGCCAAGGGAGTAAAAAGAAGAAGTGAAAGAGAGTCTCCCTTTAGCAACCTCCTCGACGTTCAATTTTGGTGGAGGCCAGCGAGCTTTTCCTCTAGTGCCCGCCGTTTGTTCCGGTCCGAATTAGCCTGGAATAGCGCTGTACAGGCGCATAACACTAATCACCCCCTCCCCCAACATCAGAAGGCACCGTTTGGGCAACCCTATAGCGGGCCTGACCCACGGCGCGGCGAATCACGGCGGACACTCTAATCCTCAACCCCGGGACCTGACGACCGCCCCACGTACCGAGGTAACTGAAACCCCGCGGCAGCCCTCACGCTGGCCTGCCCAGAACGCCCCGTAATCCGTCAACATGAGCGAGAGCCCTGACCACTCTGGAGGCCTCTTTATGGAGACAGGCAGCAAACTGCCCCCAAACCAGTCCTCTCCTATAATCGGCAAATCCGAAAGGCACTTGACATTGCTGTGACGCCACGGAACCGCCTCGAGGACGTTCCGGCGCTTCTAAACGGAGCACACCGAGACACAGGCCAACTGGTCGCAGGCCGAGTCTCATCGATCGGGCCCACCAGTGAGATAACTGCCCTGATGTCACCATGCGGAATTCCTCCCACTGTCGGGCTTGTGGATGACGTGCTCAACCTCCAACACGAGCAGAAAGGCGGAGGAACGTAGGCCCATGCGTGGTCCTCGGTCGTACACACGACCTGGCAGAAAACAGTCACTGATCGGCATAACCGAACAGACAGACAGACGATTAGATAGATCGTGGATAGATTCGAAATAGATAGATGATGTATGATGGATAGATGGATTCAGGGTGATTATACCCAATGCAAAACCGAGGAGTCTGTGGTATAATAGTATTGTGATTAGTTAAACCCAACCACCTAGTTCCTTCTAGTCCTCAGTACGGTATAATTCCTGACATACATTGTCCCACCTGCGACATACTGACGCCGGACCACCAGTTTACGATCATGGTACTGTGATGAAACACGTGGAGGAAGCTGATTTGGTTGTTTCTCTTACGTAGTACAAGATGATGGTATCCAACAGTCTATGATCTTCGAGAAGAAATAAACCAACACACCAGAGCCATCGGGACGAAAGGTACGGTAAATAGAATCTGATTAAGAATATGGGGGGGGGAAAGGGGGGAAGGGCAACCAAAATGAGGATTGGCTTCAATCCTCAATTAACTGGGCCAGCAGACCAAAACTAATGACCCCTAATGATCTGAGAAATTTGTGGGTTCCTCGCACCTCCCTGTTTGCCTGCTTTGCGAGCAGTAGATTGTTCATAAAAATATATAATCTAGTTCCAACCATTTCGGAGGAGGAGCTAGAACAGAGGGACTCCCACTTGTTGGAAGATGATATCATCAGATCTAACAGCCCCTAGGAGATGGCTGTGTAGATTGCCGTTGACGAGTGCTTTGGACGTACCTATGGCATGTATTCGAACTGCAGTTCCGCCTCCCCCCGCCCCCCACACGGCAGTTCGGCCTAGGTAGGGTACGGAGAAAGCGAGGCGATTGAAAGCAGGTTTGATGATGTACGTGCCTCGCAGGCTTGTTTTGTTTTTTTTCCAAGGAATAGATGATATGAGTGAGTGAGGACACCCATCCATCCAAACAATTCAATCCCATTACCTCATCCATCTATACAACCATCCATCCAATTCAACCATCCAAACTATCAACTATCAACATCCCACCATTCATCCATTCACCATTAAACTTTCCAACCATACGATCCAACCCTCCATCCATCCTTCCAACATTTATCCTTAAACCATCTATCCAACAAAACAAGACAAAAAACCATTCAACCAACGTTCCCACCATCCCATCCATCCAACCATACACCAAAAAACGAAACCATACAACCTACATCCATGCCATCCATTCAATCTGCTTTAACCATTCCGACCAACCATCAACCAACAAGCCACCATCATCCCAACATCCAGACCATCCATCAAACTATCACCCAACCATCCATCCATCCATCCACCGTCCAACCAACTAACCATCCATATAACTATTCAACATTCCAATCATCCAGCTAACCATCCAACCATTCAACCAACAATCCAACCCATTCATCCATCCCTCCACACAGCCCTCCAACCGTTCCATCCATCAAACCATGCCATCAGCCTATATAGAAACTATGATTTTTTTCGAAGCTGAAGTTTCGAGCTCCGCATGGAGAGGGGGCATGAGGGTCGCCAGCCGCACTTTCAAAATAAATTACTCATTCATGGTAGCGGATTATGAGTACGCGCATACATACATTTTAATATAACACACACATATATATTATACACCACACAACATTCACTATGAGCAAAACTCATGACATTTCTCCGTCCGTCAGGTGAGACGAACACAACAGTGAATAGATGCTCAAATAGTGACATACTTGAGGGCGAGAGGATATCGATAATCAACCGGCTGGACACTGTAACTGTAACTGTGTTTGGCAAGCCATGGATTGACACACGAGAACTGCAATGATCATAGAGTTAGATGGTTAATGGATCGGCCCATAACAGAAAAAAGTTGACCCGAAGGACGAGGGACATGACGACCGAAGGCAGGAATATACATCTCCACCTGTAAGTCATTCAAGCCAATGTAGAAGTGAACACCAGAAATGACAAACTGATTACATTTTATTTCGTACTAAGTAATTGAACTATGTCCAGGCTAGTTTGATCAGATGAGGACCTTGTTCGGAGCTTCCATTTTATGAAGGACAAACGTCAGCAACTAATTTAATAGCTAAATGAAACCTCAAGTCCTATGGTAGGATGGGGCCACAGGGGGCCTGTTTGGTTAGGTGGACCCATCAAAAAAAGTAGGATAGGACCCTCAGAGAGTCTAGGTGGGGTAGGGCTCACAGGGGGTCTATGATAGGATGGAGCCTACATGTAGCCTGTAGTAGGGTTGGAGCCAAAGGGGATCGTGATACAGTTGAGGTGATACAGTGGGCCCACTGATGGGCAGTGTAGGATGGATCCACAGGGGGCCGGGGTAGTTAGAGGCCTAAAGGGGCCTAAAGAGGCTGTGGTTAGGTAGAATTACAGGGTGGGCCACAACGGGTGCACCATGGTCCGGAGAGCCAAAGGTATGGGGGAAGTGAGGCCTACAGGGTCAGGGTTTGTGGAGGGTAATAATCCAAACAGGCGGCTGTGGTACAGTGGTGTCGTAGCAGGAGGGCCCAAAGAGTGAATGTGGGGCCAACACTACCGCATAGAACATGTAAACCTGAAGAAGGACCAGGAATCCATTGTAAACAATCATGCGATTCTTGAGGTTGTATGGCCGCATATTGGCCATAGCTTAGGCCATACCAGACCACTCCCAAGAAGGTAGACACTCAATGAGAAATGATCGTAGGGGGTCCTTCATCAGAAACCAGTTCTCTACTCTGGACTGTAGGAGCAGTAGAAATGGTTTTACTAGGATACACATATGCCAAGTAGATGATAAAATTCAGTGGAGAATTGCCAGTGACCACTTGGATGGCGCATTTTTGGCATACATGATGACATGTAGGTGGATAAAATGGACACACATTGGGATACACAGTGAGCAAGAACTTACGTTGAGTGGGGGCTCAATCCTCTACCTGAACATACATCGCTCAGTTCATGCAAGGCCAAAAAATTTAACTGACCTCCCTCTCAACATGTAGTGTAAAACTTTGTTATTCTATCAGCAAGCACAGCCATGGTGAACGACTCTTGGCCGGAAGTATACCCGTAAGTCTCCGTCCCCCGCCTGTAAGGGGATGCACAAAGATCTGAAATAAGATATGGCAGTTCGCACGTATTCCTTTGTCCACGTAAGCCATTCTAGAGGGAATTGATGTGTTTACAGAATGAGTGACTGTATATAAATTCACGTCGTGATTGACTGTGTATACCTGACAGGTTTAGAGAAAAAAAAAAACATGATTAAATACCTAAAATTTGTCTCGCTCCATTGGAGTTAAACCGCGACGCCTTATGTTTCTCGGGAGGTAATCTTTAAGACAGTGAATGATCTAGTAGCCCGCCGCTGAACGTTCTCGATTACCTGCTTGTCTCCTAGAAAAAGGATTCCATACCTGGACAGATTACTCCAGGTGCGGTCTCCCCAGCTGCTTAAACACCTGGACAACATATCTGTATCAAATGAAACCGACGTGACGTCGAATTCAAGCCAATGATCCAATACCTTTCTCGCAGCTTCAGCACATGCTTAGAGGTTTCAAGAAGAATCAAACTGAATCCGAGATCCTCCTCCTTAATTCACCTGAAACTGATATTTTGGCCATTTAACTTGAAAGGATCGTTGGGATTGTGGAACCATCATGCATAACGTCTCACTATCGGCATTGGAAAACATTTGCCGATCGAAGGACATTCGGAGATAGATCATGATCCCTTTGGACAATTTGCAACATCCTCGTTCGAAGCAACCTCCCGAGACAACTTGGTACGGCCGCAAACTTCTATACTCTGGAATGCAACCGAATCTTCGAGATCGTCAATATACGCCAGCAAGAGTAAAGGCCCAGAACCGATCCTTGAGGAACAACACTACTGACCTCTTTGCCGAGGAGAAACAACGCCCATCGATAGCAAACCCCCCCTCAATGCCACAAAACTTTTCTTGTAAAAGATCTTTGGAAGTCTAGGAAAATAATATCAACGCACTGCCGTTGTCAACTACACTAGTACATCTTCCATGATTCCAGAGAGATTAGTCAACACGACGCTTTCCCTAACAACATCTGAGAACCCCGAATTAGACTATACTCATTTGAACCATATGACTCGTATAATGATCTCGATAATGGATTCTAACACCTGCAGACAACACTAGTAAAAGACTCACGGCCCCGTAATTACAGGAAGAGACCGATTGCCTTTTTTGAAAATAGGAGAACATTTTCTCGCCTCCCAATCATCCGGAACAACACTTCTTGCAATGTTTTATTGAAAATAATAGCTAATAGAACAGACAACGGGTCGGCAAAAGACGTCAATAAGAAGGTAAACTTCGTCCTTCCACCACTTCTGAGCTTGTGCAGTTTCTCCTTTATCACAGGAGGCGAACATACTATATACTACTATATACATACATACCTATAGAACATATATATATATATATATATAATTATATATATATATTATATATTATATTATATATTATATATATATTATATATATATTAGACCAACAGGGAAAAACTGTAAAACAACAATGCTACGTAAAGAATAGGCTGATCTCGAATGAGATGCGAAATAGTCGATTGAGCTAGGAAAAATGTGGTTAAAACATCCGATATGTTTTTTGGATCAGAGCTTTCGGACAATACTAGTCCTTCGTCGTGCAGTGACCACAGAATGATACTCGAAGAGAAGACGGCTGAGACTTTAATAGTCATGGAACAATGGTGGGGTGAGCGTAATTATTGTTTCGATGATTGAACAGGGGATAATCTCTTGGGGATATCCCGGGAGAGGCCAAATTGCGCAAGTGATGACAGGAGATAATCCTCAACAGGATTATACCAATGAAGGCCAATTTGCGCTTGGGATACAATAGCAAATAGGAGGGGGTGCCGGAGTGGGTTCCATTATCTCTTTTGTGATGGTCGGTCGTTCGAATGTTCAGACCCAAATGGTTTTCTGTAGTCGTTTTCAGGTTCAATTCACAGTAATTTTCTTTCGCTTTGACGGATTTAGTGGACAATTTGGGTCATGGTCGATGCCAATCACTCTCAGGTTTTCAATGGAGTGACGCCTGTTGAAATGCTTAGCAACCCGGCTGATGCTCAAATTTTGGTATTGATGGCTGACCGGTGTCGGGTCATTCGCTCCCTCAGGGTGTTTTTGTTCCCCGATGTAACTGAACTCGCAGAGGGTACAGTAAATAGGTGACAGGTTCTCGAGGGACGCAATCAATTCTGTTGAATTGAATCGGAAATATACGGGATGTCTGGAAACTTTTGAAACAGTTGTGTGCGATCGACAAGTTTGCAGTTTTGCCAGTTGGTATGGGCAGGGCGGCTTGCCGCCGGTGTTTGTTTGCGGTCGGACTGCTCCGAAAATTTGGCGTGGACTAGAATGTCACGCAGATTCCGAGGTATGCGTAGGCAACAACGGGGGGGTTCTGGGAACACGGATTTTAGGCGGTTCCTGACTTGAAGGATGGCAATGCTGTGAATGAGAGTGGCTAAAGGTGGGAGGGCAGGATGGCATTCACAGACGAGTGGTACTCTGGAGTTAGATTGACGAGTTTTGTACGTCAGAGTCAGAGTTTCATTCGTGGAGTCTTTCTGGCCTTTTCAATGGCATCTTCAATGGAACTCCGGAATACTGCCTCTTTTGGAGATATGTTTTGAAAGTGAGTGGCAACGGACTCGAAAATCAGCATCTGAGAGCAATGCGTTTCAGGACGAAGAGCTTGATGTAGGCGAATGTCTTCGTGCGTGGGGTGGGTGACAACTGATGGGAGTAGGAAATTGTGCTTGTTCCGTTGTTTGGCAAAGTCTGTTTTGCGTGACCCGTTTTCCAACGTCACAGTGGTGGCAAGGAAGTGGACTCGTAGCTTTGCAAATTCTGGCCAGTTGAATTGATAGTAGATTGGGTGGAATGCGTTGATTTGTTACGATGAACGACGGTAAGTGTTCTTCCCCGGGGGTCCAGATCATGGCAAGATGTCATAAATAAAAGGAGGCCACAAAAGTGGCTCAGGGCCTGGTCCAGAGAGAATTTTCTCTCAAGTTTCCCATGAGAGGTGGGCGAACGAAGGAGGAGCCTTTTAGTGCCCATTGCCTGTGCCGTGGACCTGCAGGTAAAGTTGAGCACAAAAATACAAAATTGTTGCAAGTTAGGATGAGGTGCATTAGTTCCGCATAAGATCGGGCTTGGTTGGTGCTGGCCAGGAATTGGTTCGAAAAGCCGAAGTACAGGCTTCTATACCGTCCGTTTGAGGGATATTGTTATACATAGAAGAAAAGTACCAGGGTTGCCTGCAATGTGCCAGGGGGGAAGATCTTTGATCTTTCCGATTTTCTTGATGAAGTCTGTGGTGTCCTTGATGTGAGATGGGAGGGACGGACGAGGGGTCTGAATCAGGAGGTCCACGAATTTGGAAATTTTCTCTGTAACAGTCCCGTTGCCAGAAATGGATGGTCTATGCCAGGTTGCCCCATCCTGTGAATTGGGAGAAGTACAACCTTCTGGATGGGTTCGATTGAAGAAGGTTGGGGCCGACTTGGGAGGCTAAAGGAGCCCTTGGATACCAATTTCTCTATGGTGTTTCAACCTGGGCTAGCAATTGCTGGGGGGGGTCGGAGCAAGTGGCTGAGAATGTAAGGTGCCCAATAGACGTTGTGCTTCGATTCGTAGAATTCGGTGCTCATCGCCCCCTTAGCGACCACGGCCCAGAGCCTTTGTCAGCAGGCTTGATGACGATCTCGTTGGCGATGTTTCAGAAGGCCAATGTACTGAAGACCAATATATATTATATATATAGTATAAAGGAAAAACAAGAGATATTGCAGTAACGATGTCATACTGCTATATTTCAAGGTCACCAAGACCCCATTTCAGGCAAATTGGCCTGAAAATGGGAGTCAGGCATCGAATTTTGCCTGAAGATGGGGTCTTGGGGACTCGAAATATAGCAGTACAACATCGTTTAAACTGCAATATTCGCTTGTTTCTTCTTTACTATTGTGTTGAACCACTCCGTATTGTATATATAGATAATATCTATATATATATATTCTCTTGTTTTTTTGGTTTTGTGCCTAATATATATATATTATGAATAATATATATAATATATATATAATATATATATATATATAGTATATATATATATATATAATCTATATATATATATATATATATATTATGAATCCAAGTATTCTGAAGTGAAAAAAAATGACGACAAAATGTTATTAGGAACGCTCCTGACTATCGCTGGGTGTATTACCAGAATCGGACAACTAACGTGGCCAATGCTGTCATTGACTTTCTGCTTCCCCCCTAACATAATCCGTACATTGAGGCATTCTGGTCTCTCGATTCGGCAGCACCATAAACTAAATGTTTGACTAGCATCTGCTAAACTTTGAAACGATCTAAATCAGATAAAAAAAAAAAAAAAAACAGTAAACGATTACAAGTCGCCAAAGATGATCTTAAGTAAGTTAGTTAACGGCCAGAAAAAACCTACTTTCTCCACCCAAGAAGGCCTTTGTTCTTAGTGCGACGATCTATCCACGGAACGTAAATCGTTCTCATCTCGTTAACTTCACCACTGAAACCCTTCATGAGTCAACAGCATTCCAACTTAATAATTCAAATTAGATCAATCACATTAATCAGAAACCGGAAAATGCCATCCAAAGCGGCCTTCGCAAAACAAGAAACGAATCTCAAACGCTCTGTGGAATATGGACGGAACAAGACACATCAAAAGCTATAATATCGCGATCGCTTGCACCAAGCTTCCCCAAACTCTCTACCATTATCCGAGGAACCTGGATCACTACTCAGCACCTCTAAACCTAAAATATTATGTTTCTGGTAGGAAAATGAACATGCTGCGGAGGAAACATCAGATCCTCCGCCTAAGATACGGTACATCAGACCAAGAAATATCTGGATAATCAAAACCACCCATGATAATGTACGCTTATCAACTTTTATACAATGTCAAAAAGAAGTGAGTTATTGCTGTCAGGGCTAATGAGGAGAATAGATACAACCCGACAATCAAGGATTTGGGAATTACTTTGACGGAATTCACACCAAACAGAATAGACGTAACTACCACCAATATCTGATCTCTCATTGCAATTCAGAACCTCCCCAACTCCGCCCCCAAGCCACGAGTATCAGTCCGATTTGGGCTAGAGCAAACATTAACCTAGAACGTGAACTTCGGATAGGATATTCACTGTTCAGCCAAGACTCTGTTATTCCAATATACGTAAGGCATTGCCGTTCCTGGACCAAAAATCGGAACTCAATAAATGTTTACTTTGAACATTAGCGCAGAGAAAAGACAGCTCGTTAATATGTCTATCGGTAATAGTATCTCGCTTGTCGGCCTAGTTACCATCGTGGTGGGAATACTATTCAAGCCAGTCAGTAGTGGAACTAAACCCTCGCGAAGAATCTAGTTCCAACTCTGGCGACCAGCCCCTCGTCCATATGAGGGACGAGTTGGACCTGGCCCAATCAAATGCGTCGTAGCAACCCGTGAACGAAGCAAAAAGATCGCACGCATCCATCAGAATAGATTGAGTTGAATGAAAGAGCGCGGCGCGTCGAAGTTCTTATCCATACAAACCGGACGGGGGTTCTTCCAGTACGTTATACAAGTCAATCAATACAACAGATACTAACTTGAACTGGAATGATCCGTTACGAGGCAACTGGCGAACGATTTTTATACTGGGGGTTGATGAGCTCTCCTGATTAAAAGACAATCACCCTTTACCCCTACACAAAAAACTACATTTTCGTCATTTTCATTTTCCAATTTTTCCCTGTGCATTTTTTCATACCTTTGATTGTTATTTCGTTAGCGAATGCGTGATTCCGATTTTTAGACAGTATACACCCCTTGATGTTACCGCGTAAAGGTACCCTTAATTGTTATATTAGAGCCGAGCGCAAGGTTCGACCCATGAGCAACAGCCAAAACAGGGATGTAGTCGAGACTCGAAATATTCTCGATTTGTCGGTCTCGGTATCGATTTTCGAGACCGAGACCGCCATATCTACAGTCTAGCGGACTCACTCAAATGTGAGGCTGGTCTCGGTCTGGCTATCCGGCTCGACTACGTCACTGCAGCAATAACACATTAACAACGGGCGTCGTAGGTAGCGGAGCGTTAGTATATGTACTAATTACTTCACTGTTATTTCCGTGCGTTTAATAATGACAGGGGGGACGATCTGTGTTGAATATTTGAGGGGGGGGGGCATATGAGGGTTAGCACCATCTAAGCGAGCGCCACCATGGTGGCGCGTAGCGTACAAGGGAAGTGAGTGTTACCGACCCCCAAATTGCAGGAGGAAACGGCATTATGGGGTAATTGGCAGTAGAGCAACATCCCTAAAATCGTACTAAATTTCCAAATTTCCTTTCACGAAACATTCTGGAAGGATTTAGATCAAATGTTATTTCGTACAATTCGAGCCACCCTCGGTTGACGCATAGCGTACATTAATTTTTGTTTTGTTTACTGACCCCCCAGATTGAAGGAAAACGGCACTTTCACGGGACCGTAGCAGAGGGGAAAGCGACGCCCTAAAATGGCCAAAATGAATTTCAGAATATATTCTAGAAACATCCTTGAAGGAACTGATTGGTGTGTATTCCTTACAATTGGGCAGCACCACCTCAGTGGACGCGTAGGGTACAAGGAACTTTTGAGCCTCACGAATCCTCCAGATTGCAGGAAAAGGTAATTCCCGCGCTGTATGGCAGGAACAAAGCTCTCTAAAAATGGCAATAATTTTCAGAAATTTGTATTTCAGGAAACGTTTTTGAAGGAAAATATTGATGTTTCATCCTTACAATTTGGGCCTGTATCAGTGGTCTCGTATAGGTACAGGAAAAAAATTTTGAGCCTCGAATCCCCCAGATGCCGGAAACCGGTACTTCCCAAAGTCTTATGGCAGTGAGCAACATCCCCAAAAATTACAATAAATTTCTGAATGGTTATTATCTCAAGAAACACTCTTGAAGGAACTTATTTACGTTTATTCATACAATTCGCGCCACCATCGGTGACGCGTACGTACAAGAAAATAGTCTGACAGAAAACCCCACCCCTTCCCCAGATTGCAGGGAGCGGCACTTCCCCGCGTGCTTAGGCAGTATGCAATATCTGAAATTGACAGTAATTTCCGAAAACTGGATCGATGTTAATCGTTACATTTCTTCATCGTGATTTCCATACAAACCATAGCCGATCAGCCATGTCTTAGAGATATTCCATCGAGGACCCTTTTAATTGGGTTGGAGGCTGCCGATTCGATTGAGAGTAATATGAGGGCCAGTTCAGCAGACATTTTGTCATTTTTTTAGTAGTTTCCACTAAAATTTATAGTCCAAATTTCTCTGGTCTCAGAATGGTTTCGCCCGCTCCGCGCCGAATAGTCTACGTCAATCACGTAAACTTCCCTACTAATGTGCACGACCCCCTGCCCTGTTGTTTTGTAACAGATAGTTCATTTATATTAAAAAACGCAGTCAGACTGGCAAAGCAACCTGAATAATAAGGATCAGAAGTAGACAAGCTGTGTGCAGTGTCAAGAAAATGCAGTTGGATGCCGGCAGTGTGTATGGGGAGGGGGGGGGGGGGCAAAATGAATCAAGTCCTAAACAAATTTCTCCTCGGGGCCTACCTGTAACGTTCACCACACTTGAAGATGACAGGTAGACAAAATATCATATGTGCCAGAATCTGACAAAAGTTATTGTTACACGTCGCCCACGGTATCAACATTTGTAACGGAAAAGATAGGATACAGCGCGGCGCAAGCGCAATTTTGTTGGCCGTACTGTACATACGATTATAGGATTCTTTCGCCGCAGTCCGCAAAAGATCGGGAGGGGTATTTGATATTATGTTCCCCCACAAAAATATGGGGGACAGTCCCCCCCCCCCGTGATCGCCGCCCCTGGTAATGATTCTATTTTTCAAGGAATCAAAATCTGATTGAAAATTCGTCATGTGATGGTGCCCATCAAAGAGAATGTCATCAGTGGCGAGAAGCGAGGCAAAGGAATTAAAACAAATAGGCCTCACAGACCACGGAAAGAGGGCCAGGTGACTGACTTAACCATGTCAAGTCCATTTCACAAGATAAAACAAGACAACACGCGATAGAAACAAAATTGCTGAGATTCGTCAAGGACACACTGGGAACCTTCACTACCGGTCGGGGAAGTCGGCCAATGTGCAGAACCCCTCCCCATTGTTGAATGTTGACGCTAGGGTGCCTGCGCGCCAACATACAAATAGTACATTTTCATACAGATGAAAATCTTGAAAAATTCAACTTTTGAGTATTTTATCAAGTGTGAGGTGCCTTGAGGATTTGATATTAAAACAATTATTATAAGGAAACTTCAAGAGTCTTTTTCAATACTATCATCAATCATCGAAATAATTCAAGTGAATTTGGGGTTCATATTAGGATTATCATCCATTCAGTTGCTCAAGTACAATGAAAAACAACTTACGCAGACCCACCTTTGCCAGCTGATCGAAAACCGGGGTACCAAATTTCGTGCAAATATTGATCCATGACAGCCTTAAGCTCAACATCGATGGGGTCGTGGACACAATGACTGAAAATAGCAACCCCGTCAGAAAAATCTGGCCTGCCTTAGCAGGGGCCTGGTTACAGAACTAATTCAACAGATGCATGGACTTTGGTCAGCCAAAGCCGTTAATTGGCACTATACTGGTAAAACCAAGAGTCATGTTTACGTATGCATAACGCTAGACGAGAATTTCCGTTGCTGCTTATGCCAGCTGAGCCGTATGAATGAAACCAGAATAATCATCAAGAATTTGGAATGTCCATTTCTGTAGATACGCGAGTGTTGATAAGGTACTCGCAATCTAACCAAGATCTATATACCCAGTGTCTTTATACCAGTGTATATAACGTCGATAAGGTGTCTGCGCGTGGCGTCTGCTCGATGTAAATTACATGAAACTGAGCAAGCCAACGTACAAATATACAGATATAGCCTAACGTTAAGGCCGGGACCTATCATCGCAATTAGGACGCAGCTATATTTCACTGGCCATGCATGTGCCTCCATGCCGTGATTATTGAAGCACATCGTGGTACGGTATACTTAATCAATAGTGTCGAATGGCCTAACGAATGGGGAACAGTCGACCGCTGTGTCCGTAAACTCGTTCAATAGAACAAGAGTCTACGGCACAAAACGAATGTGAAATACCGTACTAGTATTGTATGCGGATAGAGAAGTTCAAATGTAGCTGAAATCAAATCCTAGTGAGAAAGTACTCACATGTGAGTGAGAACACTGGGTGAGAGCTTTTAACGAAGCGAACGCCGCGGTGGCAGGTTCGTAAATGATTGCATAACACCAATGCTATGCTTGCCAACCAGCGTGGCAGGTAGCGGACGCCCATTAGTGTTGTTCCTACGCGGACATTTTTCCTAACCCTCAAAGAATAGTGTCTAAAAACTTTTGTTACCCATTTTTCTGTTACCTATCTATATCTGATGGGGTTTGTCTTTGACTGCAAGTGGAAGGGCATATCGGAATTACAAATGGTGTGAGTTTGGTGGGATTCCAGGTAGATTTTCACTAATTTTGACATTTCACCTGAATGTTGTTGCTACACCTCTCTGCTTCAAACGAATGGTGACTTGGGCCTCCAAGTAGGGCACACAAGGGTTTATGGACCGCTGAATGGGATCATTTAGTGGTAGTCAATAGGGAATCTAATAGAGTTCCGCTATCTGCAGTAAATCTTGTGTTGCCGAAATTAGGTTTGTGTTTGGGCCGCTACACTGGAACGGGAGCCCGCGACCCCCGTGGCTACAACACTACACAACTCGGTTTTACACAGACGATCGAACATTGTTGGAAGATTTGTTGTCAGCTTGCTTAGAAATAAGATTAACTACTCACCTTTTTGCCGCGGCTACCTATGTCTAGGACCATGAGAAGCCTGATAATTGGCAAAAGGGGGCGGAGTCAGAGCTTTTGTCGGAGGGGCCTGAGCCTTCCGTTCCTGTCCCATTTGCTAGTTGTGTGAGAAGGGATGAAGGAAGATCATCAGGCTGAACAAGAGGACGTACAAGAACGAAGGGGTATGTAGGGTTAGGCCTTCAGCTCACCTGAGCAGGAAACCTCCCTGTCTTGGCAGAACTTTATTAATCTAGTGTTAGCGGTCATCACGGACACTGTAATCTTCAGAAACACCGGGAAACCATAGGGTCGAGCAAGGGCATCAGCCTCCCCGAAATGTGGGGAATGAAGAGGAAACCCCTGGACACTATTTAGGCAGGTGTTCTTTTTATCATGGTATTCGGAACGAATATCCGGAACGTTACCACTTCGGAATGTGGTAAAGCTATCTATTATTAACAAACTGGTCTCATATACATGGGCATTGGTGTACAGGTGGAGACAGATCGTCCCACAGAGTATGATATTTGGAGCTTTTCGCTTTAGAGGTGTCCAATTTGCAGTGGGCCTACTTTTTAACCTGCGCAATGTTTCAGATATGGGTAAATGCCTGGTACCACTTTCCTTAACATCAAATTCAGCAGCGAATTTTGATTCATAATATTGTATTGTAACGTTGTTAGGTATTGCCGAGTAATGAGGACATGGACAGGACTATCTCGAATACCCTGAGTAGTAATCGACAAGCAATAAATAGTTTGTACTATTAAACTCGAATAAATCTCCACCAATGGGCCTGATAGGCCCACGGCCTATCAGGCACTCCATGTGAGATCAACGGTTTCTTTAGTGTTAGTTCTTTGATAAGGGTTACTACTTAGACATTTCATTACATGTGTCTTCGATTTCAGCATTCATTCGGGGCCAATAAAGAACATCTCTAGCCCTCCGTTTACACGTCTCAAACCCCAATCAACTTTAGCATATCCGACCTCATGACCCGAGGAACGATAAACCTGTCACCTCTCAGGAGAATTCCGTAATTGAAGCTCCTGCGTCATTCCTGTGGATCTATTCCGTGGACGCGATGGGCGATGTGCGAACGTGCGATTTTTTTGGTCGCGGGTCGCGACAAAAATCGAATTGACAATTCCAATCGATTTATCGTGATCAGACCACATATGAAAACGCCGAATGCGACACCATATACTGAGGGACTTTCCAGTATTTTTGCTGCAAAATAGGCATATCGTGTCACATAAATCGTTCAATTCCTTTATTGCGCCTGTTAAATAGGCCTACACAGTCTATTGCAATATTGAACTTTATAAACCTGATCGGTGGGAATTTCCCCAAGGTACCGGGAATCTTCCGCACTCGGGTTGGATAGATCTACTCGGGAATCGACCAACGCGGGAATTGTATATTTCTAGCCTTCTTCTGACCCACCCAGGCATGAAATAACCAAAACTACTGAACAACTTCATCCCGGAAATGTCATGGCGGGTCTATACCCATGACACTCATGCATGCTCTCTAAAAGCAAAAGAGGAATTTCAGCTCCATTGAAGTATTGTCACTCAGCAGCCCCTCGAATGTTAGATTGAATTTTCACTCTAATAGAGTGAAGTATCACTCTATAAGGGGCGAAGATTCCGCTCCAATGGAGTGAAATGGAGGAAAATGGAGTGATGATCACCGTACTGTGCTCTCTATGGAAACATTGTGGTAGTCAGTCAGCACACTTCGAATTCCACTCTAGAAGAGTGAAGTATGCCATAATGGGCGACGGATTTTCTACAATGGAGTGAAATGGAGTGAAATGGAGTACGACATACCGCACACTTCAATGGATGAACTTCCCTCTTTGTTTTCCAAGTGTGTCGCCTATTTCTTTGTAAATTCTCTAAGGGACATACATGCCCATCGCCCTATAGGCCTATAGGCGCATAGCCACTCCGTTGTCGTCACTTTGTGAAGTGCGTCTCCTCTGTTTCTTCTCCAAGAAGGAGGTATATCCTGTGGCAATAATGACATCTTGCTTGAATGATGTGCTTTACGCTAAAAAAAACGCTCATCTAGTTCTGGGTTCCCCTGCGAATTCAATTTCACGAGTCGCGATTCGCGTGCCTAGATATATACCCGCGCGAGACGCGACACGCGATTTGCCTTTCTGGGAAATCGCCTGTCCGTTTTTCGCCTATATTCGCCTATTCGCGTACCTAGTAAAAGCAGCTCTACGTACATGGGGACATTTCGCCTTCTGTGGGCGGCCACTCTGTTCGAGTTAGCTTTATTACCTTCTTGCAGGGAAGGGGGAATTTTGAGTAGCATGTTGCAATTCCTTGAATTTTGGCTCTGATATCGGAAGAATCTGTATCGTGTCGATTTCGTAATCATGATCTGATGGTGTGTCATCGCCTACGACACCTAAATAAGCACGTGATAATGTATCGGCTATCGTATGTCTGAGCAGCCCTCGTACATTAACATGGCAATGGGTAGTCTGAACTCTCAACAATATTTGGTGTAGGAATTGGCGATTTGAGAATATCGCTTCCAGTGGCTTGTGGTCGGATTCAACAATGATTTCGTCCTGACCAAACAAAAATTGGTGGAATCTTTCACATCCGAATACATTTGCCAACATTTCCTCTTCAATTTAGGCATAACTCCGTTGACTTTTCGTCAAGGAGTTTGAAGCATAGGCCACTGGTTGATCATCTTGTGAGATGACACCTCCCAACACTTCTGAGCTTGCATCAACTAATAGGGTCACGAGTACGTTTACGTCAAACCATTTCAACACTGGTGTGTTTGAAACAACTTCTTTGAAATTTTTGAAGGCTTTCTGCCTGTTCCGTTTCCCAATGCCAGTGTACATTCTCTCTAGCGGTGATATTAAAGGGGCACTGATCGGGGAGAAATTGGATGAATTCGGAAACATAGGGAACCAGCCCATGAAATATCAACCCGGTTTGTCTGTAGGGGGCTCATTTCAGTGATTGCCTTGACCTTCTCAGGATCAATCTTCAACTCTTCCTCCCCAACAAAGCAGGAAACCAAATATGAAATTTCTGACTGTCTGATTTGACATTTGCTTGCATTCAATTTAACGTTCATTGTTCGAGCTTTGTGAAGTACTTGCCTCAGCCTGGTGTCGTGCTGCGTTGAGTCTTCTCCCCAAACGAGAATGTCGTCGGCGACGATCTCCACGCCCTCGATATCTCCAGAAACTTGGGACATTACACTTTGGAAAACTTCCGGGGCGGACGAAATTCCGAATGGTAATCGCTTAAACTTGTAACAACCATTCGGGGTTTTGAATGTGCACAACAAACTTTTCTCATCCAACTTTATCTGCCAAAATCCAGAACTCGCATCCAAAACTGAAAATATTTTCGCGTTGGGCATTTGGCTGACTAAACTTTTCCTCCACTGTTCTCACGGGGCAATGCTCACGTTGGATTGCTTTGTTCAGGTCCTTCGGGTCCAAGCAAATTCGTACTTTGTCTGATTTGACGACGGTCATTATGCTGCTGACCCAGGGCGTTGGCTCTCTCACTCTCTCGATGACGTCCATCTTGACCTTTTCGCGGATGGCGACTGGTACCTTTCTTGGAGGATGTACGACTGGGGGGACGTTCGGGTCGACGGTTATGTGATGGGTGACTCCCTTTACACATCCCAGTCCTTGGAATACATCTTTGTATTCGTCCATTACATCAGTTGGCTCGGCTTCCTGTTGCGTTTTATAGATGCGCTGCACCAAATTCAGGTTCTTCGCACGTATCTCCACTGAGCAAAATGAACGTATTTTCCTCGACGATTTGAATTTCCAAGACGTGAAATTTGTCTTTGTATAGGCTTTCTAATAAAGCCTACTAGTTGCGTATGTGCTTTTTTCAGCTTGTCGCACTGAGCTGTCTTTTCGACATAACGTTGCAACAGCTCCAGTGTACTATTTTGCTTTGACTGGCATTTCTAGAGGGTCCCATACGAACAGTTCGTCTGCCCGGTCGATTGAGTCTCGTCGTTTCTGTCGTACTGACTTCACTGCAGGTTTCTTTTCACGAGCGATGAAATCGCTTGTATTGAGTCGTTTTGTGCGATGGTTACATTTCTGTAGCCTTGTCGCAGTCGCTTCAATAAATTTGTCAATAGAATGTTATGTTATAATATGAAACGTTCCTCTGGTGACGTGTGCAAAAACACAAAAGTTCTTATAGCAATCGGATCGACCAGCCGCATTTCCAGCCATTGTAGTTTGGTAATATTTTAATTCTAGTCGGGTGAAGTCAGAATTGGAGCGACGGGCAGCTCCGAACAGCTTCAATCGAGATTTGACCATTGTATCTTGGGAGGAAAGACGTTGAATAGAACAACTCGGCTTGAAAACAGTTTGTCTCTGGCCTTCTTACGAAGTAAACACCGATGAAATATAATTTTATGTTAGGCTTAGCAGTTCCATTTGCCACGAATCGAAATGATGATCATTAGGAGGTTTCGTGCAATTAAAATTAGAGGTGGTCCCATAAAATACCCCCAAATAGAGCCTTGATCAGTCCGAAAATACAGGAAGCTGATTCGCGTAGACGTCAATGAGAGCACATTGCAGAGACGAGCTCGCTTCCACACCACAGCCATTGCCCAGGGCCGAATGCGAACAGTGCTTTGGTAAGAATTGTGTTCGGCCTAGATGTTTGTGACTGTGTAAGAAACGATCCAGGGACGTATCCTATTTCTGCTCCCATTTCTGCCAATGAACTGTGTTCAAATAGGCTATTATTTCATAAAATAATAGAATTTTACGTTGCCTTGCCTGCAGTCTCACTGCGATTAATAGCCTAGAGCCTAGCCTAGGGTAAACAAAACAAACACGAACAGCAAAGTATAGCCGGGTCACGAACAGGATTCGCATTCCTCTTTTCCCTGATGTCCGTGAAAATGCCACGGTCCTGAGAATTGTCTACAATCACTTTTCAACAATTTCTCCGAAAATAATACACTCACAGATTTTAGTAGACAAAATCCACGTCCTTCGCACATCTATACAATCTCGATACATTCGATCGATACGTTCGATACATATATACACAATTTCACATCAACAACACGTGACCGAAAGGCTGGCTTAGTGGTTAAGACTAACGTTTTCAGTTTTCGTGACCCGGGTCCGATTCCTGTCGAGTGCGCATGTTGAACGTTTTCCGTTTTGAGGGGGACCGGCTAGGTGAATTGTGGGTTTGTGTTTATTTTACGTGTTCTTAACTTATTTTATCCAGTTTCAATGTGGGTTCATGGTCGCATTAAATACCCAATAGTTTTCGGAGGGCAGGTGTAGCTTTGTCATGCGTTTTAGGCGGCAGCTACAGCTTGTTCAACATTTTTGGCCGCATTTTGCTTGCGGCCAAAATCATAGCCATGACCGATTCACATCAGCCACTGGCCAGAGTAGGTAACTTTGTGTACAGCAGAAATCTCTCTCAGAGCACAAAAACATATCTAGGGACATATGACAAAGCAACACAATTTCTGAAACGGAGTGGGTGTTCGATTGCTTTAACACTATCTTTTCGACGGCCATTTAAATTCAAAGTGGTTTCTCCTACCCAAAACAGCCGCAAGAATATGGATGACATCCGATTGAAACGAACTTGGTGCACATGTCCACCCCCATAAAATCTCAGATGAGTTCGAAAGTGGGCAATACTGCATGTCTGCTGCCCTCTATTTTGGAGGTTTCAAATTGCGAAATTATGTATTAAGTTTGTTCGATGTAGACGAATCTTGGTGGGTAGGGGTAACAATTCGTCCCGAAAAACATTTTAGGGGTCATTTCAAGGTCATAGGAGGTCAAATTTGTATAATTTATGCGGTGTTTCAAACTTCGTCAGACTGGAACGAAACTTGGTGGGTGGGGTCAACATTGGTCCCGAAAAATGTCATTTCAAGGTCATCAGAGGTCAATTTGCATGATTTTTGCGATTTTTCAAACTTTGTCGGATTTGAACGAAACTTGGTGGATGTAAACTACATTTGTTCCTGATCAAAGTGGAGGTCATTTTAAGGTCATCAGAGGCCAAACTTTTTTTCATTTTTTCAAATGAGGGGAACGGGATTGTCAATCTCATTTGATATGGACGGGGGGATTCCAGACCCAAGGCTGAGGATATAATAAATCAGGTTACTCGCTCAAAAAAAAAATTACATGAAAAAGATGCACCCTTATCCATGCCCATCATTTTATCGCGAGTATGAATGCCTTGCATTCTGGTTTGAGTTGGTTTTCGTGCGACACACCTGCGCGAAGTGATTTGGTCGTTTACATTTGTTGCAAAGAGCTCCTTGTGCGGGACACTCACTTGCGGTCTCATGTTTTTCCGTAGCCACATTTACCACATTTCTCTTTGCTAGAAGTTTGCTAGCGAAATGATTTTCATTCTCGGTAGCCAACGTTTTCATTTGCGTACTAGTCACTTCACTCGCTCTGTATATATCGTTAGCAGACTGGAGTGTCAGTTTCGGTTCTCGAAGGAGGGACGCGTTTTCGTTATTGTCCCGGCCTGACTCTACAAACAAGCCGGCACGAATTTCGTCGTGAGTGATCCAAATTCATAGTTCTTAGCTTTAAGCATCAGACCCGTCGCGGAAATTGGTCGATTGATTCTGAGGGCTGTTGGAATCGGGTGTTAAAAATGTGACGTTCCCAAGTGACATTTTTTTCACGGATTGAAATAATTCTCGAAACTCTTGAGGACATTCGCCAGTACAGTACTATCTGTTGCGTCTTCCCACTTGAACGAATTATAAATTCTACTGCCTCCTCACCGGCAAGGTTCAAGAGGATTGCAGTCTTCACATTAGCTGGCTTCGTGTCGAGTCCGCTGGCTTCCATGTACACGTGAACAATTGTTTCCGTTTCCTCAATCTTCGGATAAGTTCCCATGGAGTTTTAAAAATCCAGGCGGTTTCATGTGAATATTATCCATCTCGAAACAATCTCGTGAAAAATTATCCGATAAATTAGAAGAGAAAATCCCCTTCACTTCTGAACCCCATGTAACGTTTGTTAGTAGGCCAATTATGAGGCACGGACAGTGGGTTGTATACGAGGAGAGCGTATCAGAAATTAGTTTACAGGATGACGGCTTGAACGAGACTGTTTAACATGTGAGTGCGGGTGTGGCATGTGGGCCAACGCCAGACGTATGCATGCAACTCACAATACATCACAGTATAAGGATGGAAAGTCGTAGTTAGTAGTAGTATAGTAGTAGTAGTAGTGCTCAGTGGTCACCTCCGCACGTATCACGTTCTTGCGCAAGGTTAATTGCTCTCCGCAAACTATTAAAGTTTTGATGTCCCTGAAAATTGCGATTTTGATTTTTCCGAGCAGGGTAGTCACGGGTCTCCCAACTGGCCTTAGAGTTGTCCAATGACTTCTCTTAGAGCGATATTTCGATGGAGCTCATTCTTGGGTTGGAGTCGCGCGACCGTGACCGAAAAAATCTCAGTCGTCTATGTGCTACTACGGAGACCAAGGGATTTGGTTGGTCAAATTCATACCAGTCTTCGTGTGGTATCCATTTTTAGTTAGTCCATCTAATGTTGAGAAATTGCGGAGTAGTCTTCTTGGAAGGGATAAGTGTCAATTTTGTGATCAGATTCTTCGTTGTTCCCCACAGGTCGCATCATACAGAAAAAACTCTTTATCAGGGCAAAAAATGATGAAAAAGAGGTATAATGTTGTCACAACCTTGCCACTTAATAGGCATCACATGCGAATTATTAAACAAGATTTGCAACTTACCAATGGGAGTGGTTGACTCAGGGCAAGCACGCTAGTCCTTGAACATGACATTCAAATCGCCCGCTACGGCAATGTGACACTACATCGGCCTATACCTCCACAGAATTATGTGAAGGGGTCGACTTTGAATACCATTTCTATTCCAAAAAGCTGTTTAATTAACACAGGACGTCGTTCAATAACTAGCTAACGACATCACACATCACAACTAACAAACCTTACGTGAAAGAGAGAATGGGACAAATCAGTTTTCGGCCTGGAACAACAGAAAAAAAGAAAGGCACGGTGTCTTGAGTGTTTCTTCAGTTGGTCTTCGCACTTTTTCTCGCCTCGCGGCCTTTCGATTAGAATTCCAGCGTGACACCATGCCCCCCAAACGGATGTTGCGCAGCCATGCGCGGACCAATGTGATCACGGTTGTATGAGACAAGATGTGTTGAACTCAGCCGTCTATTTAATGAGATAGCCGGCTCTGGCTGTAGGAAAGGCCCAGGAGAGTGAAGCAAACACTGTTCTACCGTTTCTAGTAGTTAGATGCACCAGGGTCAATGCTATATTTAGCGGCTATCGTAGATACTGAATTCTCAAAATGCATGACAGAAGTGAGTCAGAGGAATAATAGTTGTTTATGATACTAATATGCGAAGCAGTAGATGGATCACAATTAGTTGCAATGACAGAATGAGCAAATGCATATTTATCATGACAAATTCTACCCCACACTAATTCTTCATGTCAAACTATCACAAGATATAATATATGCCCTCAACAACCCGACTTGGGAAGGGAGGGAGTTTTCTGGCTGCCATGGGAGCATATTTATACTCCGATGTTGTTGTTGTTCTCAATTTAAACAAATTGTGTTGATCTGCCCAGCTAATTTCTAGAGCAAACATGTTGTTTTGGGTGCTCTCGGAAGGCAACATGACTATATACTGACCGCACGAATAGTAGAAAAAAATAAGCCGAGAAGGAGGTGGTGGGGTGAGACGAGTGACCAAAGATTGATAAATGAACAAACAATGAATATAGTTCTCTGCCAATTTAGTTTAGGCTCACACTTGTTTTGTTTTTAGGGATGCACAACTGCGATTTACGATTTGGCGGTTGAGGAGGGAAGGGAATGGGAGACTACCGGGGGACCGGACAATTCCCACCCGGACAATTCCCACTCGACGGAATGTTTTTCGTGGTCAGAATTAGGGTCAGGACTAAAGTTAAGGATCACGTTTGGGTGGGAATTGTCCGGGTGGAGTTGTCCAAGAACCGACTACCGGCGTTCTAACCCAAAAACGTCCATGAGAAATATCTGGATATGCACCTGTGGACGAGTGCTACCCCCGCTGTTTCCCGCGGGTAATCTACCAATCCCTACCTTATACTCCTTTGCATTAACATTATAAATATGTAATTGTATTCAATAATCGAGTAGTATGTTATGGACTGAGAGGGTCAACGAACTGGGTACACTGACCCACCCCTCGGTCACTTTTGTGACTGACGTATCATGAAAAATGACACACCCCAGAGTCACTTTCAAGAGACCGAACATCATACTCTGCTGTACTAACAATGCTAACATACACCCTCAGTCACGTATTGACCACAATAACGCGGGTAGGCTACGATGACCCACGTGTGTATGTGTGTCAACTTGCTATCGGACACTGACCCTACAATGAGTCACCTTTTCAGGGTAGTGCATCAGTTGCTGTTTGCTGATCAGAGTACCTTCAGCCAGCCTCTATTCCTCTGAAGTATCAACTTCTAATAAACTGAATCATAACTGAAACCTGGTACTGCCACTATTGTCAGTGCGAATCCCCACCAGATAACGAAATAAGGCACTGCCTATCTGTCGGTTAACCTTAGGTGGGGCGGTGGGGTGGAGGTAATCGCACGCAGACGGCAACTTGCAAATTGCCTACCCCTCGTTTGTCCCTGCTCCCAATCACTTGTGCTGAGCGCCCAGCAAGAAGGCAATAGTTTTCATTCTTAAAGTTTCAAAGTATTTGGTATGACGCTCCTCGTCATGAGCATATCACTCCACTGCTAAACAGGCTTCACTGACTCCTAATAATGTGCAGAGGAATGTTTTATTTGGTAAGATCTTTCTACTCTATATATAGAGCAATCAATGCATGACAACTAGTTCCATTTCAGAGCTTGTTCAGCACTATGTTCCTTCCTGATACGGTCATCTTCCAAGAGCAAAACAGCTCATGGTTCGCTAATCCACCGTCCAGTTCTATGGTGACTGTTCATTCTCCTCTGCTACTCCTCACTTGTGGAATACCCTTCCTGAATCCGTCTTTGGCTCCGACTGTAGCTACTCGTCTTAAAACGTTTCTCTTCGCTCAGCATTTTCTTTCTGCCTGATTCTCCTGTTTTTGTCTTTTTGGTGTTCTCTTCCTGGTTTTTATCGACCTCTGCTTATTCCTTTCTGTTGTTTTTGCTCTGTGTTTCTCTTAGGTCTGTAAAGCGCCTAGAGGCTTTTCGGATTAGGCGCTCTATCAAGTCCTCATTATTATATCCCGCCTGGAATCGAACCCCGGTCCTCTCTGAGTTGAAGGGCCCCAACCCGCCTAACCAATGGCGCCAAACCACTCCTTTTGTTTGTAAGAGACGAGTCTGGTCATCACAAAAATTAACCCCGAAGATACAATGTCAGAAGGTCGAATGAGGTCAAAAGGTCAAATGAGGTCAAAGTAGGTCGCCAGAAAAACTTTTCCATTACGACAGCGCTCTGTAACGTTTCGTTGCCAAAAAATGGAGGATGAGGATTGCCCTATGGTGACCTTCAATAACCCTGACCTGACCACAAAAGCAATAGGGATATCCTCACCATATGCGCAACCCACCCACACACCTAATATGAACTTAATAGACACTTGCATTCATTAGAAATCATTGCCGACAATGTTTCAGACTTTGCCCTGTCGTGACCTTGCATGACCTTAAACTGGCACTGAAAGAATGGGGGCATCCTCTCCACTATGAGTAAACCCAGTGCTGATTGGAGTTGATACCTATTTGCGTTCATTAGAATCGTTTTGACGAGGAGGTGTCACCACAACACGCAGACACACCACTCGCACACACTAAAAACAGACACACAAACATAGGCAACAGACATGACGTGCCACAGATTCCTTCTGCCTTTGGCAATGACTGAAAACCGGGGGCACCTCCATGTGGAGGGGGGTTACTTCATAATGAGGGCGGATTAGCCTGCTTCCGGACTGCAAAACTGTTGATTGCGAGTTTGAGACCAATTGAAAGTCCGAAGACTTTTTTCGCAGTGCTGCTGGACCAGGGCCATGTCTTTCCTGAATTGTCCGACGCCACCCACGTGTAAAGTGGGTACCTCGTTTTGTGACTTGAGAATAGTAACGAAAGGTGTATGTGGCAGCCTATGGAAGTCCAGGCGACCGATAAGGAGGCTGACTATAGGTCGGGCGTGAACAGCTGGCTAGATGCTACTGCCGTATAGCACTGATGTGACAAGTCACCGATAATCAGAGTTAATATCTGTGGGAGCGCTTGAGAATTTCCTCGACGTGGAGAAGCCCTTTATAAAAGCAACCGTAATCTTATCATTACTTCTAAACGGTGGTTGAACGGTTGATATCATAAATGAATTTGTAGATAAATGTAATAGAACTGTAGTTGCGATTTGATTGCGGATATCAGCAAATTCATCGCGGATTATCTTCAATTGCTTTGGAGATACATCAAATATTTGAATATATCAACAATCGATTCGAAGATATCTTCAAATATCTGAAAATATGCCTAAATAATTAATTGATATCTTCGAATATTAAAAGATATCAATGAGTAAAATGGATATATCTCTAATTAACACATTGACATTTAAAACAATTTGAAGATATGCAGACATTTAAAATATCTGGAAGTAAATTGAAGATATCTCACTTGACATATTGTACATCGATTGTTGGCAGAAACCACGCAATTGCGGCCTTCATTATGTTGGAGAGGCCAGTTAACATTGCCGTTTACACTGGAATGAGTTCTCATGTTACCCAGTCTTTAGAGATCTCCTTCGACATCGATATCGAGAACAGGATAGATGGGTGGGTGCAGACGGCCACGTTTTTCCCTTCAGTATCACTGAAATATATTCTTGTTGTAATATACAAATATATTCATATCTCTGTATATTTAAGGTGAGTCACATTCACCTCCCCTTTTCGCAGGAATCCTGCTAAGGCACTGAAAATGAAAGCCATCACATGAAATAGAAGGATAAGTAATGCGCCTGCACAGTTACAAAGGGTTGCGTTTTAGTCGACTGTTACTGTTAGATAATTACGTCATTAGCCATCAATTAAGAGATCTGATTGGCTGACGAGTCATGTGACACCATTACATCATCTAACAGAGCTAACAGTCCAGAGACTGATAGTTGGGGCACGCTGACTGCTAGCACTGATTTTGTATACAAAATTACGTCCCCGGCCCTTGACAACACAGCTGATTACTGATTACGTGAACCTTTTGCGTTCGAGTCGTTGTGCAAAATATCTATCATTAACAGTCGACAAAAACGCACCCAATAAAACATATGATATCTATATGGTGTCAAGGATCAGCGGTGTACACTCAGCGGTCTGACGTGCAGACACGCTGAATCAACTGAACGATCTCTGGAAACTAGGGCCTGGCAAACATTATTTACCCTACCTACACGGAACTTGGCAAAATACCTCCTATACTCAACATCAGAAACATAATTAAATTAGAATGAAATGTATGAATCGCCAAAAGGGACACCATGTTTTGATTTACCAGGAAAATATGTACATCATCAACAGATTAATGTACATCATCTGAAAGGGTTACGTACATGATGTAAAAATATATGTACATCATCAACAGATTAATGTACATCATCTGAAAGGGTTACGTACATGATGTAAAAATATATGTACATCATCAAAGAAGTGAAATACATCATCTGAAATTGTACGTTACACGATTTGTAAAAATATATGTACATCATAAAAAGAGTGATGTACATCATGTAAAAGTTTATGTATACATCATGTAAGTGACGATGTAAAAGTATACGTATATGATGTAAAAAGTGACGATGTGAAAAGTGATGATGTAGAAACATGCGATCAGAATCATACTGGCGTATGCATATTCCTTTATTGGATTTATACCAATTGCTGGGTGGCTCTCCGAAGGGAAACATGGCCTGATACACCGGAATAAGGACCGCCCATGGGATCGGATTGGACCGCCCTATTTGCGCAACGTAAGTCGTGTTACCTATTGGATTTGGTCAGTTGTCGTAGGCATGGGCGTCGATCCTGGGGGACAGTGGGGACACGTCCCCCCCCCCCACTTTTCGAATGGGGAGGGACATATATCAATACCCCCCCCCCCCACTTTTATCCTGATGAGACGCAGTACATGTCCGGTTAAACACGTATCCGTTAGGGGGCTGTGTGGGCTGAAAAATATTGAGAAAGGAGCCTCACAAAGACCACAGTGGCCTTATTCCGAACCCGATTGTCCAAAATTTTCCGCGCGCTGCGCGCGCAGACGACCTGTAACTATTGATTCTATAGTGTCGTGAGCGTTGTATTTTGAAGGCATATTCTGGCGATATCAAGCTTTTAGCAAGTTTTCGCACTCAGAAAACATAAGTGAGACTATTCTATCTGTTGTTTTTAAACAAAGGTAGATTCACATAAATGTCCATCGATTAAACACGAAGGCGGCCGTGGTATAAACGAGGGCGGATGAGGATCAACTGCCCCAACCCATTATTGCAGTGAAGCAATTTTGCAGATCGAGGAGCAACCGCTTGGGCAAATGAATGGCACAATTCATTCAGGCTTTTCAAAGAAACAAACCTGCAAAGTGGATAAATGACCCACAATGTCAGCAGATTTCTCTTGTCGAAAGCCCGATGAGTGAGCAAAAAATTTGTCAATCTTGTCAAGTTTGGACGTTGTGATTTTATCGATTGGCCACGAAATATGCAAAATCTTCGTCCGTTTCGGTATCCTGATGGAATTGTTTCGCTGTCAGTACTGTAGACCACGTACACGATACTATGAGATTCCGTGAAAAATATTTGAGTGAATTTGAATTCTGGGGACTATATTTTTACAAATATGTGCTTCCTAGACATCGCATTTCTAGCCAGCTGAAGGCCAGCGATATGACGTTGACACTCCAATTTGACAATTATATCTTGGTACCCTGCAATTTCAACAAAAACAGTGCAGTCCATGATCCGAAACGAGACAGCAAACAATTGCGGAGCGCGTCGAGATATTCCTACATGAAATGCGCTATATAGATGAATATGTTATGTTAACAAAACCCGGGGAAGAAATGTATAATTCTAGCAAGGATGAGAAGCTTTTTTTTTTTAAATCATAGACTATACCAGGAAACCGTGCGAAATTTGTACCTTTCGACTTTTGTGTGTTATACCTTCATGAATTGCAACTTGAATGAACAACTTTGTGATATTCAGTCAAAATTTCCGTCGAAAGAAACGGGTACGAGCCTACGAGGCAAAACGAAAAATTATAACCTGGGTTCTCTAGATGACTGACCGGTCTGACTTCCCGGCCTTTTCCCCAGACCCCAACTAACGTGGTCCCATGGAAGGTAGGATTCATTCCAATACCAAAAGAAGAGAACTGCTGCCCTTAGTGGTCTGGCACATTTTCGCACAAAAAAAAATCACATTTTAGAGCATGAATTTGCACCTAAAGCCAAAACGTTTCAAAGGGGACGGGGCCCTGACTGCCTGAACTCCCTCTCACGTGCCTAATACTTTTAGCCCCTCGCCTAGTCAGAAGTGTTCTTACGTCAATTGCTGCCGACAGAGTGAACCCATAAACTAGACCTCGGTGACGGATTCTAAGTTTTCCTTTCTTTCTGCAACATGAAATCACATGGCACTTACTAATTCCGCAGGGCGAAAATACCTTCACCCAATAAATCAATTTGAGCTACGCCCCAGTCTGGACGGAGTAACTGGGCTACATAGTTTGTTCACAATTCATTATTGTAATTCAAATGCTTTGACCTTCTGGATCGCAGATTACCAACATCGCGTTAGATAGGCAGTTATTCTGAGATGGAAAATCGGGCGAAAAAATTGACAATTAATTCGGGGAAAAATATGAGACAGAGAAGCAAAAAGGCAAAAGTGAAGGAAATGCCCAAAATGTCTGCTGACTGGCCTGAATTTTCAATCAAAACCGCCCGAAAAACATGCAAAATTTTTCGCGCGCTTCGCGCGCGTGGCTGCTTTTTCTGTCGTTTAGGCAAAATATGTTCTGCAAAAAATCAAAAGGGTCGCCTTGACCAGCTCATCAACACTTTTTTCTCCTTCCGAATTTATTATTCGGCGTCGTCTACGGAATGCATGAGGACCCAAAGTGTTCCCGATATGCTCAAACAAGCTTGCACTGACATAACATTGGCTTTGCGTAATAATCAAGGGGTCAATTCTCCTCCCACAAAGGACTGCGCCCTTGGATTGGAAATAGTCCTAGAAGATTTACCACCGTATATTGCTAATTGGCAAACATTTATTTTCATTCATTTTTTCAACCCAAGGATGCGTACAGAACCAACTTAGGCAAATCAGTAATAATATACGAGACCGGGTCGGGAGGTGCAGGAAAATTTCAGAGTGAAAACACGAAGGAAAATACCCAAATTCGGAGAAATAATGGAGAAATTTGGGCAAAGTAAAAGTAGAAAGTTTTTTAATATGATTTGGTGGCGAATTTCACTCGCATAAGTACTGATATAAGTGTCCATATCAACTGCAATGAAATCCACTAACCTTTTTTAGTAGGGTAGTTGTTTCTGCCCCAATTTACTGAAACTGTGAAACGTTGTACCGTGTACCTGGTCATTTATTATAGTGGGTGTGCGGTGTTCACAGTGATAATCATAATTTGATGATCGTCTAAACTGCTTCAATTATCGTCTAACCGAAACAATAATCGCGTTGGAAATTTGTCTTGAGTCCACTAATTCAAGCGGGCGGACACCAGATGAAATTCTGGACGCCACTAGGGCCGAAGTCGAGGGATTACCCATGCTCCATAACGAGTGCTCGAATTTTAAATCGAATGGCCAAAAGTGCATAAAGTTTCAATGGCGTTTTTTCCTTTTCCACCCGGCGTTGTGAATATGCGATGTAATGCTTCGAATAATTTGTCATCGCATTTAATTTCAGAAGCCTTGGGGGCAGACTGCCCCCCCCCCTAATTGTCTGAGGGAATGCCTGAATTTTCTGCTGACTTTTTCGACAAAATGCCCGGAAAACATGCAAAAAATCTGCGCGGCTTCGCGGCGCGATGGTAGTCTTCGATGACTGATTTGTTAAAATTCGGCCAAATATTGACTGCTCCCCCAATGGAATGGTACGTACGCCTATGGCTTTTTCTCTCGATCCACCCAGGGACCGTGGGCAGACCCCTGGATCCCACGCAAACGAAGCCCAGAGTAAAAAAAGGTAATAAAATATACCATGTGTGATATACGGTTTAAATCATCTTAGTATGCACGATGACAACTTTTCTGTGTCTGTCTTTACTCAAATCACATATGTAAATGGGTGCTAGCGAGCGCTGGCAAGTGCCGTTCCGGCGATCTGGAGGATGAAAAGCTGAATTTACGTTCACGCCAACCAACCAATGTGGCGCTCCGCTTAGGATGGTCATTTGCATTCGATGTGTCCCCCCCCCCCCACTTTTCAAAAACGACGCGCCATTGTCGTAGGGAGTGATTCCTACTTATATATTTCTGTGCTATAGGTAGACGTGAAATTGGTTATCCATTCATCTACTTAACGACACGCCGTGTTCTCCCTGCAGGATTCACCGTAGTCGCATCAGTACACAGTAGGCCTACTCTTAACTTGTCGTCCTGTATGCCCATGCCCAATCATGAGCATCGCTCTATCGCCCCCCATTGGTAAGGATCGGAACATACATTACGGAAACGGCACTTAACCCCACCAGAATAGTGTGAGCTGCAGCGAATCGAGCCTGAAAATTGATTAGTGTTCGCAATGTTCTCTCTGGCCCTGTTGTCAGCCTCCCACCTGCAGCCCCTGCCATGTTTGAAAACCTCAAACTCACACCATTTATTTCTGCTAGGCGATACGGGCAAGGAGTTCTTGGTTCTGGATTTATGGCTTCAGATGAAATACGGATTAACGTTCAGCAAACATGTTGGATATAGCTCTTCAGATGTATTATCTCATCGTCCGTGGGTAACTAAAAACTACATGAAATCATTGTAAATTGCGCTTTTGGAAAAATCGTGGAACAGAAAAGTCAACAGCGTGATAATGCAATCCGCGCTAGCGTTACAGGAAAAAAACCTGCGCCGCCATTGAGATGTAAAGCGATATTGACCAATCACATTTCGTGGATCCCTGTACCCAGATGAATCTCCCTACATATATTTTGGATGAAGGACGTGTGGTTTTACATGTGTACGTAACTTTTTCATGATGGTGTACATCACTTTTTACATGATGTAGATATGTTTACACATCATCACTTGTGTCCCTTTTGGCGTTCCGTAGTATGAATGGTTTGCTATCGAAGAGCTGGTGACAGTTCGTGAAGAGGCCATAATGCTAACACGATGTGTTTGTGAGCATGCGCCCTCGAAACCGTGAACTGGCTCGCTGGCATAGCCAGGTACGTATCTGTGATGAATTATATTAAAATCATTGCCTGGTTGTGACTGGGACGTCTATCTTTTATCTGCAACACCTTTTATGATTTTTTCGCACGGAGATGGGGATGAAATGTCATCTCATCTGACCTATTTATGTAGGTACAGATCAACATCAGCTAAGGGGACTTTTTTTTATATCACATACATTCGCACAAGACAATTAGAAAGTCTATTTAACTTGGCATGAATGTATCCACGATTCTTGGAAGGTGTGCTTTGCGCGTGTTGAAGGGACGTCTTAAGTCTTTTATTTTCTTCCAATTCGACACATTGTGTTATATATGGGATCGTAGTAATACAGGACATTACCCCGGACGTACCATTTCCTTTTCCAAGCGACAATATGGTTGTACAAATCGTCATTGTTGTCTAAGACATGCAAATAATCAGCTAATGATTTTTAAAGAAGGATAATTTTTTACATGGATATATGAATATGGGGGCGCCAATTTCGCAAGTCCTCGGGCGTTGCTCCATACACGAGGGGGTACTATATCATTATCCAGCGCGTTGCTGCCAAACTTCTGGTGATTATATAATCCGGTTCGCTATTTCGAAATAGGTAAACTAATTTGGACAGAATTTTGTTACAAGATCCGTCTTTGGGGCATATTTGTACTCCACAGGCCCCTATATATCGGTGTTCAATGTAAGTGGCAGGCGATTTCGTTTCTCATTACCATTCTATCCCAGTAGCACCACAGTGGTAGCACCCAGTTGGAAAACCATTTGCACAGACTAGCACCGATTTGTCTGGCCCCCAATTGACCAGTTCCTTAACTTCTGGCTTCGGGTAAAAGGAACCGTATGACGATGGAAAAGTGGGTCGGAGCGGTACGTGTAGGTCCAGTTCACTTCGGCCGGAAAATAAAATGTCCCCCGCGTATGGAATGCTTAGGGCTCTCGAAAGACATAAAAATCCATATCTGTCCATTCAAACGGTTTCTGAAAAAGAAGAAGCAATATTCCCTATTCAGGGGAGCAGCATCGTTTGAACAGCGTAGGCCGTGGGGGCCGCTAGCTTTGTCCTACTTCTTCATTCAGTCTTTTCTTTAATGCCCTCCTCAATCCTTTCAGCACCCCCCAAGCTACCCACTACTGTACTAATCTATGTATTGCATGATATGAAAACTGCAATTGGTAAAAACAATTGATGACGCGATGGTATCAGGTCAAAATTCCTAATTTCGTGGAAAAGGTCTCTGTGGCAAAACAAATACCTTTGTACGGCCGGCCGGCTGTTTGAAAATCCCGCGGGACTGAGCAGCCATATCTTCCAAAATAGCAATGATTTGAGTTCTGTAATTGAATCTGGTGAAGATGAAGTATCGAACGATGACATGCATTTTCAACATCATTGAATCTATTTTCTCTCGATATTTCAAGGCTGAATGGAACTTTCTTTAATCACCCAGACAATATGACTAGTTGCGCCTGGGCAGCGGCAGTATCCCTCCCCAGTGCGAAAAAACCAGGTACTCGTACAACCAGACTGAGTAGCCTGGTTGCAAAAGCAGCCATATACCTGGCACGATTGGTCGGTTAATCTGAATTCGAAGGCCCATCCAAAAAATTGGGGTACATGACACACTCATCTTTTTTCCGTTCATAAAAAAAACAAAAACAAAAACGCCTAATCGGAACCCCGATCTCTGGATTTGGGCCGCAATACGAAACCATTCGGCTACGTTGGCTCAGTAAGGTCTTTATTCTTTATAGTACTCACTGAAAAATCTGGACTAAAAAAAACTAACTTAAAAGTTCCTCTTGGCGGCCAGCCCAACCAACCCGGTTATATACTGACAGAACACGCTGGAACAGGATCGCCTGTAGTTTGTATTAAGGACGATGATACTAGATATTCCCGGTTACCTGCTGCTTCATGTACGCCACTCGCGGAATTTCTGCAGTGACGCCATCATTGTTTGTGTTTGATCTGTAGCATCGTCTTGTCCAAATTGCAATCTCCTTCCAATATTGGAGGGAGCCAATCACAAACATGATAGGAACACACCCCCGCTCCGATTATTCAAATATGTCCGTGAATGGTTGGACTGTATGGCTGTTACACACGAGACACTAGGATGCTGTTTCAGCAGTTTGACAATTCAAACATGATTCTCTCACATGGACCACGCCCACACATTTTTGTAATTGGACAAAGACGGCTGATTCAGGCCAGTTCTGCTGCATATTTTTATGTATAAAGATAAGAACAATCCCGCTTCAAGAAGCGCTAAACAATGATCGTCTTAACGCAAGACTAGATCGCCCTGCTGCAAGGCTATATACTATATGTACTTATATACTGCCTTATGCCCGCAGTGTGCAGTTGAACAATTCGGCAAATGGCCTTCATCATCCCAGTCTCCCATAGCACTGTTTTACGATATCGGACACTCGGTCCTGCCAGCGGCAGCCAAGGATACAGCGGAGTGAGGTAGGTAATAAAAATACTTCTCGGTCATCTCTGCTGCGTTATAGTGAGCGTGGGTCTGCCACACTAGAATTAAGCAGGACTGGAAGCACCAAATGGGGGCAACAGGATGATGCGCTGTGTAGGTTTATGCCCAGATAACGTAATCGCCACTATCCAATGGGGTGCGAATCACACAAGGTTTCTTGGGTGTGAAACCCGACGCTCGGGGCGCTACCGATGGGCCGATGCCTAATATGCTCAGTGAATCCTAAGCGAAACTTTGTCAGGTACTGAGAAGATCGAAATGGGCGTCATGCAGTTATTGCGTTTTCGTTAATCAAAACTGATAAGATGTAAGTAGACTGTATGGGTAGTCAGGAAAATTCTTGGGGCGCACATATGAACTGTTGACCTTCTAGTCCCTTTTTATACTGCTCACCGTGCACGGCGGGGGGCTCTCTTACAGTAGTTGGTTAGGTATTTTGGGAACGCTAGTGTTGTTCGTTTATCCAGTGGGGTAGGGACTGCTGCACAAAAAAGAATTTGTTACGGTCGGTATGGGGGCCATAGTAGCAAGGTAGTAGGAAAAAAATCAGCTTGATATGTGCAGTTATTACAAATTGCGGAGATTTTACAATTACTGCGGGTATTGATAACCCGTTGTAATATTAGGCGCATTTCGTTAATAGCTGGCCCGTTTTGCAGTAACACTACAATTTTAATAAACTATCTATGTGACGATAGGCTGAGTTACAAATTGCGGCAATTTTATTACAAAATTTCATCACGAAATAGGCTAGAAGTTACAAACCGGGTCAGTGGTTTATTACACATTGCGGCAGTTTTATTAAAAACGGGGCCATGCAGTTACTAAAAAGCGGGAGTGTATTTCTACAATATTCCTAACGATTGATGATGGATAGATAGGAAAGATGCTTTACCATTGATTCATCAGCGTTATAATGCGATGGCAGATTATCTTAACACGGTAAACACGCCGAGCAGATGCAATTAAATGCAGTTATTGTTTAATATTATTCCAAGGAATCAAACAGTACCGAAATTTGAACGTGTAAATGGCAAGGGCGCAGCCACTAGGGGAGGGGGAGGGGGGGTCATGACCCCACAACGTTTGGGAAGGCCTTCAGACATAAATGATTTTTTTCACACAAAGGATGTTTCCCATCTCTGCTTCGAACCCCCCCCCCCCCCAGAAAAAAATCTTGAGCCCCCAACTTTCAGACAGTGGCTGCGCCCTGGTATGTGTATGTATTGTCCAGGCTTACCTTCTGAGTTCTGGAGGAGAAACCGGAATATGTATAAGGAACAGGGAGCGCTCTCTGACAATCGTGGTGGTCCGTCGTCTGAATCACGCGGACTATATCCTCTGGGCCGGGCCCGCAGGTGAACTGCCCGAACCATTTCCTAGTAGTCACTGCCGTTTAAAAACACCGATTTCGATCTGCTTCGCCGATTGACGCTCGTTCTGACCTTGTCACGTGGGTATATTGAATGTGTGTACGGGTTCCTAACCTCAGTAATATCCTTGTTAAAATATTTCTCCAAAAATTTCGAATCGTCCCCCGACGATCTATATTTGGGTGAGGATTGGCTTGGATGGAGATTCGGTCTAAGCGTAAATGGGCAGCCAAACCCATTTATTAGACAATTCAGTTGAGGATCTGACAGAGAGATACGGAAGACAATCTAAGTAAAACAAGAGAACGACCCAAGGAAACTCAACAGAACAGAGAAAACGCTGTGGTAGCTTCATGATGTACCCTTTTCACTATTAGACAATCCTTTTAAACAACTATGACATCACATGCTCAATTGTACACAATGAGACCAAAGGTTTTATGGACATGTGGTTTACCTGAGTACTATTTGTAGCTACCGTTTTGCTTAGGACAAAACGTATATTCAGTTCGTTTGTAAATTTTTAAATAAGAAAACAGACAACCTCTTTCCCCGTTTTTTTGAATCATCATTTTTATTTTTGAATTTAGTGTATAGGTTCGAGCTCGTGGGAGTATGTGTGCGTGCTTTCGCTGATCAGATTTTGTATTGATTGTTTGTTAATGCTTTGTTTGTTTTCTTCCAACTTCCGTAATTGAAGTCTAACGATTTCTAAATGAGTGAAACAATCAATGTTTTTTGCTTTAAAGAAGTGGTTCGACAAATCTGTATAGAACACGGTCGCCTTCGGGGGAGTTCTGTTCAAAATTCTGCTCCAGCTGTGTTCAGTGAATCTCCGATCGTGCCTGGCAATCACGACTTATTGAGGAGGGAAAGGGATGGAGGGAAAAAGAAAAAACTAACTGTTTAAAGGACCATCTCGGTATTATTATATTTCATGAATAGTTTTCGCTCTCAACGAATAAAATACTATGAACTGTCGCACGGAATGAAAACATTCATTACCTTCGATATAACACCAAAATCAACATTTGGCAACTAGGCCATTATGTTGACGTATTTGTAAGTTCAGTTGCCAGAAGTTGCATTGCAAGATATATTTGCACCACGACTCCAGAAATAGCGGATTGCCGGATAGCTCCCCAAATGCAAGATGTGTAACCTTTTGAAAAACCAGTTGCAACAGCGCCCTTCATAATCCCGGAAAACTTCCACAAGACGATCCTCCGCACACGAAACTACTGTTTATAGTTGTGAGCGAGGCAAGATGCCCGACGTAGGCGGCCATACACTGCACCAGTATGCAGGCAACGGTTAGGCATAGGGGCGGTCGGATAATACCAAATCCCCTATACAGTTTCTTACGCAGCTCCGTCGGTTATCCACCCCTTCACAATATTCAAATATGAGGCCGCCTAGCTGGCATTGACAAATGCTTCCCGTAGCACTGATGTGAAATAGTCGATATCAACCAACGGAATATTTACATTTACGATAGTGTTATGACATTAACCCAGTAATAAATATGTACAAATTCAGAGGGAGGGGATGGGGCAGAGGGGGCGTCACGCCAGCAGAAGAGAAAGCGAGAAGAGGTTTAGAATTTTTGCGGAATTTGTTTTTAGAATGCGATGTTCCGTGTGCACGACTGAATAGGAAAGGAATCAGAGTACAAGTATACTCCAATCAGTTATGGAAGACACACGATGGATCCGCTGTAGTGAGCGGGGGTCAATAGTGGGAGGGGACGGGAAGGGGCTCGTGTGGCCAGAATTGTCTGAGTGAATGGTGCGCTGACTGTAACCTGGCCCATGTGTCAGTTTTTGGGGATGAATGTTAGTGCAGATTGTCTATGAGTCATGATCAAATGTTATTCACTGGAGCTCATTATGGTTTTTCTGGTGGGCAGATGGGTGAATAATAGGTGTCTGTAATGAGGCCCGTATGAGTAGTGTGCGGGTGAAGTGTAGGCGGATGCTCATTTGTTCGTGAGCCATGCTGAAGTTTGCCCACGCGGGGCCCCATAGGCACCGCGACAAATAGTTCAGTGGACTTGTCCATAAATAGGCTGCCCATATTCCCCGAGCACAGGGGGGCAACCCATTGTTTACCATATAGCCGGATAGTCCGGCCGTGGGGCCTAGGGTTTGCATTGTACCATTTCAAATTGACAGGTGAAAACCATCATGAAAAGAATAAAAAGAAAAACGAACCACCTACGAAGCGAAATGACTGTAAGGCCCTCGGGCCCCTTCCGGGACTTTGGTCAGCACATAATAACAAATCGATATTAATGTCAACCACCATAACCATCAGCCTTCACATGGAATAACATAGTAATCTCACTTTGATTTGCTTTGAATTCTACGGGGGTCCAGGATGCCACTTATCATCAAGGGCCCTGGCCGTATTGGTCGTGATGAGCAGTTCAGCACCGGCGTAACTCGTCTCCTCTTCTCGACTAAGTGCTCTCAGCACTGAGTAACGAGGCGGGGGTGTAGTGACCAATTCCTACCTAACCTGCCCCGAGAAAACCACCATTCTTATACGGTGTCCCCATCCGAAGGACGATCATAGACTCCAGGACCCGACCCGACTCCCGACCCGATCTTTTGCTCAGAACCTGCAGGAGCGGAATTTCAAGTTCACACAACCGTGACTTGCTCACACAGCTGATGGGTAGAGAACTTTACTGCAAGATCGTCTGCAGGTGGATGTTTGGCCGACCTCCTGATCCGGATCCAGAAGTCCCACTTGCATTGCAGTGGAACTATGGAATGAAGACCAAGACCTCGCCCATCGCAACTTCAAATACAGCCACCTAGGAAAAACGTCCCGTGACTGCTGGAAAATTTCCAGAATCCAGAATATTTGCTGGCAAAGTGGTAACTGATGCCTCTTAGCATTCTTCCATTCTTCCACCCAATAGGACCCGTCTCCAACAGACCCTCCAGATTATTCAGAAAATCGTTATTCGTACCTGTAGGCTTTCTCTTTCTTAGACTACTATATAGTTGGTCAAACATACCGTGGAAACAATGTAAAACTCACCAGTGGTATAACCGAACATTTTCTGCCCTGAAAAATATTATACACCAATCCGAAGCTGTAATTATCCATGCAGACGCGTATTAGTGCTCTGCCTTGCATAACACTCTATTGGTCAGACTTATATTATGGCGATATAACAGTTCTATAACAAGTTCGATTTTATATACATCCCCGTCGGTGGTCTTGCTGAAAAGATGCGATCGCTATGATATATTGTCGGTCTCACAGTCTGGTGTATGGACGCTATATGAAAGATTAATACTCAGAGCGTCAAATAGTTCATCAAGGTTTACTAGGTAAAGCTAGGTGTGAGTGGTCAGTAAGCTTTTGTCTGCGCTGTGTACTTTAATATACGCGACTCATACTCCCGTGCCTTCTACTATCATGATACTCAGTTGTTTCGTGTTCCCTGTTTTGTAGGTAACTGGATGCCCGACGCTTCATTAATTACATTAAATTATTATTCTTATTATTAGTATTATTTATTTATTATTATTATTATTATTTTATTCTTATTATTATATATTATTATTATTATTATAAGAGCGGAATACTGGGGCACTAGGGGCAGGGGAAGTTGCGTGGGGGAAAATTGAGGGGGCATTCCCTCCCCTTCACGGTGTTGACGTCGATGTGCGTCCACCATCCAGGTAAATATGCGCCCCCCCCCCAGCTTGCACCTCTACTTCTCCAGAAATAAATTATTATGTTGGGCGCAATGTGAACTAAGAGGGTGAATTGTGACATATCCGATATTAGTATTCTGGGAACCCCTCGCGCCATACGCGCGAAAGGTATCTGTTTTTCGGTCTCGGTCCGCCGGATGGTCTTCCTTAAATCATGACTGCGTAAACGATCATGGTAGTACTGTCTGAAAATGTTGAATATTATCTGTATAATCCTCGACGCACCAATTCCAACTTGGTACCAGGAATTGTATATGTTGCAGAATACGTCCACTGAGTGCAGCAGTTGGCGTGGGTTTGTTGGGAGATGATTCCAATGAATGTGGTACCGCCACTCCCATGGTTAATTACGAGCATGCAAGAAATGGGTTAGTTAAGTTAGACAGGCGGAGAGCAATCAGTATGTTCTGGGGAATGAGACTGAAAAAACGACCAACAAAGGGGCGACGAAATGAATTAGTGTTGAATAGGGAACAATACTGAATCGCCCTGTTGTGTGCCAAATACCAGGATGTATCCACGAATAGCCGGTTTTTTTGTTTTGTTTTTCTTGTTTTTTTTTGGCGGGTACGCGCGCAGTCGTTCGCTCGTTCGCATCAATGCGGGCGAGCTCCAGGATTGGGGTTATTGGGCTGGTCTCGTGCGCCAACAATACTATTAAAACATGAACATGGCTCTAGCGCAAATATCTGCTATCTAGTTGTAGAAGTTCGATGGTTGTAGAAGGCAATGACAAGGAACTGTGCTTCCCATATACTGCAAGTTAAATATAGGGCGGTAAGCCAACATGGTGATACCCATCACGGAACATGCCTTTGCGGCAGGGGCAAGAATCGAGGAGGAAAGTCATGAGATGATACATTCTCGGAATGAAAATTTCGTCACATTATCATGATAGGGAAAACAGCTCAAAATGGCTCAGGAAGTACATTCCTGCGTTCTGGGGTCTTCGGGCTCAAAATTCCCCCGTGCCCTCCCGCCAACCAATGGTGACGCTCCGTCGGCATACCTGGTTAGTGCACTGCTTACGCTATTTACACATATACAAATACACATGTTTCATCGGCGAGTACTGTAAGTAAACTGAATAAAAACAAATGACTGCGGAAACGTAGGCCAGTGTCACTGACACAACAGCGACAATAATTTCTCGTCACACACAGGCAAACGCTTAGTTGAGTATTGTACAGATAGTGAAGGCGAAGTACGTACCATGTTTTCAGACGAGGAAAGGTGGTTCTTTAAGGACTCATCCCGTGTAGTCAATCAATTTGATTGTTCAAGCTGTGATGCTTGTTACACGAGGAACCCAACAGGTTACCTAGCTAAACGGCTCAATGAGCACCCTGAAACGGACAACAAATCGGCACTCATTCTATAGACAGTTAGGCAAACTTTAAATTGCAGAGTCAGTGCGGCCCTGGCTTATTCAGGAATTAGTGATCAGACTCCCACCAAACTCCAGCTAAACTCAAGGAAGTCTTCACACTAACGGGATACGTCCCAAGTGACGTGAACGAAAAGCTCGCAGGGGTTGCTCACTTGTTGAAATATTCCGCCATGATTATGGTCGCTGTGAGGTAATTGTGTCAACAACATCGCCATACGGTCAGCAGTTATTTTACTGTTAATCAGTTTACTCACAGTACGTAGGCTACCTTATATGTCTTGCGAACATTATTATTATTATTGTTTTTTTATTATTAATCTCATCGGTCCCGAGGGCCAGATAAGATATGTAGTAACTTTGGGCCATTTCACAACCTACAATATTTAACGTTGATGGTGGCCATAGCAATGGTTGCTATGTTCATCCTAGTGGGGTGGTTAGGTACTATCCCATGAGGGGTACCCCTTGGGGGATACCCGTGGGCTGGGTGATCCGGCAATGAAGTGCACTTGCGAAAGTATCGTTGTGTGTGTGCGTGTATGTGTGTAGGTGTTTTGCGTGTCGTGCAGTTTTTGATGGTTTTCGCAAATATCTCCATTGGAATGGCTGAACGAAGTCCAAATTTTGCACACACTTATAAGTCCACAAAACACATCTTGTTCTCAGAATACGGTGGAAACTATAAAATTGTGGAATTTGAAGACAAAAAATGAATTTTGGGGCAATTTAATCATTTTACGAATTTTTCACCACTATTTTTCAAGATATTACTGATTTCGGAAAAGGGGTTTTTTTTTTTTTTTTTTGAATGATTTCAACTTTGTAGCAATGTGAAAAGGCTAAAATTAACAACTTTTCTTTCTCCAGCAATCAGTCCGAAAATTACCAAGAAAAAAAAAATTGGGGGGGTGGTGGATTTTAAGGGGGAAAATTGATTTTTGGCCAAATTTGTGATTTTCGGGAAATTCTGTTCTGTTTTCAGTATATTTAAAAAATTGGGCGTACTGAATGAGTCCAATTTTAGAACACCGTACAAGGGTAATCAAAACAAAGGGTTTCCAGCATTTATGCTGTAATTTACTGAATTTCTATGAATAATGATATTTTCTGGGGAAAACGCGGCTTCCAGACTTATTTTGATAAATTTTTGTCTTTTGAACTCGGCAATGGCAGCAAGTAGACAACTGATTGTTTCCCCAATTGCCGATGAGATCCTGCAACCTCTGGGGATTGTCCTTATTATTATTATTATTATTATTATTATTATTTTATTATTATTATTAGTATTATTATTTTATTATTATTATTATTATTATTATTATTAAATTACAAATGACCGACCTTCCCTTTCACAACTTACTGGGGGATAATTCACTGTATCCCTCCAAACTGGAGAGATCTGCAATATTGAATTATGAAAGAAATTTCAACGAGAATTTCTCATAGGAAGTGTTGAGCTCTCAATGTTTCTCATTATAATTTACATCGTCTTATTGAAAGGTTTGTTGAAACCCACTGCTCAAGTTCTGAATGGGAAACACTTTTCACAATTACAGAAACACTGGACTTCGCTCTATTTAACTACTGTGGTTCTCTACGTGTGATCAAGCGTTACGATTCCTTCACTTCAATTTTCACAGAATTAGTTAGACAATCGACTTTTTATTATTTTATGGGGATATCTGAAACTTCCCCTCTGTACTTTCTGAAATACGAAACTGAAACAAGTGACCATTCGGTTTGGGATGCAGAATACAACTACGTCGAAATTTCATTTTAGAGATGCGGAAAATCTATTCTGGAATGCATTTTAAAATTTTCGAGAATAGTACTTATGTTTGTTCTGATATTGTCATACCCTGTTTTTTCCATCCTTAATAATTTCCCTCAATCCTAACAAGACTATAAGAATTTAGTCTTTTTGCCTGTTTACTCAAAGAAGAAGCATCCATCTGTAATTGATTTTTTTTCAAAAATCGTTTCAAGTTTGAACTGCCGGTAAAAAAAAATATTAAGGAAATGTTAACTAATAATGAGTTACTACTACTGTGATTCAGCCAGAGCATTGTATATGTTTATCTAATTCCATGATGTGATTTTCCTTTGTTTTGTTAATAGCCGCCTGTTCACTGATAAATATGTTCAGGATAAGTCAAGTATATTATGTCGAGTTGTCGACCGTTCATGTTACAAACATTGTTCTAGTTGATTTATCCAGTCAATTGTGCTTCCGGTCGATGGTCACACTACGTTTGGAAAGTATACGAATACCGTTGTAGAGCAAATACAGAAGAGAGGACAACAATATCTCAGCGGTCCCGAGGTATTGTAGGCGCATTGATTTATTGTGGTTGGTTGCCCATAGTCACGGCTGTTTATGAATAACAATACGGCCGTTACGACGGGCGGTAATAAGAACTATCCACTGGAGGTTACTCTATGTTGGAGTCCAAATGGAAGTGGTAGTCTCGCTTAGATGTCAATCAACTGCGGATGGGCCCCCAAAAATTATTTTTGCGACGAACCGCCCGGCTCACATACCCATAGACTTTTCACTTAACTCCCCCATTGTTATATATTTTCACATGTTAAACCCTATCCCCCACTGCAGTCATATGTGGCCCCATCCCACTGGCTGACATATCCCATCGACACCACGGCGTATCCCACGTCGATCGGGGGGGGGGGGGGTTAAGCGAGAGTAGGCAAGGTTGACCACTAACTCTCTATGAGGGCTTAGGGCGGATAACCTCGTACCTCACTATGCCCCCATTACCCTCTGTGTCATTTTGGGCCCACTAATTATCACAATTCGTTCTCAAATTTACTGTTTTTTTTTTTTTGGGGGGGGGGGTTACACTATTTTTTTTATCGTTTTCCTCTCTTCCTCCTTCATTTCCCGTTTTCAGCCTCGATTTCCAGATTTGCCCTCCCGATCATTTACAAGGGGGGAAATGTCCACCTACCACCGCCCCTGTCTACGCCACTGCCAACACCTTCCCAAGAGGATGTCGTTGGGTGGTCATTTCGAAGGTAGCGACTCTTCAAGACTGTCGAGCAGCGACCATCCATAGAATAATGTTCCATAAGCTCAGTTCAGATAAGGACCTTCCGCCGGTAATTCGCTGTGACGAACAGGCATTTTGCAGCTACTTTATATTACAAAACAACTCTTTAGCAACATTCAACTTAGTTGCTTGAATTTCATTCTATAGACTCATTAGGAGCTCTCATCTACAAATTAGGTGAAGGAAAAATTATCACATATTTCTATAGGTGAAATATTGGTTTTTTTTGGTGAAATTCACTGACGGACAGGAAGAAAACATGTGATTTGAACCAAGGTCGGCGATTTGTGTTTGGCGATGGGGGTGGGGGGGGGGTGGCGGACAAGATGATTACTTACTAAGCGGAGCGCCACCACAGGTTGGCGTTAGCGTACAAGCATTTTTTTTTGTTTGAAAGACCCCTAGACTGCAGGAAACGGCACTTCCCTGCCTTATGGGGACGGGTAAGTAGAATTCCTAAATCAATTGTAACAACTTTTTCATTTTAGGAAAGGTTCTCCAAAAAATTGCCTAGGGTTTTGCGTTTAGTACTGTGACATTCTAAATGGCAATGAAGTGAAGGTTATGAAATAGCACTGGAAATGGCACTGGTCATGACCACTACAATACGAAATATTGCAGGAATCCAATTTGACCAACGCAATTGCACGGCCCCCTCTCTGACCTGTCCCATAGATAGGCTTGAGTTTGTTGTACCAACGATTACGGCCCCCCTTTTTTTTCGTTTTTGGCGGTCAGCAATCGCATGGGCTGGAGGGAACGTCAAGTTTGGGCCAGACAGGTGGCCAATAGTATATACCACAAGAGTAGCTCCGCAACTGCCATCGCGATGCGCCTCGCGAACATTTTAACAACTTTTGGACATTTTGGTACTGACCCTTTTGTTTTACTAACGCTGCAAGTTGTAATAGCTTGGCCCTTTTTGTAATAAAAAACTGGCCGTTTTGTAATGCTGGCCCGTTTTGTGTAAAATTATCCCGTTTGTATACAACGCTCGCCCTTTTTGTATAAATTTTCTGGCCCAATTTGTAATAAAAAGCTGGCCCGTTTTGTAATAAAAGGGACTGCCGCCTGCAGGGATTAATAACGCACTTGGATTGAACACTTGGCTGAACTGAACGATATCCATTTTCCAGATAAGTGTCCACTCTATAATCGTGTATAACATGCCATTAGTAACCTGTAGTCAGGGGATTCTTGGATAGGGGTGTGGGGCTCATGCAGACTGTTGACTATATCCAATCGTTCAGGGTACATGCCGAACGTCGTCCATTTCCGTACCTTATTCAGTCCGAGAATGAAAAACACCATTCAGTCCAACACAGAATGCCACGTCTTTCACAACCGTCGTCGTCGAAATAGAATTAAACACTTCACTCCGACACGCCTTCAGTCCGACACGCCTTCAGTCCGAAAATCAAATACACGCTGTCAGTCCGAACACAAATACATATCCGTCAGTCTCGAAGTAATTCAAATTTCAAAGCCAGTTTTCTATAGCCAACCCTTTTTCAAGCTTTAGGGGCAATGTCGTCCCCTTACACATAACGTCGACTCGTGTATGACGTCACAACAAGACATGACCCATTAGGACGTGATGTCGATACGGTTTATCGCCACTATACAAAGTATGTTTTAACAGTTGCAGTTTATTGTAAATTAATGTTTATCGCTGAACCGGGTTCCTCCTTTTTTTGCGTGGGGATTCATACGGTATTGCTGTTATATCGAAAAATACGGTGACCCAACCAAGTTCGAACCTTTCAAATTTAGTAAAGGTAAATGAATACGCTCGTTTTTACCAGTGTAAGTTTTCTGAACAATCCTCCGGCTTTGAGCGTTAACTAAAACACTAACGGGCCCGTCTTATTTTTGATAGGGTGTTTTTGTACGCTTGGTTCCCTTTAAAGTTTAGTGAGTAAGTATATCAACGGGCAGACGGAGGATGCTACTCGCTTGAATACTTAGTGAAGGTATCCATATACAAATAATCCATATCTCTGGAGTTGTCGGTTGGAGAAGTGAGGCGTTGTCGGGTTTCGTCAGTGCAATATTGTCTCACGACTCACAACCACCTACGCTTGAATCCGGCTGGGGTTGCATTTACACGTTTGCGCCCATTTAGACATGAGTGATTCCTTTGTCGAGTAGGCCTATTTTTAAACAAAACTGGGACACATGTCAGTCTGAGTAATCTCGGATAGTTTCTAACTGATATGGGATTGTCCCGGAGTCTAAGTCCAGCCCATGTTCTAGAAAAAGTTATTACAAATTGGCGGCAGTTTATTACAAAGCGGGTCAGCCTTTTTTATTACAAATTGGGCCAGAAATTTAGTACAACGGGCTAGCTTTTTTATACCCACTCTCTATTTATTACAAAACGGCCAGCTATGACACAACGGGCCAGTTTTATTACACAACGGGCCAGCATTAACAAATTGCAGCGTTTATAACAAAACGGGTCAGTACAACCATTCCATCGAAAAGTCGGCAATCGTTGGATAACCATATCTTCACCTGACGTTTGGTGAATCCTGTCTTCTCATGAATTTGTCAGCTAGTGTGTGTTTTCCCCGCCAAATCTTGGATGGCCATTATAAAGAACAAACTGCAAGGCTTGGATGCAACAGAAGTTTATCTATAGGTCCAAAACTTGCGATACAATGTTTCCTATGTGGAGTTATGGCCTTCAAAGTTGGGGTCACTGTAGAGAAATTGGGGAGATTCCCCATTGCCCGCATTGACACCACAATGCATTATGTATTGGATTTCGTTGTCTCATTTTGTTGATTAAGTCATCATTTAGCAGTAGTTCTGCTGTCTTTCTCTCACCAAAGTAACCTTCAACACAAACCAACCTAGCCCAGCTTCCTCGTCACCCACAGGCTAAATGCTTTTCGAATGAAATTAATGTGTGCATCTAAATAAAAACAAAGAATGATACAGGGCTGTTCAGTCTGACAAACATCATTTATTATTCATGATAGGATCATGCTTTCCGATCTTGCGCAAAACTACACATGCACAAAAGCTCACGGAACTGTAACTCCATAACTGCAGTCGTATGAAAACTTCGGTTTGGACTGACGCATAGGATTTTTCCCAGCTAATTACGACGAGTGGAGAAATTTTTATCTGCTAATTCATCTGCAGTGTGTCCTGTTGAGGGGTTTCCACCTGCCGACCGTGTTCCCCTTATAGTATGCACCGTGCATTCACCCACTTGGGTCGCCAACCATAAGTTATTTGCTGAATAAATTTTTGGCAGATAGAATATATGCCAAAAGTTCACAGGTCCCGCCAGTGGTGGACTTACCCCCGTCGCCTCAACCTCCTCCCTTCAAACACGAAGTTTACACTTTTGGGGGCATTTCATCATCGAAATTTTGACTTAGCCTTTTCTTCACCTGACTTTTGAATCATGTATTTTTTGACCACGCAATTTGTGACGTTCCCTTGCTGCATTTTCGATGCCGCACATGTGCTTTTCATAGTGATTAGTATGTTGAACCGGTGCACCCCCTGTCAACAAGGGTCGTTACCCTTTGATATGAATGAAAAAAAAAATGTCCCGCCAGGTGGTATAGTCTAGAACTACCTGCGATCGGCCCCAGGGTCTCGCCTCAACCCTCTCACCGCAAGATAGCGATTTTGTATGTTAGTTTGTTGTTTACTAAACTAAACTGGTACCCTAACAGGAAAAACCGACAACTCCACTGAGGGCAATGAAGGACTGAATTAACCACACCAAGCTGGTAAAGCCCAGGTCTTAGATGCAAACGACGAGATGAGGATAATTCGCCTCTCATTGATAATTGAGAACAACCCAGAGGTAATTTCGGGCATTTTGAGTTTTAAGTTGAGGAACATCCATATGTCTTGAAAAATGGCACATCCTATGTACACACTAATGGGAACATAAATACCCCCCCCCCCTGCGCAGAAGGCACGAATTCACTAACTCGATCATTTAGGGTCCTATGCATTCGTTAAAACACGGTGCTGTGAATATGGTCTGGAAACAATGTCAGTGCAAAAAGTAGCCCTTGGATTTTGACGAATTTAGATTATGTCCAATGCTTCTGAATCATGTAAAAGTATTGACAGGTGATAAGTGTTCTATCTAGAAATTGTCTATGTTGAAGCTGACCATTAGTTCAGCAGAAAAATATATATGTATAACGGATCGGTCACCTTTGTTCTAATCCATAAATCATACTGAACTGTTTGCGTTTTTAGTGAGAAAAAACACATTACCAATTGCGTTTTATAATACAGTTAAACCGTAAATCATTTCCACGAGAGTAAAAGGAATTGTAGCAAAATGTGACGTACGGGACAATTTTCTTCTGTGATTAAGGAAACTGCAGGCTTGTAGACAAAGAAGTAATCGTGGAAAATGAAAAACTTATCCTATAGGTCTTACCCCATTCCAATCGAAGTTCCTGTGGTAAAGTTATTGGCCTTCAAAATTGGTAAATTATGGCACAAAAATTTGGGAGAATCCCAATTGCGCAACCACGCATGACGTCACACTTGAAACTAACCCGGGAAGTTATGTTCATGGATTCCATTGTGTCATTTTGTTGATAAGTCAACATTAGCAGAAGTTCGTTTCCTTCTCTCACCAAAGAAACTATCAACACCACAAACCCACTACAGCAATCGTCTCCCATAGAATAAATGTATTTCAAAGTGGAAATAATGAATGTATTTCAAGAAAACGAAGATCGTTTGACAGGGTTGTGCAAGTATGACATCATTCATTATTGCAGATGGGATTGCAGACACAGAACAAACTGCAAAGGACTGGAACTCCGTAAGCAAATTCGTATGAACTTCGGGTGCGAACTGATGCATCAGTTTTTCTCCGATTAGCCTCTCATAACTGGTCGGTATCAGAAATATTTTGAAACGGCTTTACTAGATGAATACATATCACTAGTAGTAGGGGAAATTCATGAAATGAGCAATTTAAACATTAGTATACTAGGCTAAAAATTGACACTAGAACGTCACAAACGATATATTTCAATGTACGTTAGTGAATATTAATTATTTCATATGGTTTCGAATCATGGGTGAAAATGCAATGCCGTTGTCCGTTGGGATTAGACGTCTTTGGTTCGTGACGTTCGTTAATAAAGCATCTATACTCGCAAATAAGTGTATTAGCCAAGTTGTTTTCATGTCGGGACGACTGCGGTATATACTACACGTATATGACCCAGTAGGGTCTGTATATCCCACCATCTACGTGCCGTAATGTATCACGTAGTAAACATACGTAAACCTACGTTAAAGAAATCCCGTACTGTACGTTAGTCATTAGCCACTTGCGTGATGAAAACAAAAAATCGTTTGCAGATCCCCAGTTTGCAGAAAACGGCACTTCCGGGGCCTTATGGGCAGTGAGCACATCATGAAATTGACGATGACTTTCCTTTCCAAAAACTGATCATGTTTACTTCTCCACATTTTTCTTCATCGGGGCCTTCATTCATTCCTCCTACGAAACCCTATTTTTTTTTAAGATATCCCCCTGCTAAATATAGAGAGGACCCATCCGATTAGGGGATAAGAGGTTTGCCCGCATCTGGGAAATTTTCTCGAACGTCACTGCTGACTTGTGTGGCTCTTGGGGTCTTTGTTAAAAATGAATCGAGATTTCCGTTCAAATTTGTTGTCATTTTTTTACAATTCGCAGAATTGTTTTCGTCGTCGCCCGCCTTCGCGCCGACGTCCATCACGTTAAAACCCGTCATACAGATGTTCACGATCCCCTGCCCTTTTGTTCTTCGTTGCATATTGCTTCATCATCGAGAAGCAGCCCGTCAGCTGGCAAAGCCCTGTCCACTATCACTACTAACGATTAGAGGTAGACTAACTTTAGCGTTGGTTATGTGCACGTTAGGAAGATGCCAGTTGCAGCATCTATTTCCCCAACCCAAATTCGCATTGGGCCTTTCCATATGCAGTTCAAGCCTTGTAAGGAAACGTATGGACAATGCATTTGCTGACGTAACGTTATTGTGCATGGCCCACTTTATTATACATGGAACGGTGAACATAGAAAACTGCGCGCGCAGCTCGAAATTTTGGCCTCCTCATGTTCTCAACCTAACATTTAAGCAATCTGATCAGAAATATGTGTAATGTCTTTCGTGTTATGGCCTACTGCATGTACCGCGTTGCCTACCTCATTCATTCCATCATTTTGGGAGATGCATACCTGGCTCCACATTGAGGGGGGGGGGTGATCCCAACTGGCCCCCCCAACATCCAATATTGAGGGAGTATCTCCCTCTCCTCCCCCCCCCCCTCCCGCTATGTACGCTATGCACAACGGCGCAGCCCCTAGGGGTCCGGGGGGTCATGACCCCCACTCTTGGAAGGCCTCAATAACATCAGATTTTTCAAAAACCAATGAATGCTTCCCCTCACTGCTTCGGACCACCCCCCCCCCAAATGCTCTTGCTTCCCCTCGCCCCCAACTTTCCAGCCAGTGGCGACGCCCTTTGCTAGCATGCCACACCGAACTTTTGGGCGCAGGAGACCGATTTTTGCCGCCTAGGTGCCGACTTTCTTCTCGTGGTAAAATCACAACCCCACCGCGCCCTGCCAATTACGCCCTGAGACTGTCTAGGTGGGGTATCTCCGCAGGGACCTCGTTTTGTGTTGAGAGTAGAAATTGGATATATTTTGTAATTTCATTTCCCGTTTGCCAGCACCCAAAAGGGTCTACCCGATGTTCCCAGGTTCGATGTTCCCAGGGTTCATGTTCCCAGGGCCCCGATGTTCCCCGTTTTGGTATTTTTCTTGATCCATGAAGTTACGAGGTCGATTCCCCAGGGTTCAATATTCCCTGTTTGTTCGTTATATTTTAATTATCCATGAATTTACGTTTTCTCTCAGAGAATCAAGTTTTAATATTGAGTAACCCATCGCATTACCAGGGAAAAATTCACTGGAATGTAACAGCTCCCCCCCCACCCCCCAACCCATCGCCCTTCTCTTCTCGCCAGACGTTCTGAAAGGATGGTAGGTCCGGCAGCATCAAAACCCTGGGACACCGAACCCTAGGAAATCGAACACTGGGCAACATCGAACCCTGGGAACATCGACCCTCGAAGGAACATCGAACCCTGGGAACATCGAACCTAGGGAACATCGACCCTCGGGAACATCGACCCATGGGGGGGGGATCCTTGAACCTTGGGGACATTGAACCCCTGGGGATACATTGATCATAGCACCTCGCTCTAGGAGGGGACATGAGAAATCATTCCTGAAGTGCGGCTCTACAAAGAAGTACTTCGTAGGGGTTTCCCCCGTGTGACGAGACGTTGTTCCATATTCGAATCAATTCTCCGCGAAGGCTGAATTGGGAGCCAACAATCCTACATTTGGGTTATTTTTTGTTTCTCGGAATCTAATGATGACTGATATGTCACCCAATCAACACTGTCCACCGAATAGAACATGGGTGGGATTTACGAATTAATAGGATGGTAATGAGTAATTTTATTTCGAATATTCAGTATCCCAGAGGCTCCCGAATGGGACGAGTGGAAAACACAATGCGAGGTGACAGAATGTTGGGCGCGGACTGGGTTGTCCATACTTTCCACCTTATAAACGTATTCTAATTTATTTCCAAGTGTCCTTGTTTTAATTATAACTCCATGACTATGTATGGTTGGTATCTATGAATCTTATATCTATATATATATAGATATTGTTCATATGTTATATTATTATTCAGAAATTGGAAAATGATGCGAACGGGCCACAATTTAAAATATTTTCAACTAGGCCAATTCGTGGGGGAACACATGGGCCTCACAAAAATGAAAAGTTGAAAAAGACATGTCAGTAAGTTTCATCCTTCAGGCTTGGGCTTGATGGAAAAGATCAGAAAGTGGAACCAAAGACAAGGTGTAAGGTGCATTCGTTCAAACTGGGGGTAAAGTTAGGAGTGGTCAGTCCTTCTATACTAGCCTAGCTGGCAAAGCTCCTCTCCCGCAGTTGTTGATAGTGAATAAGCTAGGGCCTAATTTAGACACTAACTTAGCCTAAGGCTACTGACTAAAAGCCTACCTGTAGGATAGGCCTTAATCAGGTTACACAAGTACAGACCCTTAGTGTTCAAACAATTATCGGAATCGCCCCGATTATGGCATAGTCGGAATCGGTTAAAGTGCTCAGCTAGCCTATAGGATAGCTAGGTCAGATCATGAGATACGATTTACCCATGGCCATAAGAATAACACAAATGGCAGCAGGAAATTTCAACATTTTCGCTCAAAATGGAAACACTATGTAAGTAACACACATTCAAAATATCACAGTGTTGAGCAAAGATGTCTGGCGATTTTCACATGCGCTGGGGATCCCCCCCCCCTCCGAAAACCCGTCTCCCAGATAAATAAAAACAACAACGATGTTCAATTCAGCCGTAAGGCCAAGGGAATGAAGTCCAAAGATTTGGTCCAACCGCCCGCATGCCCTGACGCTATCGCTCAAAAACTTTCATTAGTTGAGAAATATTTCATTGAGTAATATTACCAGTTTAAAAAAAAAAAATCTATCGATCCGCCGCCAGACTTCGGCTATGCACTCTTCGGCGCGGCTGGCCTACAAATTTGCAGTAGGCATATGCACTGATGTATGATGGAGTAACTAACTTTCCGATGCTAAGCATATTTCACTTCCTCCATGAAAGGTTTTGTACTTATTCCAAAATTCATTTGCAATTTAAAACTTTCAGTCTGTTAACTACATTAATCAGTCAGAACATGACATGTTTCTTGCCTCGATTGTTGTGAGAAAGGAACGATCAATTTTGTCAATCCATTATGACGGGGGAGATCTCGCAATAACTCTCCTAACATCGCGTGCTTTGTCATGTCGTACTCTATGGACAGAAAAAATACGTAAGGTATTACAGGTGTGCAGTAGTATACACGCAACGTTATTCATGACTGCATGCGATGTTCATTGGGTCCAGGTAAACAAGGAGTGTGTTGGTGTAGGATCCGTTACTTTCTTGTGCACAGTGCCAGGGGCTTGCGTGAACGACTAGATTGGCGTATTTTGCCAACGTAAATGCATTGACTTTGTACACGAATTATCAACGTTCGATTTTGCCGGAAAGTTGCAGAAGCAGTGTTTTCAACATTCGATAAAATCATAGTAAGCTGCCCAATATCGTTCATTTTCACTGTGATGGTTAGTAAGCTTGTGTGACTATTCTTCTATGAAAGGTGTGACATTCCGATATCTGGGGATGGAACAATTTGAATAGTTGTGTGACCCCGCGGAGTTAGGTTACACGCGAGTTAGGTTGGTCACCATACTGCACAAAATAACTGTATTTTGCAATCAATCCAGGGGACTTTTCTGCAAAGTATACATTCAACGTTCAGCGACATCGACGCGAGTGATATACGGCAGTGTCGTGCGAAGTGTCATTGGTTAGTTTAACACATGTGATGAAATGACAGTGCTCTGATTAGGTTGGGCGGTTCAGATTTCTAGGCTCACAGTGGGGGGTACCAACAACATATACCAGTTATGCGAAATGAGGGCTTTTTCATACAGACTTGCAAGCACGTGGTAATTGTAGTGCTAGAAACAGATTTGGTGCGGGCTTGTAGCGGTAAACAGAGTTAGATTTTATTCCCCTGCTCTGGTGAACACTGTAAAATGAAGACAATTTGAACACTGAAAAGTGATTTCAGCCACAGAATATTTTTATATAGCCCAAAAAAGCAAGGAGGGAGTATAAAAGGAGAGCTTAAAGTTGAATCATACTGTGTGATACACAGCGCGCACCCTGTGTGTTGTACAGTATAAACAGTAACAAAACGATCCATGAGTTTTCTAGATTTATACGTAACAGCACAACACAGTTTGCCAAGGGCATCGGTAACCAGGTCCGCAAATCATCAGTACCGAGCAACCCTAATAATTATAATAAATATTAGTAAGATACACATGTTGATGACGATGATAGCGATAACTACCCACAAATGCAAGGTTGGTGAATGAAGCTGCCAATGGTCAGAAGAGGCGACGATACTGTAGTGTCGACAGAAATAATGACAGATTGAAAATAAGAATAATGAATCTTGAAAAAAAAAAACGCTGTGTTTTCATTTTTTCTCGACGACAAATCTATGTATGACTTTCATTCTATCGGGCCTAACATAATTAGTTATATGCTGTCATTGCGCTATACACTGCACATATGACATGAGACACCACTCAAACTAGGAATGGCATATGCTACCACATAACTATTGCCGTGATTTGGCAATGGATCCCGAAAGCAAGACACGGCGCCTGGGAATTGATTGTGACGTGCTTAAAATCTTGCGAAAACTAAAAATTATCATCGTTGTACCCAGTGAGAAGTTGGTAAATCAAACCATTCATTCATGGTATGGGAGTAACGTCGTCTCGCGAGTCTAGGGCCACAGAAACATTTTGGTGTGAATGACTCGGGGCGACCGCTACCGCTTGAGTGTTTCGGTATGAACCACCGAGGCCAATGGCCAAAACCCATAAAACGTTAAGTGTGTGTGGAGAGATGATCAAACTTTGATGTTTACAGCACTACAATTGTGACACACATACACACATGTTGTTTGGTTATATCGTATGGTGTATGCACGGAAAGTATTTTCAGGCTCCTGTGTAGCTGGGCCGCCCTTATCGACTTTATGATATGCACCAGAGTATCGGAGCTCCAGAATCATTGCGAAAGCTGGCTATATTATTTTGTTTACTGCAATGGGAGCCAAACATGTGCGGCAATGAAAGATGGAAGTGATAAGTATGAATTGAAACTATGCTGAATCGATGAATCAATACTCGACAAGATCAAATTGTCGGGTGGAACCAATTTGAAATCGTGTGTCGCGCGCTAACAGCCCCGATTTTACCAATATGGAATGCCGAATGGGCACCGTATATGAGCATTTCAGTATTTGCTGCCGAAATAGGACTGTGTCACATTGACATGTGCAATCCCCCTAATTTCGCCTGTTATATAGGCCTACATAATTCATGGCATATTACTCTAACTGTGTCATATGTTCCATATAGTCAGCATTGAGGATTGTTGAGGGTTTTGTACCCTGATCGGTGGGAATTTCCCCCAAGGTCTTGGGAATCTTCTGCACTCGGGTTGGATAGTTCTATCAGGGAATAAACCACCGGGATATATATAGGTTTTTACCCTCTTTAAGCCATCACTGATTTAGTCACGATTGAAATCGAAGGATTTGTGTACAAAAGCACTGATTTAATTCACTTTTTCAAAGATTTCCTTTTTGTCAAGGACAGGTTGGTTAAAGGGAATTAATTATCGGAATGAATATTAAACACCAAAATATACATGCAGAATGATCTTAACACATGTAGGTATCATACCCTTAAACATTCAATAACTCAACAGCATTCACAAGAATTAGGTTACACCCTCCCAAATCACACAGTTTTCTCATAGTGTTTGGCTGTAATTTCAATGCTCTGAGGGAGGGATTCTATTGCTCTCTCTCTCACTTTATCCATAGTCTTTTTATAATAGTAGTTTATTTATGATGGAAACGGCCGTATAGCCATACTCAATAAAATGGGCTAATATGAATGATAGCAGTATTCTTTTCATTTAAATGTTTGCATATTATCCACCACAGTAATATTTCTGAAATATATGAGCTGACTTATATATCTATGATTCCAAAACCATGATTCACAACTGTTTGTCCAGATAAACTTTCAAGAACTACTCAGGAAATGACTGAATTACCAGTAACAGCAATTAAACCTGAGTGAACCTATGATGGGTGGAATGGGTTGCATATTCCCGCTCCCATAATTTTTAATCGATTTGATGTACATCTGTTGTGTGATATGGTGACAATTTAGTTACAATTGATATCACACAAATGGTCTTGATTTTCAAAAGATTCTCAAATTCTAAGTTCGAATTAGGACCCAATGGGGTCCATCCAGGGGAATACCAAACCAGACCACCAATTGGACATGTAGGCTCTGCATGTATGGTAACTGTGACACTGCATGGTCCTAATGTGTGCATTGTCATAGATCAATGTGTATGTTCTGAATATTCAAAGAAGTTACAAGCATCAGAGCCTTCATGATACCAAGATGAGAAGTGCAGTGTATAATTGGGTGATATGCCGTGTGTATGGGTGTTTTTACAAAGGTTTAGGGCACTGTGAGACCCACCAAGTGGAAATGTGATTGAAAAAAAAATAACAAAAATTGATTAAAATAAGCTAAATCCGATTTAAATCAGATAAATCCCAAAAAAATCCCCAACCCTGTATGTCAATGTCCAGGGTTCGATGTTCCCAGGGTTCAAGGTTCCCTGAGGTAAAAGATGTTCCTGGGAACCTCGGGAACATTGAATCCTGGGAAATCGAACCCTGGGAACATCAACCTCTGGAACATTGAACCCTGGGAACAACGAACCTCGTACATGTCATGGATCTTTAAAAATATAACAAAAAAAGGGGAAAATCGGACCCTGGGAACATTGAACCCTGAGAATAGGTGACCCCGTTTGGTCAGCCAGCACACTTCAAATTCCACTCTAGCAGTCTGGAAAAGTGAAGTATTACTCTATCATGGGCGAAGATTCCGCTACAATGGAGTGAAATGACACACCCCACTTCCTGGGTCATGAAATTCACTCTTGTTTTCAGAGTGCGTCGCCCATTTCTTCGGCCATTTTGTAAGGGACAATACATGTGTTTAAGAATAGAAACTAGGCCCCAACCTAGCCATCTAGGCCTAGCCCCCGTATAAGCGACATAGCCTTCAGCGTTGTTGTCAAATTGGGTGTCACCGTGGACTGCGTCTCCTGTGTATTCTCAATAAGGAGGGGTTATTCTGCGGCAATAATGACCATCTAGCCTCAAATATACATGTGCCTCACCAGCTCACATGTGATTACTGCGTTTCTTGTCCGTTTTTGCCGTAAAATAGACGCTAGTTCTGTTGTACGAGCTAGTTCTGTGCCCAGCGAATTTCATTTTCGCGAGTCGCGATTCGCATGCCTAGTAAATACCCACGCGACACACGATTTGCCTTTCTGAGAAATTGCCTGTCGATTGCATTGCACACATTGCGTGCCAGTAAAAGCAGCTCAACAGCAGACCCAGACTCACTTTCAGATACCGGTCTCTGAATTTTTAAATTCCACAATTTTAGGGTTACGTTTCTTTACTAACTTAGTCGGAGGCCAGTGTTGCATTTACTATGGTAGCTTAGTGGAGCCGTGTTGGAGGAATCGAGTCCGGTCTCAAGTGTATCGAGACCGGTCTCGAGACGAGTGAAGGACTCGGTCCGGACTCGGACTCGGGCTCCCATGACCTCGGTCTCGGTCTTGGACTCGGCCACTGGGACTCGGGGACTCAGCCCGAGACCGGGGTCGAAGAAGCCACAAAAAAATCACGAAAGATAACACCAAAGTTCGACATTTGAGAGATAAAAAATAGACAAAATAAATAATACCGTAGAAATCTCGACATCGGATAATCAATATTGTAGTGCATGTTGGCTGTGTTATAATAGCCGGGGCGATCGCCCATGGACCCGCCGTTATGGCCCAGCTCGGGGAGCAAAAAGTAGTTTTACTGGAGCTACAAATCGCCCGGCTATTCTTTTGTTTTGTGCAATGTTTTGCGTTCTACGTAATCCATCGGCCCGCGCTAATAATATTTTTCTGTCCTAATAATTTATGGAAAGAAGCAATTTAAAATATTGTTTTCTTATCAAAACTGACAACGTGAAATCAGGAAATTTGTCAAGACACATGAACAGTACAAGGCTGATTGTTCGTAGTCTTACCAACGTCGGACAAAACAGCTGGAGCGCGATTCGCACTTGGGCAGAAGAGCAGTATAAAAAGAGCATTCAAAATTACATGTAGGAGGGCAAAAAATATGAACACCAAAATTTTCGGGAATCGCCCCTGAGGAAAATTCCTGGTTAATTACCAACTAGGAAAGAGGAAGGATGAGATTTTAGGCCAAAATGCTGATTAAATGCCAATGTTTTGTAATTCACGATGTTTTGTGAGATGCTTTTCACACACACACATCCGTCGACTAAAACAGCCAATGTGTACTTGTGTGAAATAAACAGTGAACAGGACCGCACAGTTGGCGGCTACGTTCGGTTAATCGGTACAGCATGCGGCGCCCTAGCATATGCACTCAATGATTGAATATCGAACAGCCCTTGCAGAGCTGCTCGCGCCGCACACTGTAGGTCTACACGAAGTAGCTGATTGTAATCTGCACTTACCGAAATTATGGTGTTTAAGAATATTCAAATTGCTGTCGATATTCATTTGGAGTAACTGCCGAAGAAATCGTCTTTCATTAGGCACACCCATCGCCGCTAAGTATCGACCCCGGTTATAACACCCTCGATGTTATCGATTACTTTACATGTTCAGAATTGCCCAGCCCTGCTCCTCGCTCGCGATTCTCGGCATAATGTGGACGGTGGTCAACAAAAATCTAGAATAAGTTTTTTTTTTCATCAGATTCAGTTGGAAAGTTTAGCAAATGAATGATTGTACAACTTGCGAAAACATGTCACCAATAATGAATTTAGCCACAAAAAAGGACACAATATATAATTCAATGTGTATTGTGTCAAAACGCAGGCCTGAAAAAGACCCAAATCAATGAATTATGATCCCAGAGTTCGTAGTAGGATCGAATATGAAGCACTGCAAGTGTATTTAATGTAATTTTCCGAGCTACGTGGGTTAGGAACACAAATTCCAAGCCCCTAAAATTCAAGATGTTACTAGGGCATTTTAAATATAAAAGTTAATTGCAAAATGCTAATATGACCTAATTAGGACATAGTAAGTACTGCAATTTAGAAACAGGAATAAATTCACTTTTTGACCGAACAGCCACACAAGTATGGCTGTTTTAGGGACATATGCACAGGGAGCACTAAGCCATTGAGCTTGAATATCTTGTGATTGGGGTTGTGGGAAATGAAAACAATGGATAAAAAATAGCACTGGTAGACGGCTAGAGAGGAGGCGGCACAAAGGGTGGGGGGAATAATTTTACCCCATCGTTGATAAAATGGTTTTGGCTGCGCCGCCAACGACAAAAGGCTTTGTGTTTGTTTTTTGTGCGCAATAATTTATCAACACAATTGTCCGATTGACTCAAAACTTGGCACACAGGTCCGCCTGAGTGAAATCTTGGATGGGCTCAATGATGAAAGTGGTCGTTTTTTGCACGACCGCTCTGACGGCGGCCATCCTAGATTTTTGACGAACTGAATATTTTTGCTGATTTGTGCGTTTCGGAACGTGGCGATAATTTTTCGCAGAATTCAGTTTGGGGGAAGCTGATGCAAACATCTACGTTTTATTACAATTTTGCTTTAGGGGAGGTGATGGCAACATTTATTTCATCAATAAATTTGCTTGGTTTGAAAAAGACTACCATCTTTTTATATCAATTCTGTTGAAATGCCGAATTTCAATGGGGACTCGGGACTCGGACTCGCTCGGACTGCGGATGCTGAGGACGACTGTCTTGGATGGACTCGGATGCTGAGGACCGGTCTTGGGACTCGCGACTCCGATTGGCTGGACCGACTCAACACTGGTAGGACGTATATATTATAGGCCAAGTGCGAGTGAAACCATTTCATCGGGGCACTTCGTGTTAGCAGTCAATGGAGCAAGCCAGAGAAAAATTATGATACGTATTTCCACTCAAATCATGATATTGTTCTTTGCTATTTACTTCACATAAAAATTGCAGAATTCTGATTGGATGATTTTTCCCAACTTAATCGAGCATCATTGGGTTTTCGGCCCGATATGCGTTCCGGGAAGCCTGGCCTCCACTGTTCATCATGGTAGGCAGTGTTTCGGAGATCGTCAAAACGGACAATGCCTCACTCTATGAGGGGGGACAAATGTCTTGAAATCACACGAATGTTGCATAAGGTTAACAGAATAAGTGCCTGTACATTTTGTGAATTAATACTCAAGAGCCTTAGAACATCGAGGCCACACTTGAAAAGAGTATAAAGATCGAGGTAGGCCGGAGAAGTTGGCCAGATTCTAGCGATCGTAAGTCGATGCGAAGAAAAAACTAATCAGCCAAGTGGATGCCTGACGCTACGCAAGTTAGTTTTAGACTGTTTGTCATTACATATGATATGAATTGGAAGTTACAGTAGCTAGATCATGAAAGGTGTAGGAACGTATAAGAGGTGAAACTGGAAAGTCAAATATTCACGGATGAAGGACCTCAGTCTATCCCAAGAGCGAAGAATGAAGAACAAAAACTATAGATTGGGGGAACATGGAAATAACAGAGGATGTGGTAAAGAAAAAGTTAAAAGAGATAGAGAGAAGGGAAAAGCAGCTGGGCCAGGATGGTGTTAAGAAAATTACCTTGAAAGAACTAATCATAGAGATAGCAAAAACCACTGCAGATGGATTTTCCAGAAGTCGTTGAAGGAACAGAGGCAACCACGAGGACTGGAAAAAAAAGGTCAAAATATACAACACCTTATAAAAAGCGGAAATATCAAAGGTGTTAAATTAAAGGGCAGTGAACCTCACATTAGTTTCCTGGGGGTTCCAGGGAAGGTTATGGGCATGTTATTGAAAGATGCAAACAGTAGAGCACATGGAGAAAAATCAAACTAATTCCAGACCACTAGGCATGGCTCAGGAAAAGATATTCGTGTGTTCTGAATAGCTTGTTTACTGGAATACAGTGACAGAATGGGTAATAGAGGCTACCAGTTGATGTATATCCTTGACCTACAGAAAGCCTTTGACACTGTGCCACAGGAAAGATTATTTCAGCAAGATCAAAGCACATGGAATTGATTGACTTCTTACGCATTACATTCCGCCTAAGACACCCAATTTCAGGATGGGCGCTTATGAGAATATAACTTTACCGAGTATATCTTGCGTTGAGGCATGTCATATTTGTAGTTATGTACTATACCAAGTACAGCGCGGATGCACAGGCATATACAACCTAGTTATGTACGGATGAATGAACAATCGTTTGTAAGGCCGATTATTGGGGAGCGCAGAGTGTAGGGGGGGCAGACCGTGCTGCAGACATTGTTTGCTTCAAACCTGTGCAATGTTTTGAATGTGGTACGTGCACAGCGTTCCAATGTGAGCAATGAATTGTTGCAATGTCTGCAGCCCATGTGTTATGGATAGTGACCTGCATTGACAAAAAAGTTGGGGGGCGCTCGACGGGAGATGGGCGCTTAGAGAAATGAATACGGTATATTGAAATGGATTGGAGGAGGAGTGGCTTCACGAACGGGAACAGCGAGTTTTGAGCGTGGGGAAGAATCCGATGGACAGGATAAGAAGTTCGGTGTACAGATCAGTGCTCGGGCCATGGGCTTTACAATATAATGAACATGGGAGATGGTGTTCTATCGAAAACGAGTAAAGTTGCGATGGACACTAAAGTTTATATGCCCAATCAGAGAGTGTGCGGGACAAATGGCAATTAGATCTTTTTTTTTAGAAAAAACTTTGATACGATTGATTGCTTGTTTTAGAAAACATTAGGACCTAGTGTTCATGTAAATATGAGAGACTATTTTTTGCTATCACATTTTGACTGCTTTACTCTTAGCTTTTTACATATCCATATTTTTCGAGTTGATCAAATTTCTGAATAATTAATGTGACTTTATAATTAGCCTATACATATTTTTCAATCTGAGCCATTTATTGTATAGATTGACTGCTTCTACTCGTATTTCTCTATTTCACTCACCTTTTTAACGTGCGTTTTACTGTAAAGCGCCTTTGAACACATTTTCGTTGATTTAGGCGCTCGCTAATAAATATGGTGTATGATAATAATAATAATATCTTCTCAGCCAACAGGCTGGATTGTTATGGATGGGGAGTGGCAAAATGAAACTAAATGTGGAAGGGTGCTCCGTTAATGCATTTTGGTAATGGTAATCCAAATTATGAATACAGTATGGCTGGGGAGAACTGAAAAACCTGAAGAAGAGGAAAGACTTGGGGTTTGTACTGTGAAATTCTCTATGAAGTTCTCCTGACAATGTGCGGATTCGAAAAAAAAAGCAAACAGTCATTGGTATATCCAAACGGAAAATTTCAAAAATTGTATAAGAACAGTAGTCTTGAAGAGGACAAGTCCCTACTTGTACCACATTTGGATTATTCATACCAGTCTGGAGACCCTAATTTGAAGAAAGATATCGAAGTATTGCGAGGAGTGCAACAAAGGATGACCGGAAATGATCCCAGAGATGAAGGGAAATATATGAAGAGAGATCTGAAAGCCTTAGGACTGATTGGGAAAAACAATACAGCCCAACGACATGAAAGGACAGGATCTGATCACATTCTATTAATATAGTGAATGGGAAAAATTAGAATCCCATATGAGACAACTTTGTTGATTATCGGTTTGAGAGACTTGCACCTTAGAGCCTAGAGGAAGTGGTTAACTCAAAGAAGATCAGGCCAGCTTCTGTATTGTATGTTCTGGAAGCGAGGAAGAACTTGTATTTCAATAGAACATGGAAAGTTAAGATGGGAATCGGCTACCGCTACCAGAGAGAGCGTAGTTATCAGCCCAACCCACTCAACATTAGTTCAGAAGAATTTGGGAAAAGGAGAGTGGACCTCAAGGCGTCTGCCTTCGATCCTATAGCCATTCTCTCGATATTGGAGGATCTAATGGAAGATGATGAGGATGGCCATCCAGGAAAGAATGCTTGCATTAGTATTGATACAATGTAAATGAATATCTAGCTTATTTGCAGCTATGTAAGGTGCGTGACTAGCCAAGACTAGAGGGTCTCTGTGATGAATCTGTATGTTTTTTACTCTTGTAAGAACTTAAGAACTCTGCCAGCAAGAGATGTTGGAAGACTATCAAGTCCGGTCTCGAGACAATTTCGAAGGACCGACTGGGAGTCAATGCTCGACTCGGCGCTAGGACTTGGGGGCGTCTCGGTCCGAGGTCCAAGGTTCAAGGACCCCACAAAAAATGCGTGGGGGAAAAATTAATGCAAAATTCTAACATGGTAATAAAAAAAAACATGCATGAAATTAATGTGGCTGTCTGTTGGTCAAGTATGAATCATCATACCAAATTGAATTAGCCAATAGCATGATAAAGCTGTACAAGCCTAAATTGCAGTTTTATATGACCTCGATTGAAATTTCTGATGGAGCATACGCTCTTCAGTAGGAATGTGCCAAACGTTATTATGATTTTTGCAATAGGCGATTGTGCAAGAATTTTCTATTACAGTTATCAGGATCAACTTATAATAATAATATTGATAGCCTTATATTATCACAAACTCCAACAAGAGTGTTCAATGTGCTCTACGGATGCTGAGAGTGCAGTAGAAACAATAGGGAACTGGGAAAAAAGGGTTTTCAGCGACGTTGAGAAGATGGAGATAGAGTCAAGAGACTAAATCAACAGGAAGGGAGTTCCATAAGGGGGAATATAGTCAATGAAGTACGGTAACCATATGTTTTTGTTCGAGCCCTGGGAACCTGAAGTTAATGTTGAAGAGGGGAGCGAACAGGTCTGGGTTGACTCTGTATGTGTAGCAACTTATGTAAATAGGCTGGAGTAACAGTTGATGCACAAAAGCAATGATTTGAGAACCTTATAGTCGCGCACCATACCTGTCTCGAGGGCACTGAATGCTCTAACTGTTATAGCATCCATATGGAAGCCTTATATTAATGGAGCACCACATGATTTTTAGATGACTGTGTTTCAATTTTGATTCTCTCTTTAGGAATAACACGGCTCTACAACCCCAAGATATCCGTTATTGCGAGAATACAGGATTTGATTTTGACCTCGATGTGAACGTCCGTTTTTATTTTTTTCGCAATAACAGACAGTATTCTGCTAATAACAGGCAGCTGGTCAGAGTAAACACAACAATCGAATACTTGCTCGCTTTGCTGGGTCATAAGTAAAAGCAGTACTTTTTAAATGCAATTATGACGTTCATATTCACACGCGCAGATCCGGCTCTCAATATATGCGCTTCGAGGGGGTCCTGCCTGAATGGCATTACAACTGGCCAGAACGAAGTGTTGCTCGTAGCATTTTTGAACGTCATGTTCACAGGCCTAGAATCCTCCGGTTAGCATTGCGTGGTTTGTAGGTCCGATGTTCCCGGGGTTCGATGTTTCGAGGTTCGATGTTCCCGGGGTTCGAAGATCATCAGCGTCATGAATTTAAGCATAAATAAAATATGAGGAAAAGGGGAAACATCAAACCCTGGGAAAATCGAACCATGGGAACATCAAACGGCCTGGTTTGGAACACGAACTCGGAAAACATTTAAAACCGGGACCATTGAATAGCCACCGTTAATGCGTCTCTGGGAATGCCGCACAGCACGCACTGCATTCTTTAGTGGATGGTTTGCAATGCAATTTACTTCGATCGAACTAACGCAATAATTACCCTGCGGCTTATTTACTGTTTAGAGTACGAAGCTAGAGAATCTAAAGTTAGGATATTCTAATCGTTGGGTATTCGTATTTGGGGTTGTAGAATTGGAATAATCTACAGCAGGTTGACTTTTATTGGTTCATAAACAGTCTCACTCTAAATTTAGCTTAATAATGAACTCGGCTGTGTCTAGTCCGTTATTTAGCTAATTCGAGTCTTTACGTTTTCGGACAGTGAAAGTCTCCCAGTGCAGTTTATTCCTAAATGAACTGAAATGCTGTGCTGATGTGGCAGAAGGCAGCATATTCTTATCGAGATGATGTTCCTATGATGAGGTAACCATATTTTTGGGGGTCGGGTTTGAGGTTTCAAAGGGGTCAGAAGTCCAGAATGCTTTGTTTGATTCACGCTTGAGTGATCAATGGGCCAGCACAAGATCCCTAATGTTTCTGGTGTGAAGACAGCAAAGGGGGGTCATATCATAGAAAAGAGAAATTGACAAACGGTAGAAAATTGAGGTTAATTTGACAAAGTCTTAGTATGGAGACACTAGTATGGAGGACCACTAGGGTAACCTGGCAAGATCTGGATGAATGCCGCCCACACTCAGCCGCCCATACATAAATAAGTTCCCCACCAAGTCTGAATACAAACAGGGTTCAACGTGGATTAGCATGCAGTGTGCTAGCCAATTGGAATGAGTGCTAATAATATCCACCATTGATTAGCATTTAGACTAGGCAACACACACTAAGGCTTGGGAAATCTGACATTTCCATTGAAGAGTGCTAATCAAAAAGGAATCACAAAATGAACCCTGAGTGACAACTGATGGATACTGACTTGATAACCAGTAGTGGTCATGCCTCTATTATGAGAGAACCTTTTGGTTCACTTGACATCTGAAGGACAAACTGATTCTTTCTTCCCAGATTGGGGGAAGGGGAAATCAGTGGAAGCCTAAAAGTTTTTGTTAGGTGATCCGCTTTTGCCTCTGCTAAAATAAATGCCGCGATAGTAGGTATGGATTTAGAATAAAAGTAGATTGGCTCGGTGAGCCGTGCAGTGTTCTGACCACAACTCTGGACCTGACAACATTGACCTACCTTTACCGCAGTTAGAGAGTTTTAGTGCATGCAGCCTGCCAGTTACTTGAACCCACTTACACTTCGTTTGACAGTATCACAGAGAGAGTAACGCACTGATGGGCTCATTTCACATCCGAAACAGCACAAATGCCAATATCAAGAGTCATGCCAGGAGCCAGTTGCACAGTCTTCACATCCTAATACACACATACGGTACGTTACAGTGTCTGGCAATCACAACTTCCTCGTTCGTTTATTTACCTCGGACCGAAACCCTAAAACTAAAGTTGTGAATGTGTGTTCGGGCGCGCGCAGATTGACTTCCTTGTTTAAAATACTCTATTCTTTTCAGTATGTGTAGCCAGAATATTCCATGCCTGAATGGCCTATACTGCCTCTCCATTCAGCAGTGTCTTTGCATGTGCTGATTCTTGGTCATTAACCTTGTCTTTTTTTACGTTTTGTTGAAGCGCCTCTCACTTTGCCAACAGGAGGGGAATTGTATTACATCATTAAGCTAAGTTATGCCCGTTTCGGCCGGATACTGTTTGGTTGGAACTAAGGATCTGGAAAGGCTTGTTTCATACATGTTGTGTCTGCCACGTCGCGTTAGATCAGGCGGTGTGTGTTATTTCCTCATCGTTTCAATAACAGAGTCTAACGAGATGATACACATCAATACAGTACTACATACAGAGAGGGTAAACAGGTAGGCCTCGTACAGTCTCATTACATTATCATAAGAGTCAGAGCAGGGATAGTTGCCTTGTTTGTCAAATGTTCATTGATGATTTCAGACATCTTGGTAGGAATCTGTATCTGCTTCACATATTCAACCCCACCCCTATGCCCTGCGGAATGTGAGAAAGAATGGAGCGCGGGGGGAGCAGTTTGACAGCTCAGCTTGCACATGGGGAGGTTGCAGGGTCCTAATTGGGGTGAGTATCACCAGATTCATAAACCGTTCTGTTTTTTGGCATAATTTTGCTCTGTCTTCATCCGTGGCTGACAGATTTAGGACCCAACATTTTTGTATATTCTCCTATTACTATGTGAGTACATTATAGAGGTGACAGCAGAATGTCATTTTTTGGCCTACTTATTGTTAATCAGGCTCAAGTTTCTCCGTATTGATGCCTCTACCAATTACCTGCAAAGTTTGTGACAACAAGGGCTGGATTTTCTCTTGATTAACAAATGGGGGACCAAGGGGCCGGACTCTATCATGAGTGTCTCCGTTTATTATATCTTAGATGCTGAGGTCTCATTATCTACCCTTCTTCGCGTTAGTCGAATTCGCTAATTGGTCAGCATATTTAGTGAAGAAAAAAAAAAAAGATGCTCACTATTTCATTTTGTCTGATTGTCAGAGATGGCCCGCAACTTTTGACCAAACTTTGGTCGGTTCTACAACGACTTTAAAGAATGTGTACCTGTTTACCTTCTCACTGGACGCTTTGAACCTGTTTTCAGACGCACTTGGCCCCGATGTCTGACATTCACAGCAGGTGGGCCCGAGCCGGAGTGTCGAGATCATTAGTCTCCAGCGTGGGCTCCAAACTTTTTTATTTATTTATTTTACTAGGACACAAAAACTTGTTAGCATTGCAGTGTGCGTCTATTAGGGGGTATGAGCCTCTATCAACGTACCCAGTTTCAACCGTAACCATAATACACATCATTGCAACCTGCAGTCTAGCTAGCAACCTGGCCCTTCAGAAACTGGGGGTCTGTTTTGTGGTTTACCTCACAGTTTGTGTTGATTAGTTTGGAAAAGACGGTTCTTGGAACTTCTCATGTGCGGGGTAGCCGCTACAAGTCCTTGATAAAGTCCAATTAGATTTGAGCTTTAGTACTTGTAATAGTAAAAAGGTGCTGGATTTTAGTTAAAGTATGAAATAACAGGAAACACTACTGTAGCCTAGGGAGTAAAGAACTAGACATTTCAGGTGGGTAAAACGCCAACAGATATATCCTGCAGCCACAGCACTCGGTACCCTCGTTTATAGGATCACTTTGACCAGTACCAACTGTAGTCCACATTCTCTAATTTTGTTTAAATACGACAAAGTTGGAAAAATCGCATGATTAATGCAACTTGATCTCCTGTGCCCTCGAAATGACCTTCATGTTGTTCTGTACTAACAACAGTCCACATCCCCCAAATTTTGTTTGCAATCCAACAATCTAGTAAAAATCATGACAAACCTCCACAAAGTTGCCTCTGGAACCTCAAAATCACAGGCATGTTTTTCAGGACCAACTTCTGTCGCCACCCCACCACCAAGTTTCGTGTAATCGGATGAACTCAGTATTTCGTATAAAACCCACAAAATAGATGGCAGCATGCATGTCTGTGATTAACCCCACTTTCTAACTCCTTCTGGATTCAACTAGGGTGGCATGTGGTACCAGTTTCAGTTCGATTGGATACAGCGTTAAAGAGTATTGCGCTACACCTGAAGTTTTCACGGTTTGGGTGCGGTCGGAGATTGCAGCCACATCCCAAACTATAATATCCCCCACACTTAAAAGTGTTGCTGGATATGGATTAGGGGCAGTGTCCCCCTTACAAAATATCAGATGGGGCAAATTGGGAAATCGAAAGCCCCTAAAATGGAAATGCAGAAGATAAATAAAAAAAATCAGTAAAGTTTGGAGTGAATTGATCATCGCAAACTCAAGTGTGCCCCACACTGGCACGGAGGAAGCTTGCATTTTTTATGTCCCCGAGGAATCAAGTCATCGACCCCCCCCCCTTCCCCACTACTCTTCCGTGAGCCAAGGAAACGCCGGGAAAAAAGGCCGATCGGGGGAAATCTCTGCCCCCTCTGACAGCCGAAGGCTTGTACGCGCCTGTTGCGCTGACATCGCTGATATATCCCTCAAATGCTAATAAAGCAGGATGTAATGGCCAACATTACGGTATATCTCACCCCAGGGTAAATTTGCTGTTGCTGAAAACCTAAAAAAAAAAAAGAAAAAAAAAAAAAAACAAACAGCGCCACCTCTGTGGTTAGTACTTGCAGCTAGCAGCCCCAGTAATTGTGTGAAGGAGCTCCATGGGTTGTTACCAGTCACGACCGTGCAAGGCTATTCACTGTTCAAGTTGTCTGAAGGGCTTTACTTGGATTTCGTTTTAATACCACGTAGGGTCCCTCCCTCTTTTCAGGTCTTTCCTTGGTGGTGAATAAGGTACACACTGCAGACAGCAGTAAGGTATCTATGTACTATCTGTAGACTGCATCTTCCATTGCCCTATAAATATGGCAATGGCGCACATGGCCGATCAGCTCTCTAAACACAAAATTATGAATATGCAACTTTGGCCTGACCATGTTGCCTTTTTTTATTTGGACGTTTCCTCTTTGCTCCTCTATATTTGTCCGAGTATACTGTATCATCCACATGTATTTAGGCTAAAGGGCTAAAGGGACTGTTAAAACACGAAGTTGAGGATTGACAATCTTGTCTTCCTCAAAGACACGTCTATATGTTCAAATCCATTCTCTTGCAGGGTCGGAGGTAGGGAGAGGAAAGGAGATAGAAACGGCGCAGCATGTGAATATGTTGAATGAGAGAATAATATCTTTCGTATAACGGTAATTCAACTCACTAATTCTAATTTATTGTGATTTGATGTTGCACAATTTTTTCCCCACAGCTTCAGGGGTTTTGTTTGGCCTGTTCCGTGTCACTGTTTAGCAGAATTGATTTGCGTACGAGTTCCCATATGGAACTGCCAATCGACCAACTTTTTTGGGAATTCTTTGGTCACAATAAAAAATTACATTTTAACCTGACTTTTAAAAATATTTTTGTTGTATTTTCCGCCAGTTGATCCTCCGACGTATCTTGATGACTGCTGCCGACCTACACTCCAGTTATAAAGGTTCATAAGATAGGCAACGCTTCTAGACCTCCCTGATCGAAGATGGCAGCCATTTGTCCAGTGGTGGGACCCCAAAACCTTGTTACAGAACATGGCGGTAATAGTATCAATTTCCTCCTTCTTGCAACTTTTTGACGTACATATGGTTATCTACAGCGTTACTAGCTGTCGTGAGAGGCAGACAATCTCTCACAAAGATGTAGTGCATCCTCTTTATCCATTGCAGGGTACCATGGATGGAGAATGGGGGCCTGCACATTTTTTGCCCATCATGGGGATGATGGAAAAATGGGGGAGGGGGAAATTGTTTGATGCAGCTTGACATAAAATTATCCTTTTTTCCTCGTATTTATGGTGCTATATGTTTATTTAACTTCAGTTACATGTAAGATGAGCCGACCAGCTACTGGTCGTGTTTTCCTGTCTATTACCTATTTACTCCATTTACTGTTGTATGTATGTATGTACCTACCCCATGCCTAATGGTAGTCCGCACGGGTTGTCATATATTTAGATCATTGCTAGGGACCCCGAGGGTGCAACCATTGGCTGTGAGTTTGAGGGGACTATCAGTATGGAGAAACATTTTTAGTGTGGAAAAATTAAGCATATGGAGGCCTCCCCTAAGTTTTTCCGGTTATGATCTTTCGCAACCCCCAACCCACCCTCAGTACTGCAACTCCTTCCCCCCCTACCCCAACCACCTCATAGGGCAACTCCTTCCCCCAACCCCCAACCCACCCTCGTAGCTGCAACTCCTTTCCCCAACCCCCACCAACCCTCAGTAAGCTGCAACTTCCTTCCCCCCAACCCCAACCCACCCTCATACTGCAACTCCTTCCCCAACCCCCAACCCACCCTCATAGCTGCAACTCCTTCCCCCCACCCCCAAACCCACCCTCATAGCTTGCAACTCTGCCCCCAACTCCAACCCACCCTCTTATCTGCAATCCCTTCCCCCAACCCCCAACCCACCCTCATTACTGCCCCTTAGGAAAACTGCTACAACAAGTACCACCCGCCTAAGCTTTCTAGCACGCCATTTTCCTGGAAATAAATAGCTGCATACTGAAATTGGACCCTGAACAGCCAGTATACGTAGATGTCTTTGTCCGATTCATTTCCCCCTAGAACTCGTGATGCACCCCCATACCCCAGGCAATGGTCATCTATGTGATCCCTTGTCAAATACAAAGTGACTAACATGTGTGTCCTCTACCCCGAATGGTCAGTCACAAAGCGACTCTGGGGGTGCCCTGTTCTAAAAACTTCGTAGTAAATGAAAGCAAAAATTCATTCAGTCCTAAACCCCGGAAAAAAAAAACCTTCTCCACTTCCAATATGTTGGTGTTCCCCAGGCAATTGACGTCCACAGGACTTGGGGCTGCTACAACTCAAGGTTTGGCAATTATAGTGAATCCTGTTTTGTAAAATTCTTCTGCCATTTTAACAGTTTGCCCCCCAGTGGAGTACATGTATCCTAGATTTTCCACAGTTTCGCCTGAGTTGGCTCCATTGCCACCTTCCTTGTGTGTATAAATTCAAGCTCATACATCCGTTTTTATGAGATTCTTCCACTGCGCTGTTGCTACCCCCATTCCTTAGATTCTCGTTTGTGCTGTAGAATTTTTTTGTCCATGGTAACTGAAGCGGGTCATTTTATATTGATAGTGGTACTATTGTCGGATCTGTTGAGTTTCCCCCCACAGCTCAGACATCATGAACTGTAACACTGTTTTTCACAGCTTATTAGCAGTGTAATATAGGTCTGCCCTAATTGTGATAGGGTGTCAAGACTTCAGTTTTCCATTCGTCCTAGGTTCCCTCCATTATATTGTGACAGCAGTTCGGCTACATTCATATGAGCAATCTGGCTTCTAGCATATATTTTTTCCTTAACAGTTGATCCAGTCTTAAAACATTAAATTTTATGACCTGGTTATAGCAGGTATACTGTGACCCGGTTAGTGCAACCCCCAAATCCTGAGTAGCTCAGATTGTACCGATCAATGATCATGAATGCTGGCTGAGATTATTGTGATCCCCCTGCATTTCTCTTATCTATCTGTCCGTCTGTCTGCCCATCTATGACATTCATTGTTTGACAGCACTTGACATCCTGCACGTCCTGCACATTATGGTCCCTTGCAACGTGACACCAAGTCAAGATTATCATCGAGGGTCATGATGGGACACTACATGTATGTAGAAAGCTACAAAAATACTTCTCGACAGACAGAGTAGTGGATTCTCTTGAGCAATTGGTCATTAACTGATACCTGTATGGTGATCCGAGCTTTAATCAGGTTAATCGTCTTTAAAGGGGCTGAATGAAGTTGCTATAATTTAAAAAAAAATGTGGATGGACCTCTTCCTACAGCGGGGGTGGGGCCACTTTTCTTAAGGCGAGTACAATCACCCCATTTATGTTGGTGTGGACTGGGAGCATTTTTTGGGAGCGTTAGGAATCAAGAAAAATTGCTTTTTGTCCTCGCCTGAACTTGTTCAAGGAGAGACATAGTGCACTTTGTTGGTTTGTCCTGTCCTTTCTGTCCTGTCTGTCCTGTCTGTTCTGTCGTCTGTCTTTCTGCCCGTCTCGCCGTCTGTCTGTCTGTCTGTCTGTCCGTCCGAAAGTGCGGTTAATATCTCCTGAACCGTGAAGCCATAGGCTGGGACCTTCTTGTGGACGTGCGGCGGTGAAGAATTGCCAATGTGCATCCACTTTTCGTCCCAAATGACCATTCTCCTTTGCTAAAGTTTGCATATTTACTGAAAAGTTGCCTGAAAGCTTGTGTACAAGATACTCTTGATCGGTAGATGCTTGGTGATGCCGTTCAGGTATATAACATATGAAGAGTACACGATCGTCAGATCCTGCATGATATACTTCTAATTAAGTAGTCTAATTGCATAATTTCTGCGATATTTTTGAAGTTTGTTGGATTTTGACGAACTTTGTGGAGAGGTTTATCTATAGTCCGCATGAATTTTACAGTACGGACGAGGGCCCCAGAGGTCATTTAATCTTACTAATTCGCATTCAGGTCACTTAGGGGTCAAAACTTGTTTCCTGGCCATAATCGGAGAATTGAAATCCGGAAGGCTGGAAGGTTCACCATTGTGATCTAATTTTTGACCTGCATTTGTGTGACCTCTGACCTCAATTGACCTCTGTCTGTTTCATGTGTTAAAGGTTGAGTCTTGAATAATTTGCGTAATTTCGGATGTACGGCAAAAAAAATAGAACTGGTTATTTTCGGATATGTGATAGACCTTTTGGTGTCTTTATGGAGGAGACAATCCCGCCTTCGATCGGACACTTACTTTGTAGTACAATGGGTCAAAGTTTAATTTTAATACTTTTTCGCAATAACTGGGGCGTGTTCATGGAAATGCAATATACTTCGAGGAGTGGAGGCATCACATGGGATAACAATTTTTATAAAACCCGCCATGTCATTAAAGGTCATCCAGGTCACGTAGGGGTAAAAACCTGATTTAGTACTTTTTGGCAATAGCACTGCATGTTCATCAGAATGGCAAAAATGCTCCTAGGAGTGGATGTATCACTGGGAGTTAAATTTTTCATAAAAAACTGCCATCCCCCCCCCCCCCCCCCCCCCCCCTCATTAAAGGTCATTCAAGGTCCACTTGGGGGCAAAATGTTTCCTGGCCATAATTGGAGAATTTGTATATCTGGAAGCTGGAAGGTTCACCATTGTGATTCATATTGACCTGCAAGCATGTGGTGTGACCCTCTGACCTCATTTGACCTCTGTCGGGTGGGTCATGTGGTTAAATGTTGAGTCTTGAATAATGTGCTATTTTTAATAAGTTCCGGTCCAAAAAATAGAAACGTGGTCATTTTGGTATGTGATAGACCTTTGTGTGCTTCATGGAGGAACCACGTCCCGCTTCGCTCGGACACTTTACTTGGTAGTTACAAGGGGTCAAAGTTCAATTTTATAATACCTTTTACTGCAATAACCTGGGCGTGTTTCATTGGAATGCCAAATGCTACTAGGAGTGGACTTATCACATGGAGATACATTTTTATAAAAACCGTCATGGTCATTCAAGGTCATCAAAGGTCACGTAGGGGTAAAAACGGATTTTGGTAGCTTTTTGGCATAGCACTGGCAATGTTAATCAGAATGCAAAATCTATAGGATGGATGTTCACCTGGAGAGGTTACAATTTTCATAAAACCTTGCCATGTCTTAAAGGTCATCAGGTCACTTTGTCAAAACTGTTTTCTGGCCATAATCGGAGACTTGAATATCTGTGAAGGCTGGAAGGTTCACCAGTGATATACTTGTTGATCTGCATTGTGTGACCTCTGACTCTCAATTTACTCTGTCAGGTGGTCAAGTGGTTAAAAGTTGAGTCTTGAATAAATGTGCTTATTTAAGAATTAGGGCAAAAAAAATAGAAACTGGCATTTTTGGAGTATTGATAGACTTTGGTGTGCTTCATGGAGGAAACCAACTCCCGCTTCGATCGACACTTACTTGGTAGTACAAGGGGTCAAAGTTCAATTTATACCTTTTTCGCAAAAATTGGGCGTGTTCATTGGAATGACAATATGCTTTCTAGGAGTGGATGGCTCACATGGAGAGTAACAATTTTTATAAAAACCGTCATGTCATTAAAGGTCCAAAGGTCACTCGGAGTAACAAAAAATGATTTTAGTACCTTTTTTGGCAATACACTGGGCATGGAATCAGAATGCCAAAATGCTCCTAGGAGTGGAGTATCACATGGAGAGTACAATTTTCATAAAAAACTTGCCATGTCATTAAACGGTCAATCAAGGTCACTAGGGGTCAAAGCGTTTTCTGGCCATAACGGAGAATTGAATATCTGTGAAGGCTGGAAGGTTCCCCATTGGATATAATGGTTGACTGCATGTGTGGACCTCTGACCTCAATTTACCTCTGTCGGGGGGGTCATGTGGTAAAGGTTGAGTCTTGAATAAATGTGCTTATTTTATTTAAGGAGTTACGGGCAAAAAAAAAGAAAACTAATATTTTGGATATGTGATAGACCTTGGTGGACTTCTGGAGGAAAACCAACTCCGCTTCGATCGATGCATACTTGGTACGTACAAGGGGTCAAAGTTCATTTAATAGCTTTGCGCAATAACATTAGGCGTGTTCATTGGAATGCAATATGCGACTAGGAGTGGAGCACACATAGAGAGTAACAATTTTTAAAAAAAGGTCATGTCATTGAAGTCACATAAGGTAACGGAGGGTAAAAAACTGATTTTAGTACTTTTTATGAAATAGCACTGGGCATGATCACAGAATGCAAAATGCTCCTAGGAGGGGATCTATCACATGGACGGTTACAATTTTCATAAAAATGCCAGGTAATTAAAGGTAATTAAAGTTAACTTAGGGGTCAAAAGCTGTTTTCTGGCCTAATCGGAGAATTCAATATCTGGGGGAAGGCTGGAAGGGTTCCCCATGTTGATTATAATTGTGATCTGCATTGGGGGCCTTCTGACCTCAATTTGACTCTGGGTTTTTCGGGGTGGTATGTGAATAAAGGTGGAGTATCTGGCATAAATGTTAGAAACTCCCGCTTCGATCGGTTTCTTACTTTGTTCATAAAAACGGTTATGTACTCAAAGGTCCTTCAAGGTCACCTATGGACCCAAAACTGTCAAAAATAACTTTCCTGCAAACAAGGCCCTTCCCCAGAGACTGTCCCTACCATGTTAGAATTGTTTAGTCATTGGGGCACCCTAGCTGACCATCATGATGCTGAAATCACTATTATTATAGCATGCTATCAATAACACATGTTTTACTCATTTCAACTCAACCCCTCAGCATTTTTTTTCCTTCATCCTACTAGTATTTCCCATCTGCTGACAGACAATTTCAATCCATTGCAAAACCTGCCTTTTTACCTTGAGGTTCCCATCAGCCTGCATAACCTCGTTCGGGCCCCCTACAACTTGACCATATAAAGTGGCACACTCAGCATTTGTTTACTTACTCCCAGGCAACCTTAAAATTCAAGACTTAATGGTGTCAGGTGTCACCTCAGTAGCCTGGGTGTGAGAGGGGGAGGGAGGTAATCCCTTGTATCACTATAAGTCCATAGCTTCAGCAGTAGGGCCTTCATGACGCCTGCCAGGGAAGCCTATTAGATGTCATTTCCACTCTAAGACATGGGATTTGAGAGGGGTGGGGTGTGAACTCCCTAGGAGTTGATGGAAGTAGTAGATGTTGAAAGGGCATACTCTTTGGAGATATATAGGCTAACTTTATTAGATTTTAGGTCCCTTTACATTGTTTGCACGATATGGTAATCTGGAGGGGACTATTAACTCAGTAAGTATTGGTTATAATTGGAGTTTACAGTAGGTAGATCAAGGGTGTAGTCCAATGATTGAAATGAATGTTGAATATTTTTAGAGTATTGGGATTTAAAGCACATATGTAATGCCTTGTAATTGTTTGCATGGTGACTAAAAGCAGAAATCACTGATCTCGCAACCAGGCGAGACACTGGGGGCGATCGCCTTGGTTTAATACTTTTTTTATCCGTCGTCTTGGTAACACACTAACCCCCCCTCATGCTTGGTACTGTATGTGGGTTCATCTTAAGGAGATTGCATGTTGTATCAGGAGAAGCAGTCTGATGCTATCTATTCCTTGCTTGTAGTATCCACAAGTTATCTCAGAGATAATATCGTCTAAATCCACAATTCCTTGGCGTCAGGGTCACGGAATCGAGGTTAACAAACTTTAAGTGATAGGTTATGAAGGCAGTCAAGGAATCACTAAGCCTCTTGCTTCCATCCAGAGTCATCAATTATCCTTACGCCTAACTGCCCCCCCCCCCAGGACTCTCACACGCATATATTGAACTGAAACTGCGCACAATACAGTATCTGTCCATAGAAAAAGTTTGGTTGGATTTTTCAAAAGGGCACAAGTTGCTTATATAGCATAATTCTCCAATTTTGTCGGAAGTCCATGAAATCTGGTGAATGAATCCCTCGATCAATTTGTTGGACAGAGAAGGAGGCCGTTTTGGGTCTTCTGAGTCAAATTTGCATAAATCATACTCAGTGGATTGTAGACTACCTTCATGTCCAGAAGGAAGACCAAGTCATGTTGAAGTTGTCATAGGTTTCCAGCTTTGCATAAATATGCAAAGATCTATGCCTAGGAGACCCCCCCGATATAAAAATGCATTGATAACGTCACCACTTTGCACAAAGTTGTTATTCTATACATGTGGCATTTTCTGCCATCCAGCATATCCTATGACGAAACATATACATTTACTGGCGGCCGTCCTCTTACTTGGAAAATAGCGGACCTGATCACCATTTTCCTCTGATAAAGGGCAAGTATAAGAAATACTTGAGTGCTGTAATTATATCCCCGCAACACTTTTAAGTGTTCGGGATATTATGTTTTTGGGGTTGGGGGTGTAGCGCCGCCGGAAACTTTAGGGGTTGCGCATAACTTTTTCCCCCCCACCCCCCCCACCCAACGCTTTATAAATCCGATTGATCTGAAACTTTGGCACACGAAATACAGAGTTAGTCTAATTTACCTGAAACTTAGTGGGTGGGGACAACAGTTTGTCCCGAAAACATGACAGTGGATTCAAGGTCAAGTCCCTAGGTCAATTTGTTGGGTTTTTTGCACGCATACAGATCGTAGGTCCGATTACACGAACTTGGTGATGTGGTGACAAACGTTGGTCCAGAAAAAATGACATGATTTCAAGGTCACCAGAGGTCAAATTTTGCACTTTTTTATGTTGTGCTTTTTTTTTAACTTCTTGGATCAGAACGAAACGGAGAAGTGGGTCTCTAGTTTGTTCCTGAAACAACAGGTAGTCATTTCAAATTCCACCAGATGTCAAAGAAATGGACCATACAGAATATAAGGTCTTTTTTCTTCAAACGAGGTCCACAAGGCCATTGCTGTGGGGAGATGCACTTCAAGGGTTTGACCCGCCTGCACAGGTCTAGTTTTGACTGAACTTCTTCTTGTGATGGTATCGATGGTGGCATCTATTTTTTCATATCATTGGTCTTACTTCCTTGAAAATTCAACGGCTTTTGTGTTGGGCAGACTTGTAGTACCCATCGAGTCCGTACTCGTACTCGATTCCGTACTCGAGTTCGGATTTCTGAACTCGTACGCTTCTAGTACCCTGGCCTCAATCTCGTGCTCATCCTCGTACTCTGGACTGTGTACTCGTACTCGTACTTTGAATCAGCGTACTCGTACTCATACTCGTACTCGCCTGATCTGTACTCTTACTCGCCGATCTGTACTGCGTACCGAGTACACGTTTTAAATTGCTTGCTGTATTCTTCCAAATTATCCTTGTTATCGTTACACAAATTGAATAAACCAGATGTTGTCTCTCCTGAATAAACCTTAGGAAAGACTTAGGCGACTATTTTTGTTGGCGTATGTTATCGTGTGCTATGCACACTTCTGGTATAGGATATCTACCTGAACCATGAGGCTGACCACAGATATTTGTATATTGTCTAATTCGCAAATCCCTTGTACGATTTTCTGAAATGTGACGCTTTTTCCCTTGAAATAAGACATCGGTATATGTGTGTGTAGGTAGAGTGTGAAGCCGGGATTGTTGAACGGTAATCAAAAACTCGACCCGACCTGGATGGATAGGCCTACTCTAGGTGTGTGCATTGCGTTCCTCATAATGAGTAGATATTCGGTCTTTCGGGGTCAGGCGAAGGCATCACAGGATTTCCTGTATGGGGGGGGGCGAGGTGGGAGTCGGCCCAGGGGAAGTGGCGAATAGCGAATAAATGGCCTCGCCCTCCTATTGGCAAAGGATGCGATTTGAAGGTCACACGTGTGTTAAAAAACAGCTGTAATACTTCTACTGAAGGGTAATCCAGAAAGCCAAAAAGCTTAGTGATGCATTGATTCATTTCTAATAAATTATGAAAGTACTAGAACAAATGCGATACTGGGATGAGAAACACCCACCACAATTTTTACAAAAAATGACCTCCGCTCTACACTAAAACGATAGGCGTCTTGTACTCCCCATGAGAAAGCAGTACCCAAAATTCCAGCTTGATCGAAAACGTTCTGGATTTATCGTGTCACAAGTTTTTTGAACTTTGACTCTGCTGACCTCAGATGACCATGGACATGGGACGTGAGGACAATAGGGATAACAGACTCATCTAGGAGAACCCACATACCAAGTATGAGCTCAATCATCCAGGTGGGTCAAGTTGTTGTTTCTACAAGCTAAAATTGTCCCAACAATATAAGTTTTTCACAATTTTTTTTTCACCAGAAAATGAAACCCTGCCTCTTCACTGAAAACATCAATAGGGTCCTGTAGGCTACCCACCTGAGAAAGCATGATGCCAAATTTATAGTGATCGAACGAGCATTGGGACGCTGGTGTCAAATGTTTCCCACGTTGAACTCTAGTGAACCTTGGCATGACCTATGGCGTGAACTTAAACAATAGAGATCAGTACTTATCCAGCGCCGAACCCCCAATTATATCAAATATGAGCTTAATCTATCCAGTGAAGCCGGACGTCACATAACAATACACACATACACATACGCACGCACATACTGTCATGACTGCATAGATTCCGGACAGCGCAAGGAATGAAAGGTGGATTGTGTTAATTTGATGGTCACTGGGTCATGAGGAGGGGGTCAGCCCGAGGCCCTCCCATTGCGTACGCCATTGCACTAAACTTGACTAGCCGTAACTCGCGACTGTGTATTCCTTAGGGTATAAATAATGATACGATACTCAAACCAGCATGCCCATATACTAGACAGCCGATGCAAGAAAAAGTTGGCTATGCTCGAGTTGAGTCAAAAGGATATTGGACAAACGCATTGATGTATTCGTTCAATTCTCCCATCTGGGACTTTTACACAACATGCGCCTCATGCTACGCAAGTAGTGCCATTGTTTTAAATGTAATTGTACTCTTACTCGTGATTTGGACTCATCTCGTACGCATGTGTTTCGTACGCGTACTCATGTCATGTACTGTACTCATACTCGTACTCTGGCTGTGTACCGTACTCTCCGTTGTTGTACTCCACAAGTCTGAGGTGGTGTGTAACAAATACGAGATTAAAGGGTCAGTGAGCAGCAACGAGAGCCTATCTGCGGAGGGCTGTCCGTGGAGCGAGGACAAACTAGGTATTGTTACTATATCTCCACGATGGCAATTGTTGAATTGTGATAGGGTACTTTCAGGGTCTTCAGTTTTGGTGTACTGACAAACCAATTCAATGGACCATGGCTATAATTAAGCGACCAATTACACATCATTTGATCATTAGTTTTTTGTGCATTGTGTTCAAGTGTGTTGAGAAATTGCAACTCATGTAGAATTTTGGCTAAAACCAGTGTGAGAAAGCTAGGGCAACTATTCAAGCTAATATGGTATTGAGCAGCAAACCCTGTGACATCACAGTGGGTCTGTCCCATTGTCCCGTAGGCAACCATCTACCACCTGTTCAAAGTTGGTTAAAACGAATCAGGTACCAACTGTATGTAGCAAGAATGTCGCATTCAGTCCAAACATAGCGACTTCCAAGTCAGCACTCGATCTATATGGCTGAAGTTGCATGATTGACTCCAGTCCACCCCTGCTTTGCAGTCAGGAATTCCACTATTGTTGGGAATCAGTGGGGCCTCATTTTTGTTCAATTTTGCCAATTGAATGCTTTTTTTTTGTAGCATTCATTGACATGCACTGCATTCATTGGCATTGGGGCCCCCCATACAAGCTGGCTGTGGGTTGAAATCCGTACTGGTATATCCATCTGGGACTTGGTCCTTACCTGCCAAATTTGACTCAATTTTGTTTCCCCCATGGTTGCTCCCACTACCAGAAGGATTTCATGTTATGCAATAACTAGTAAATCCCCTGTCAGAATGTAATAGTATAATAACTATAACGATGAAGAACAAAAAATTGTAGCAGTAACGCTATACCGATAAAAGCTCATGATGTCATTGCCTGGGAGGCTGCATAGGCTGCGAGGTCAATGTAAATTTCTCCTGATTGGTCAACACTCAACAGGTCTATTGTTTCAGTTTCATGGATAGTTTGATTGCTAATGGTTCGATCTGCATTGTATCACTTATCCGTCATCATTCATGTACAATGAGTTTTGTGTGTGATCGTAATTTTTTTCTTATTAGTAACCGTGGGACCGACCTTCATAGAACCTTCAGACGTGGGTTTTTGAACATAGGTCACAACATGATTAATTTGCATAGTTTTCACATCCCATGAGTGTGTAGGATTTCAACAACACTGGGTGGGTAAAGCCTAAGCGTGGAATAATTTTTGAGGTCATCAACAAAACGGTCAGATTTGCATAATTTATGCCAAAGCCTGGAAGGTTGCCCTTTGTGCCCACTGATGCTCAATGTGGGGACTCTTCTTGGCTGTCCATCGAATGTCGTTGATGACTGTTTATATGCCGACCGCATGTGGGCTGCAAGGCCGGTGCGATAATGTGAGATCGCTCCAAGCATTGCATGCGTGTCCATTAGATCAAGCCTTTTCCTCCGTTCTGTGCTCCCGTAGATAGTCTTTCAGTCGTGTCACCTCAGCACTGTGTGACTGACTTTCTCATTGACAGTTCCCCACTCGCATCGGTCCATGGCAGCTTGCTCCCACGTAGCATGGTCAGTGCCTGCGTTTTCATGTAGGGACTCATTGGGTCCAGTTTTTTGTTTAATACCTGGCCAGCAGATGTCTCGTTCACATTCAGGGTCGGCATCTGCCAGCATTTCATTCACCTCCCCCCCCCTCCCAAAATGATCATGATTGGTGAGATCAATGTGTGTCTACCTCCACCGTGCTGTTTCAGTCAGTTCCCATTAAAAAGGTCTATAAACTAATTAGTAAACGATGGTAATCCAAAGGGTGAAACGTAATATAGCGAACGCAATACGTGTGTGTGTGTCTCTGTGTGTGCTATCAACAATGTAATTACGAACACCTTTGGTTGTGTGTGCTTGAGTCAACCTGGCAGCTATGCACTACCACAGGGGTTATCTGAATTCGATCAGATACTTTTATTATTTTGAGATATTTGATGACGCAAATCAACACAATATTTTTAAAAACTGTAACAGACTGGCAATTAAGGAATCTTTTACTGGTGAGAGATGTGCATGATTTTTCTGGCGGGAGTGGTGGGAAAGGTGCAGGAATCATGCTATCACGCTGGCCTAATCCAACAGTGGAATAGTTTACCATATTGTTTGATTAAGGATATGCTCAAGGGGTAAATTGTCCATGTTGTAACCAAAAAATGAAATCTGAGCAGAAATGCATTCACACACACTGTTGACACCCCATTTATTGAATCTGGGTTGGCCATGATTTTCAAAGACAACCAAGATTTGACAGAATTTTGGCTTGGACCTTCTGTCCCGAAATTTCACTGTACTTCATAAAGGGCACTAGAATCTCAAAATTTGGAGAATGTTTGTGCACTTTTTCTCAGGGATTGAGCTTTCATCATAATTGGATAGATATCCATGACTGAATCCTAACTGTAACTAACAGAAATTGGATAAGCTGTCAGTAGAGCTTCAGACTGTTGATTGAATTGTGAGTTTGATTCCCACAGAACCGATTAGCTTTCCGTGGTGTCCTTTGGCAAGACACTCTCTCTGTGCCCCTTCTCCACTCTAAATGGGGCCTTTGAGGAGTGGAGTACGAACTGGTGCTAGCTGTATAGACCAGGTTAATCGTGAAGGGCTTGAGCACTACCCTGGAAGGTGCGCTGTAATGAGTACCCAGATATTATTTTATTAAATTACATGTCAATATTTACTCCACACTGTGACTATGCAATCCCTGTATCTGACAGGTTTACACCTGCGTATACATGGTGGACATTGCTTTTAAATTTCCCACTTTATTGTCATAATATTGTCATAAACATTTTTTTCTGATCCATAATGACTGCCAAACTTCCTGTTCCATCTAAGGTTTCCTTTCACAAATGATTAATCACCTTTCTCTTATGATTCTGGCAGTGATTTCTTAGGGAAAACGGCTTTGAGTCCATAGTCATATGTACAATTCCCCAAACTACATAGGTAGATGAAATGACCTCAATTCCATTCAGTTTTTATAATTTAAAAAACACCCAGGTAAAGACCATAAGAATTTTCTTTTTCACATTGTATAAATATTACTCACATTACTAAAATGTGATTTTTTGTTTTGATTTCATTTTGTAGATTCCGCGGGTTGCTGATTGCCGTTCATGGAGACGCCAGTCAGGACTATCCTCGTCCGTGCTGTATCTACTCATAGTATGGATCGGTCCCAAGCCTGATGCTCACCGGAACCATTCAATGTAACACTCTGCGGAAATGTTCAACTTTGCCATGGTGGCGCTTTTCATTTTACATGTTTTGGGAGGTAATGATATAATCTACTTGAATACAACTTAACTCTATGGTAGTGAACTTGGGCCGTTAAAGAATAAGATTGGATAGACTCGAGAGAAATATATGATGAGGTCAATGGATTTGGTAGAGTGCCTTTGAAGGATAGAAAAAATTCAATTGAGCTAAAGAGATCGCTTGGGTCTGGTGACGTATTTTGTACTGTGTCCGAAGTCGCAGACTTAGATGGTTCGGTCATGTTAAAGGATGGAGGATTCTAACTGGGTTAAGAGGTGTAGAGAGATCCGGTTACTGTAGTCGTAGGAGAGGTAGGCCGTAGATGACTCTTGACCTCACTGTCAAAGGTATAGACCTGTGCCCAGCCCAGGATAGATTGGAGTTGAAGATTTGCTGTCAGATGCTTCCCGTCTAACCCATATGCTAGAATGGACTTCTGACGTAAAAATGTTTTTATAATGCTTGATGATGATTAAGATGAGATGATATTCTCTACAATCATTTGAATATTCAAAACTTACCAGGAGTTACCTCTGTAAAAACGCCCTGCCCCCTACCAGGCATTACCTCTGTTAAAAGCCGAGCCCTGCCCCCTGGCAAACGAGATAGGGGCACTGAGATGGTCAACCTATTTGGTAAACATTGCTAGATATGGAAACCTAGTTAACCGAAACCAACCTGAAGCCTAGAGCAGACGGTGTCTCTCACACCTGTGCTAGAACGCGATTGCACTCCTTGGGTTCATATTACAGGCATCATACATGCATATAGACATACGTGGCCTTTTCCCATTCATGTTTGCTCCAGCCTAGATCTGTCGCTGCATCTTGCATACAACACCAAAGCTCCGTTAATGCACAGCCTATCCATTCTGTTTATTGTAAGGTTGGATGGCTCAATGATCAGGTCAGGCCCTAATTTCAAATTCTTTTCCAATGGGCCCATCGCTTGGTGTCTTCATCGATCCCCCCTACGTATGTACTAATTGAGGACCTTTTGATCAGGCCACTTGCCACTTGTAGACCAGCCCCTATTAATTGGTAGTATCTGTGAGCTGTATGCCTCTGATATCAGTTACATAACAGAATATCTTATGGATAATTTGAATTTTTGATCACCACATGGCCTGTCCTCCTCTTTTCCCAAGTTTAAAACAATGTCGGGCTGGCTGGCTGGATACACCTTGGGTTGCCAACTAGTATACCTATACTCAACAGCCCACAGGCCCTACGGGTGCGTACGGAGTGTCAGCACGTTCAGTTTGGTCCTGTCTATGGTCCCAGCATGCCCACTTGTTTTACCGTCTGGTTTCTCTTAAGGTAACTTGTGCAGACCCACCTTTTATACCATAAGGTTTTTTTCCCTGTTGATCCCTCTCATGCTAGGGATATGAAAAGACTGTCAATCACTACTCACTGGATAGGAAATGACGTTTCACCATGAACGAACTTTTTTTCCTCTCTCCTTATTTAATTATAAGAATCTCTTTATTTCCTCTAAATGGAGGTTTTTACATCATAATTCCCCACATGAGTAATAGTGTGAAAAGACAATATCTATGGGGGATTGCCAAGTTAGTTATGGGCTTGAGTTTGATTCCAAAGGTACTATCTAGGCGGAGTGCCACTATCGGTTTTGTGTGATCTTAGCTGAAAATGAGGGGAAATCAGTGATTTAGCCGCCCCTATTTTGGGTGGTTCGACAATGGTCGCATAAACACGACGAATGTCGCATGAAAAATCTGACGAGCAAATTCTACGCAGGTGTAAATTTTAATAATCTCTCCAGAACAGTCTCATCCAGCAAACTTATGCAGTGTTTCCCCCTGTCAAAGAAAAAAAACCAACCTAATTGTCCCTTTTTGCGATCGGACTTCCTCACACAATTCACAACTTTATTTTACTTTTAATTTGATCACTGCTGTCTCCCCGCTGGTCACCCACAGCCTAGACTATAGCCTACTTTTCATACACGAATACGGAGCAGACGTGTTAAATACTTTGCGGTGTTCCATTCAACTCGTCATTCCCGTAATCACGACTTCCCAATCGTGATTGGGTAAAATTGGCAATTTCCGAATGGCGACCCCCATGGGCACATCAGAACACTCCTCAGTGAACAAAATTATGAGAATTCCGGAATCGTTAATACTGGTTTTTGTTTCATCAAAACTTATCAACTAAATGAAATTAAAGGAAAATCGAAGCATCCTAGTTCCATGGAACTTTTTATGTCAGGGAGTGGCCTCCCCCAGCCTTCATTATGACTTCATGCGATCTGTCTTTTGTGGCCTTTGCGTGAGACATTGGGCATGTCGTGTGAGGCCGCCTCCAATGATACTGCATTAATTTCCTGGTAACCAATGGTTCATAACACTTTGACAGATTTAGGCTATCGTGGTTGGGGCGAACAATGTCTTGTTCACTTTCCATTTGTCACATTCATCAATATCATTCGAGCCATCAATGCTACTGGGTCCCAACTTTACAGGAGAAGCAGGGTGCTTGCCTGAATAGATTTTACGCAACAAAATAGCCTTAAACAATCCGGTGGATCTGCATATTTTATAATGATTTTTTCGTTTCATTGATGTAGTAAAATTTATTGGTTGACTACAAGTACATGAAACTGCCATATCAGTTTGTCATGATCAATATCACTAAAAAAAACCCTGAGACTGTCATGGTTTGTGAGAATATGGGCAATGATGCCCACTTCTCACCCTCAAGGGGGGCAATCAATTTTAGGCGGCTTAAGAAAATGCTACTATTACTCAATTATTCTAATGATCTGCCTTCACACAAGGCACCTCTTGAAATATGACAAGATAATTTGAGGGTGTTAGTTGAATTCCACCAACAAATGTACCTTCCCATCGAACAGAACCAGGTAAGACCTCCAAACCCAAAGTAACATGTGCAAGTCAGTGGATCATATATCTGCCGACGGGAAATCCTCACAGAGTTACCTTTGTGGAATCCATTCAGAGAAAGCACATTTAATCATGTCATTTGACCTCTGGTACTTGAAATGACCTACCTGTTTGTTCAGGACCCCTGTATCCTCACTTCTCTAGTGTCCTTCAATGACAAAGTAAAACCTCTATAAAGAATTCCCAATTTACCCTTCCTGGTGACTTGAAGTGAGTTCATGTTGTTTTAGGACTAACAATTCCCATCCACTATGTTTTCATTCAAATTTGTCAAAGTTTGAATTTCGACGAGAAAAAGACACAAATTTGACCTCTGGTGACCTTGAAATTTTCGGGACCAATTTTTTTCCCAAATACCAAGCTTTCTGTGAATCATACTAACTCTATATTTTCCGCATGAAACCGGCAAAATAAAGGCAGTAGACCTGCAGTTACGCTCATTATACCATCCTTCCGAAATTCTACTAGTACATTCAATAACATTCAGCAGGCACACAACACTACAACTTCTTTCCCTATAACTGCAATAACTGTTTGGATTTCGTTGTTCCAGATGCCTCCTTCTGCTGGGGTTCTTATCTCAAATTCATAGAGATGAATGGATACTGTAAGTTTCCCAACTTTTTTTGGGATCCTTGATGCAGTCTGAGATCTCTGCAGTCTGCCAGTGTGTGTGTGTGTGTGTGTGTATGTGTGGTGACACCTGGCTTGTGAACTCAATAACTCGCCCCCACCTGGAGGATGAAGCTCAGTGACTTGGTATGTGTGTTCCTCATATGAAGTACATGGACCCTATTGTTTTGTGGTCAGGTCAGAGGTCATCTGAGGTCACCAGAGTCTGAAACCGTGTGACACGATAAGTTCGAATGGTTTTGTCTTGATGGGTTCAAATGTGGTGTGTAGCTTTTTGGGGAGTACAAGAAAACCCTATTTTTTGGTTTTAGTTCGGGGTGAATTTAGTTCAAAATTGAAAAATTTGTGATATGAAAAGTCAAAATTGGCATTTTGGCTGGGAACACGGATAAATCGACCCCAACTGAATGGATGAAGCTCATACGTCGTTATGGTTGGCTCCCCATGATGAGTGCATGGACCCTATTGTTTTGGGGTTAAGGTCAGAGGTCTCATCTGAGGTCACAGAGTCAAAGTCTGGAAACCTGTGAACACGATAAGTACAGAAAGGTGTTCTGATCGGGGTTCAAATTTGGTGTGTAGCTTTCTTATGGGGAGTCAGGAACCTATTGTTTTTGGTATGGGTCGGGGGTGATGTTTGGACAATTTTGGTAAAAAATAGAGAAATTGTGGAAAAGTCAATAATTTGGCCAATTTTGGCTTGGTGAAAACGATAACTTGACCCCATGGATGGATGAAGTAATTACTTGGTATGTGTGTTCCCAGTGATGAGTACACGATTCCCATTATTTGGGGCCAGGTCAAAGGTCATCTTGAGGTCACCAGAGGTCAAAGTACTGAAAATCCTTGAAAATTAGGTGTAGCATCTATCAAGAGATTGTCAGATGTTACGTTTCCCACAATGAGCTGGTTACAATCTCCATTTTTCTTGAGCTGGCTATCTATTAGGTTGTCAGAAAAAGAGTCAAGGAACACTAAAGCCTTTTGGCTTTCTGGTTCGTTACTTGACAAAGTCAGAGGAAAAAATGCAGTCATGTCAGTGTTGTGTGTGTGTTTTCATGCCACACTTCCCGTTAGCCGTTTCTTTGAAATGTGAGACTGATTATAGAATTTCCAATTGTGGTATCAGGGGTGGGTGAACACGATATGATAAAGTCACTAATTGGGTGGTGTAATTACCCTATTTTGTTAATTGATTGTTTGGCGTGGCAGAATTCTGAAGAAACGTTTAGGTACAGGATATAGGGTAGATTAAACTGATTTTTGAGTCGAAATATGCTATTTATGTAGTCTAATTCGCATAGTTGATGATGAAACATTGTTGAGAGGTGGCTATGTACCAAACCACATCACTAAACATGTTTTTGTATCGTCTGAATGAAGTCAGCGGACGTCTTAGTGGTACTATGGTGAGGGTGTGGTCGTTGTGTGGTGTCTTATGTTACAACCTTTCTCGTTAGCAGGAATTTTCGAAACGGTACCTGCAATTGCGACAAATTTTCAGGGTAGCATGTGGGTTGGTAGGAACACAATCTGAGTAGATTTTGGGCACCCCACAAGTCACTAATTGAGTAGGGTAATATTAGCCTATTTGATCGTTGTTCGTCAGCAAGATTAAGGATGAAACCATAGGGTACATATTGACTTGGTTTAGCACATAGATGCGGGATACAGTAGATGACCTGATTATGTTTTCAGCGTAAAATAGGGTAATTAAGCATAATTGCTTTTTATGTGAAATCAAAAGTTTGTCGGATTTTCACAAACTCGGTGAATATGGTCGACCTTCATCCCGAAACTTCTTAACCAAACTTGGGGTCAATTTAGGTTATTCAACATACCTAATTTGCAAAAATTTATGATGCGAAATCTTCAATTTGCTTGGATTCCATGAAAACCTGATGGGTATGGTTCCCTTGATTGCCAAAAGGATTATCCTGACTTCAGGGTCACTGGAGGTCTTCAATGTGTCGAATTGGGCATAATTTTCGCGTAAATTTGAAGTTGGCCCGGAGTGTTGAAACTTGGTAAGTTGGCTAACTTTGCATAATTTGAGAGGCATTTTAGAGTCACATTTTCCACAACACTTTTACTTCTTCTGTAGACATGGTCAACAGTTAGTCCTTATGAATTTGGAAATGGTCACTGATAAGTAAGGCTGGTTTCCTGTTACATGCTAATACCAAATCTTTAAACGACAACATGGCATGCCTTGTACTTTTTTGCATGGTGATAATAAGTAAACACTGACGCGCCAACCACTGAAGACAACTTGGGGGCGATCGCCTTGTTTCTATTCTTGCTAGCCCAACCCCCCCCCCCCCCCCCACAAGCATAACGCGCATATTCAAGTTTTTTGTACTTCAATGAAACTTGGTGGATGTGGCCCCACCTTGGTTGTGAGATATTTAATCATCATTATTTATATGGTCTAAGAGGGTAAAAAAATGTTGTCTAATACACATAATTCTAGCAAATTTCTCATCTGTGAGAGTTCACACCCACTTTAACATATTCAACATTTGTTCTCTGAAATTTTGATCTTGGACGTTCACCGACAAGGCAAATGGTTTCTACGGGGGGATAAGGCAATCTTCAGCCCTGGCCTAATTCTTCTGAATGCCTCCCACCAAATTCAGTTCAAGAAATGCCATGAAAATCTTCGAGCTCCCAAAATTTGTCCATGGAATGCAAGGAAATGCCATAGATTTTGCCAATGATTCGATGCCTCATCCTCAATTACATATTAAAAAAAAAATGCATGGAATCCTCCCTATCCAATATGACCTCCGTTAGCTCACTCATGCATTCACTAATTGAAAGCACATGCCGAAAGCTAGCACCTAGCATGGAAAGATACCAGGCCCGATCTGCCCCATCCAACGCAACTCCCTGTTGTCCTTTGAAGCTGCGCCAACCATTGACTACAGGGGCATCCCGATGGTCCACCCCCAACCCTCTGATCCCCCTTTAACTCAGGACACAGTGTGGCACGATCCCCACCCCCCTCTCCTCCCCCCCAAAATTGCTTGGGAGCTAGCTGTACTGGTCATGGTTAGGTGCATTTATATGTATAACAGATGCGGCAGACTGTAGGCACCATCTAATCCTGCTTTGAGATTCTGCTCATATTATCTTACCCGTAGCAATTGCTCTCTAACCAACCCTGTGATCAGGGTGGTTGAATCACCCTGGATATACATTTAACAAAATAACAACTCAATACTACCTTTCCAGAACCTGACACACTTGTTGTTGTCCTTAGCTTGAGAGGGAAAATTAATTTGTCTGCACGGTTCCTTGCAATCCTTGCATAGATCCTTAAACTGAATCAGAACACACCTTGGCGAATACCTACGAAAAAACCATGTTTCGTACTGATCCTAGCAAGTTCCAGAGCAACAATTTGCTAGGCAATATTTTTTTTGTATAGCACTTCTGCAATTTGAAAAGCATTTAAATATTTTTTCTAACAAGCATTTTTCAATGTACTATTTTGGGAGAGGTAATGAACCTGACTATTTTGGTGAGTAATGCGGCGGGACATACTGGGACATTTGCATTGATGCATAACTGCAGTTACCATCAAATCGACCTCTACCATCCGGCCATGTAATTGTAAGTAGGTTACGATGTACGTACTCCCGTCCACCCTGCCATCAGACTGTCATGAGTTGTGAGAAATTGTTCATGATTGGCAGCTCTTGAGGGTATCTAAAAAATTAAAAGCGGGCTACCTATTGCCCTCCTAGAAATTTAGCGGGCTTATCGAAAAGCGCCATTCCAAAAGCTAGTGGGATTTTGATAAATGCCAACACTAAGATTTAACGTACCATTTATAGTCTATACCGCACTAAGGGTTACTCACTGTCACCACAAAGCTGACGTACAACACTTGCTGTATGGGCAACTGACAGTCAAGGCATTTGGCAGTTATCTTTATTCGTGCAATGGTTTGACCAGGGTCCCAAATAATATCGCTTCAATTCCGTTGCTATATGGAGAAAAAATGCCCCTTCATCACCCTCAACTCCATTTTTTGAGGGCTTTTTAGGCTACTACTCTGTAAGGGCTTGCAGACAGGTCAGTAATAACAGACATCGCCTGACAGGTCAACAGCCAACATGTATAACTTCTCACTTTCGATCAGTCTGAGGGTTGACATTGTTTTGTCTTGTTTTCCTATCAGAGGGTATTGATAACCCAGGGAAGTGTGGGTCGGGAGGGGGAGGGGGTTCCAATGCACACAACCCCGGCTACGACATATCTGCAAATGGCAATCTGCAAACAAAAAAAAAACAAAAACCACCAAAAACCCCCCCCCCCCCCAAAAAAAAAAAAAACGGAAAAAAAAAAAAAATCATTTTTTGGCAAAAAGTCAAACTTGCCGCTGGTGGGTCGTACGGGGCGGAAACGAAAGTTGGGTCTTCAAACGATCGCCATGCTTCAAAACGCCAAAATTCAGGCGAAAAACCAAGTTTCGCTGAATCCAATGGCTGCCATCAGAGCGGTCGTGGGCGACGCCCACTTTTCGACCCATTCAAGCTTTTCATTAGACCAGGCGCATCATGAGTCAAGTTTTCACTATGGATCCGACCAGGACTATGGAGTTATTGTCAAACACTATCACTTCAGTTCATTGAAATTCAGATGGCCGCCATGACGCCCACCTTCGTATACTCATATCCGAGATTTGTAAGGGCGAACATGTGTGCAGAGTTTCGTGTCAATCGGGCATTGTGTTAGAGAGTCATTGCGTTAACACGAAAATCTTCCGGCGGCGCCGGCGGCACAGAGTTTTGGGGAATGACATAGGATTGCTCCCTCCTCCCCCCCGCAGTCGGGGCCCCCCCTTCTCTCGGTGAATGACAACCCCATGTCAGAAACATCCGAGATTTCACTATGGCGGACGTTCATGTAAAAATCATAAGATCATTGGGGATATATAAATTACTTCTCCCCCACCCCTTGCCACTATGTCCCTCCACTAGTGCCCCCCCCCCCCCCATTTTTCAATCCCCTGTACAAGTCCCGAGTACGAGTCCCTTCCAAATAATTCAGACCTTCAGTTGCACTTGAACTGGCGCAACACGATGTTGGTAGTTGTACCAAACACGTGTAGTCTACTTGCGGTCCAAAGGAAACCTTTACTGTACAAGCATCACACAAGCAGGCACACAGGGCATGCTGTAGCCATTGTACGAGCATGTGAGAGCGAGTCTCACAAACGTCGGGAATTACAATATTCATCGGGGTGTCGAGTTCAAATCAGTATATTGCATAAAACCTCAATCATTCTTGCTGCTGTAAAATCAATGGTAACTGAGGAATTTTCATGGGCAATATGGGGCTGCTTTTCGCCCTCTAAATGTAATCTCAGCGCTCTTTTTAATCTTTCGATAGCGTGTAATTGGCATCCGCCCGCCGGACATGATGTTTGTCTCACGATGGGTACCGGTATGGTAACGAACGACCAGCACATTGTTCACTGATCTGGCAAATTTTTGTGACTACGATGTTGGAATTTTGTTCCATCAAACTGACCCCCGCAAAACAATGTTTTAGGTGTTCTTCTTCATGATAGGACGGGAAAAATATAAGAAATATTTTTTTGGCACGGGCGATGGCTGTCACTTAGAAGGGCAAAACATCGCACAGAAGAAAATAATAGCGTGCGATTGGTAGCCCCAGAGTTTGCATCGCACAAATTGCTATTCAATTTTTGAATCTCTCGCAGATGGTAAGTATGCATCGCATTTTGCGATGCCATACCGGAAAATACGAACACTGACGAAAACTGTACCCCTACCCTGGATGGCACGAGGGGGTGAAATTTGATCATCTGGCACCTGCAGCTAATGTTTGCCTTATGAAAACATTTCAGTTGAGTGTATGTAACTAGCAGCCTCAAATCTTGGCAAAAGTTTTTATAGCCGTGCTCGTTTGAAGCATGCCCCTGCTGCTGCTCTAGTCTAGTGCAAGGTTCACTTGCCAGTGAGCATCGGTCCAGTTTTGGGCTTCTACTTTTGTGCATTCGTGCCCATCTCAGTAGGCTGAGTGATTGTGAAAATTGCTCATGTGCATAACCGGTACCATTTTCCACCATGCCTATTTGGAATAGTTAGTGCGATTCTGCAGTGAGCTGGGAGGTGGTGCTGGCCACAGAAACCATTTTCATCATACTCTGTACCAACCTATTGGTTGTGCTCTTTTCTTAAGAGTCTGTTGACCCCACCGTGATCTCCGAGCCATATCATTTATATCACAACGTCTCGCATATGGGCATAAGTAAACGGCAACCCCTCGTCGTCAAGAGCGTTGCTTCAATATGATTTATATCTTGGCACTTTCACATTGGCGACACTCTGTGGCACACTAGGGTGAATTTGAATTCAGGCTTGTCCATGCTTGGACTACCTATCTTTTCTGATGTTACCATTATAGGGGCGTAGAGTTGTTAATTGCCTTCACGTAGAGTCTTGACTTGAGGGAGGATTCTTTCAAGTTCTGTTGTTCCTTCTGGGGCTGTTGTGGTTCCAGGGTCTAACTAATAAAACTAAGCCAAACACTCCCTATCTGTCCAAGTCTTACTTTTATCTATGTCTTGGTAATAGTCAATGCTTGAATATACATTTTTTTCTTTCAATGATTCTCCTCCTCCCCACATTTATGAAAGATAAGGAACTGTTTTGAGAAACAATTAAAGCGCAGATTAGTTTCCTTGTTATCATGGAGACATGTTGCATGAGTGTTAGTATTAGATGTATTAGGTTAGTTCTTCTATTTTCATTTTCATAACAATTCCCATATTTTGTTCATTCTCCAATAGTCCTGATGTGTATTATTTCCTTCTTGGCCTGTCTATCTATTTGTACATTAACATTTCAGACCTCTTAGCCACTTTTCTTGGAAATCTCATTGTGTTTGTTGGCTCTACTTTCCTGAAGTTAATTGAAAGGCCTTTGGGGATAATTATTGCAAAGGCTAACCGTGTTAACCTCCTAGAAACGTTGGGAATGATAAAAACGATTCCTCTCTCATGTGGAGCTAACCATAGAAAATATGATAGTGGCTAGCTCAATATAGAGATGTGATTTGGCCTGATATAACCTGATTAGATATGATCCAGATCCAGTCTTGGCACTGAAGAAACGGATAGAGGGATTATCACAACATTATCCCAGGAGGGACATTCCCTCCCAACTATTGTTGATTGGGTATTCTTCATTGCTAGTGCATGCCTTTTAGAGTCCCTCTGTCACTTCCCAATCCTTCTTACAATAAATCACCGGGAGGAAGTTCCCTCCCAGATCAAAAGGCTATCGCCAGCACTGTCCAGGTCTACGTGCACTTCAAAGGCCAATGGTCATGTAAAAGATCTGCTTTAAAATAGGCCACAGGGTTAAAGAGGACATCAAAACCCCACACCTCAATTTTGAAGGTTCTAGCAGTTCGCCTTGTTGAGATATTTCAGTCTACTTTTGAGAAATATGAGGATCCTCGAACCTATGACATCACAGGGGAATGATGCAGAGGCCGCAAATAGACCCTTCCACGAAATGCCTCCTTTTTGCCACATGATAACAGGAAGACAAAAAGGTATCCACTCAGAAATACAGTGGTTTTTTTTTTTTTTTTAGGATTAATTCTTCAATAATTTTGTGAACCATTTTGTGGTTTTTAATTATCGAATCGGCTGGAATTCAGTGTGGAGTTCAGCTGTCATAATTGTTATACAAAGAAAGTACTAAAGTCCATTAATATTTACATGACCATTGGCCTTTAATAAAACTATCTGGATCTGTGATTTTTCGTTTTTCTTCATCTCCGTAAGAAGAAACCGGCAGCTCTCATTTCTCCACGTGTTCCATCATGCTCTCATGCCATTCTCCTGGTGGATTGGTTCAGTTTTGTGCGGTCAGTGTCGCCCGCTATTGCAGAGCTTTCGATTCTTTTCAAACCTCCTTCTTCTTGCCATTCTTTGGATGGCACCAAACTTTCTGCATGACGCTAGCCTGCCATGTCAAACTATATCCTCACAATCAGTTGTATATTAGAGCGAGGAAGTCACATATTGAGAGGATCAGGTTTTCTTTCGTTAAGCAGTAGGGTTGCCTGCTCCGGTGGGAGTTTCAAACTCGGTGGGTGTGTTCGTAAGTGCGCCTGCTCACCACTAACATTCGGGGGAATAGACTAGCTTCCCCATACGATAGTTGTTTACGGCTTATTTTAAACTGTCACACTATTTGAAAATGCACCAATTTATCATCCCATGGTTTCGTAAGTTATCTTTGATAAGTTGGGGGGAAGTCTGTTTTGTGTTGCAAAATTTGTAATTTTTGGAGGGGAGTTTCGAAAGAAAAAAAAAACTCACATTCTGCACACTGTAGGTTTAACGTGGAACTGCGTCGTCCCTCATTATGACCTTTGACTCAATGTCATTATCATTTCATCACACTGTAACTCCCTCCGACCTGGCTTCTTGATTAGGTCATTGTGAGGAAATAGTGGTACCTTGCGACACCTCTTGGTATTTTGGGGTACTTTTAGACTTGTAATCAGGTTGAGGGTAAGTCCACATGCCCCCCCGGCAGTGTAGTCAGATTGGGTGGGTACTTCCTGCCATGAGCTCATGAAGGCTATTATATTTCTTGTATGAAGTGGGATCCATTTTGAGAGAGTAGACATTGGGGTATATTGGTTTCTTTTCTCAAATTCCCAAGCCTATACACTGCCTGTACAATTTGAAAACAACTGACTCACCCCTCAATCACTTCAGTGACTGACACCATCAATACAATGGCCTGGTAAGAATTTGTGAGGGAGAGGGGGGGGGGGGTGTGGAGGACATCATGGATCCCTAATGGGCGTTTGTGGTGAGAACATCTAACACTCCTGTAGTGTACCACAAGTGTTCAACACAGCATCGTGGGCAAACTCTTCCTTTGGAGTTATTTTTTTTTAGGTCGTTTACCACATTCTCGATTAGGTTTACACTCTGTGATCACAGCCGTTACTATTTTGTTTCATTATAGGTGCTTTGGCACTTCCATGCGATGCAGAAACTGCTTTATACACGTGTTGATGTATATATATTTATGGTCTTGCCGCCCTTGTTCCTAGTAGCGAAATCCTCTGGTTGGACCGAAGTACATGACTGTTATGCAACTGGTATTTACATCCCTTCTTGGGAAATTTTCTTTCTGATTTTATTTTCATGTTATTTCACAGCTCGCAGTCAGATTTTTGTTGTTGATTGCTTCATTGTAACTTTTCAGATGAATTTCCCATGTAACATGTCTTAGAGTGTTATGCACTTGTCCAATTGCATAATGCACCCCTACTACCGAGACAAAGTGATCATTGCACTCTGGTGGGTCAACAAACTGGTACCAAAGACCACCCTGACAAATCATGAAAGGGACCAGCCCAACAATTAATTTGAAACAACTGCTAACCCCTCAGTCACTTCAATGACGCGACAAATCGGTACACACAATGACCCCCAATTGAGTCCCTTGCCCTTGGAAACAATTACCCTAACAATGATTCACCTTGTCCATGTGTGTCATGCATTTGATGAGAGCCTTATTTCAATAAACTAAATTCAAGCCCTGCATGTCATTATGCACTCACATGAATAATTCTGGGCAAAGAGGCGGCACAAATCTATTTCACAAAGCTCATATACTTTCCCTAATTGGCACCCGGCACGCACCTCCCATATTATGTCCAAACGTTTTTAACCACCGCCACATCGTCCTGTGTGATCAACCCACTCGCCCTTCTCAATAATAGTCACAGTTCATCACAGATTCACAAATCGTCCTGTTTTTTTTAATCCATTTATTCGACCTGGTTTGATGTTGGAGCAGTAGACACAGTATAAAAGGCGAACATTTGAACACGGTGACCCTTCAGCAGTTTCCGTTAGTCATAAAACGCCAATAGTCCCAGGACTCACGGCACAAAATGATGGCTGTCAAATTTGCCACGCAGATTTTAAGGGTACTACAGGTAACCGATATTTGGAGAGCTCAATCAACGACGTTATATTACCCGAAACAGGGTAAATAGCATGCAGTTAATACAGGCATAATGTGTACATTACCATGTCGAACACTTTATTTACAGTACTACAAGCCATTCAAGTGCATCATGTTGTTCAACCTCCTCTCCCCCCTCCCCTTCTCCAAAGGGACAAAAATGGAGGTGAGTTGATTTTGCAGTAATTGGCAACCAAGATGCAACTTCGTTATAAATGTCATGGGGGGGGGGGGGGGGGGGGGTTGGTTGCAATTCCAAAATCATCAGCCCTCGTTGTTTGCCGTCACCCTAAATAAAACACTGACTTCCTGCCCCTTAGTCACTTCAGCCGCACGCCAGATGTGTCAAGCTGAAAGCACGCACAAGCTGTCAGCACTAATTTAGGATTGTGGGTCCAGTCATTGGGAGAACTTGCATTTGCTTTTAGTCAAGACTTTCATTTCATCATCAGTGGCAAGAGGTTTTGCATATTCCAGTTCCCACAAATTTACTACTAACCTACGTACTGCTGATATTACCAAACATTCCTCTGACTACATGGCAATAATGCTAATATTTTTAGAGAAAAGTTGAAAGTATAGTTATAGCTCACCCTTGAAACCGGACTGGGTTCAGAGTTAACTTTGCAGCCACGTTGTTATCCACTCATCGATTGATGTATTTGTTCTGTTCTTTTGGAGCAGCAACGTCTGTTCGTGGCACTGAAATCACATTTTGTGGTAGGTTGCATAGTGATATTTGACAATGTGGCTGCCCATCACGAGCACTGGTTAAATGCACTTATTAAACGCCGGAAATATCTCGAAAAAAACCTCAACAATGCTGCTTGAGGTGTCTGAACACTCGCCAATACTTGGGTTGTAGAGTCAATACTCTGTGCCTCATTTTATTGGTGCCCCTATTCTTGCGATATGCTCGAGTTGAGGATTATCCATCAATTTAAAAAAATAAACATAGTCTGGGTGATTCATCAAAAAATGAACTGAAAAAAGCAAGGCCGTTGCATACGCTGCCAACTGTCCCGTTCACTCTTTCCATGTAATGCTGTGTTGACAAATAGAACACAGCAAGACTGTGACTGGTCCCAATGCTGGGAATAATTGGAAGTCCAATATTTGCTAGAGAATATTCACTGTGAATGTGTAAATAGGACTTCTCATGCCAGCTGTACAGTTTTTTGTATGTACACTTGTCATATGATTTGCATTGAAAGTCATGCCAGTCAGCTCTTGTTTCATGTTCATAGCATGTTTGTTAGTTACAATTTTTTAGGGAATAATAAATTGATCACTGCTAAGTTGGCAATTTTGTCCAATTGCAACATTTGATGCCGTCATATCTACCAATTTTAGAGAAACTGTTAAGAAATATGTCTTTTCCTTTGTTTCGCCTGAATGAAATTCAGGAACAGACTTAGTGGTCACTATGGCGTGTGTTTGTGTATTCACACTATGTCTCGTTGGCCAGGATTTCTCACAAACTCCGTGAGTCCGATTATGAGAAATTTTGTGTGTAGCACCGGGGTTGGGTGTACATGACTGATATATTTCGGGCAGCAAAATCATTAATTAAGTTGGGTAATTAGTTTATTTTATGTATTTATTGTTGAAGCTCGTTATCAAGATTATGCAAGAACCCTATGTGCTACAGTGATGTATTTTTGCATGTAGGGCCTTTGGTTCCTATCATGGTTCCCGAGAAATTTAGAGGTGAAGTCGGGGTCACTGGAGGTCATTCAATGTGTCCTGATTTGCCTATTTTATGGCAATTTTTGACAGTTTGTTGATTTCCAAAAACTTGTAGATGTTTTATCCCACTTGATCCACATCATTCTGAAGGTACAGCTGGGGTCAGTAGAGGTCATTGTAGTGCCTAATTTGCATAATATATTCCAATTACAAACTTTTTGTTTGAACTTTGCCAAACTCAGTAGTATGGTCCATCAACCATTTTTTTTGGATCTGAGGTGTGTTGATGTCCAGAATTTGAATTCCATCATAAAATAGCTTCTGTTGGAATACGCACTTAGGAACGAGTTAACCATATCTCCTGTGACGATTTTACTGATATTTTTTCCCCTCTCCTCTTGGCTGGGGACTGGGGGGGTGAGGGTTTCCCTAAGATATATTTTGGGTCTCCTTGACTTGCTGCATGGGGATAGTTTGCTGGTGGGGGGGGGGGGAAGGCGGGGGAGGGTGTTTGCTGACCCTAGCAACGGGTGGGGGGGGGCGGGGGGGGGCATGACCTGGCTGGCTTGTAAATAAAGGCAATATGAATAGTGAAGGAAATTATTTGAAAAGGCCAAGCAACCCAGGCGGCTAAAGGGATTTAGAACATTCAAGTTGGTTATGGGTCAAGACGTGAGTTTGACTGGTGATAAAACTTCATTCAAATTTTGGTATTTATGAGAAAAAGTGGGGGGGGGGGCATGATGAAGAAAAACATTAATGGACTTTTGTAATGAGAGTCAAACTTATTGTCAGTTATTTTAGGAATTAGGATGGTCTGCATGAACTATTTGGTTGTGTATAGTGGGTAGTGTAGGAATAATAGAAACCCCCGATCGCGCTAACAAGGGAGACACTTTGGCGATTCGCCTTGTTGATTGGTAGATATGACAAAAAAGGTTGCCAGTAGTTTGCCCAAAATCAGCAAATTATATGGAAATTGAGGAGGAAGCCATATCTCCCAACCGAAAATGCTATGAAACTGAACAAGTGATATTGAATGGAATGTTTCATTCTCTTTAACATATAACACCAAGAAGAGTTAATAATTTGGCTGGAATTTCCTTTTATGCGCAGTGTGTTCTTCCTTCTTTACGTACTGTGTCCTTGCCCCCTCCATATTTAGCATAACTTGCTGGGTTTGTGGGGGGGGGGGGGTTATTAGAGGGAGATTTCCCTTACCTTCTCAAGACTGATCTCCAGCATTGGTATTCTTATTGCGCAAATGTCACTAACTTGTGCAGTATGCCCACATACTAGCTAAGCTAGACGCCAACCACGCTAATACGAATTATGCCAGCCAAAAACGTAACAAAATGATAGTTATGAGCGCATAATTTACTCGTTTTCAACTACCTAGAGACCAAAGTTTTAAGACGATCTCCAGCAATTGTAGTTTATCACCTAGTGTCGATTCTGGTCTCCAAATGTGCGATTGAGGAGTTATACACAATCATCACTTGAGTGTTGGAAAGTGCAGCATTCATTTGTGCGATCGTCGTGGACACTACATTCACAATGAATGAACTTCATTCATGACCTCCTGAACCATTGCAAAGAGAGAGAGAGGGAGGTATATACACCAAACACATTCGTGCCGCTCAGAAGTTTCAGCATTTCTTGTGTTTTCATGATGTACAGTGTGGACACTACATTTACAATGAATGAGTTGGAAGAATAGGCCATCCAGTACTGTTTGACACAAGAGACTCCCCTCCTATTGAGACCCAAATTTTATTTTCGTTGGCAAGAGTTACCACATTTCAAAGTTCAGGACCATCACACTACTTTCATTACTATAAAAGTCATTGGAATGATGTGCAAGTACTTGGGTATCAAATATGAATGTACTATACACTATGCTGATAATTTATGCTGAGTACTAGTGGACAACGTCCGCCCAGTCCGAGGAGTCAAAGTGCATCTGATTGATGGAAGCAAAAGTTGCAATAAAATTGCTGTGGTAGTTGATCTGTACTTCCTTACCGTAAGTAAAAGTAGGGATATAGAGCTCTCTCACAATAATGTTTTGGTGCTAGTCAGATTTTGTGTCAGGAAGTCACCCATACTCAAGGAGTTGTTTCTTGACAGGTTATCTCCTTTGAAATGTTTGTGGCATTAGGGATTTTTTGTCAGGAATTCATCATTGAATTTGAGGGAGGGCCTGTTTTTTTTTACCACTATTTACGGCAGTTTTAATTGTCAGATACTAGAGTGATAAACCTACTAAGTCACACATTCTCAAGGAAATGTTCTTTACAGGTTATCTCCATTCAAAAATAAATGTTTTGACATTCACAGCACTTAAACCAAAGAAAAAAGATGTATTCCTACATTACAGATGACTGAATACCTTGTTTAACTAGAAAAATTCTTCTCATTTCTGGAGAAAATCATCTTAGAAGTGTGGAGCTCAATTGAGGGCCCCACAGTTGCCATTTAACAATAGAACCTGCTACCATTGTAATGGGATTCTAATGAATGTTTTTTTTCTTTTCTTTTCCTGTGATTCTTGAAGTCTATTGAGCAACTGTCCATGCTTTTTTAACTACCAACATTGATTACTGTAACTCATTGGCTGTCTTGCCTCTCTCCAAGCTATATCCAAACTTCAGCATATTCAGAATGCGGCTGCAAGGCTAATTATGCGCACCACCCACCATTCCAGTATAGGTAGGGCCCGTTCTTCAACATCTTCATCACGTAGCTCTGATGAGTCAAGATCTTGTTTAAGGTTCTCCCATCTTTGTTCGTAGCTATACCACTGGCTCCCCATCTTACAGCAAGATTACCTCTTCCCATCGACCCTCTCTAGTATGTCCCGTAGTTTGACAAAATCTCCTTGTTTTCCACCTTCTTTAACAAATCTGGGCTCGATCTTTCCAATCTTTGCTTCGTATCAAGGAATGCACTACCTATTCGATAAGGACCTCAGATCTATGTCAAAAACCTAGCTTCAATCAAAGCTCAAGTCATATCTCTTTTCTAGGGCTTTTCCTGAGGACCTGTAGTTCTCTAAGTTGTATTGTTCACACTTTAGCTATATAAATGTTTCATTTATTATTATTTTTATCATTAATTATGCACTCTGTATCATGAGAGGCGCCGCTGCCTATCGTGCAGTATGGGCGTTGCTGGACACCGGCAAATTCTTGCTTTTTCTTGCAAAAAACATCGAGAGCTCACCTTGGTCAGGCATGGAGGGCCATTAATTAATGACCCCCCCCCCCCCCCCCCAATCCTGCTTATCACCTTACTGATTGGGGTTTTGATCCCCGTCCGGTCATATACCAAATGACTTTAACCTTTTCAATACCATTGCCGACTTTAGTTGACATCGCCCCCCTTACCTCTGCAAATCAGCACTATTGGCGACCATAGTCAACCCCCTCTATAAAGGATTACTTACAATTAAAGAGATCGCTTATAATAAGAATATGAAAAACAATTAAAGCATTTTCAATCTTTTCACAATATATAACATGATGGGGGATACATTGAAAATTTGGAGTAAAAATCCACATAAATGTGGTCAGTGCAGCCAAATAAATCCTGTTTCAAAATTGGGGAGAAAGGCAGTTCCTGTCCATACATTGTAGATTATTAGGATACCTCAATATAGTTGCCATAGACAGATCATTCAATTCTCTGAATTTTTGATAACTGAATCTTCCCCCCCCGCTAAAATCCTCAAGGACAATTAAGTCTCCAAAAAAGTGGTTGTGTCTGGAAACAGAAAAAGGGCGGGGGCTGGGAAGCAATCCGAATGTGAAAAAACCAAAAAAACAATAGCCGGCACTGAAAGGGTTAAAATGGTATCTGTTGGCCTTAATCACTGAGGGCTAGCATGAGGTATTGGTGTAGGTGGAAAATGAGCATAAGCACCTGTAAATGTGCTGTCAATTCTCTCTCAGCAGCAGCACCCATGAAAAAATAATAAACAGAACTTTTCGGAACGAGGAGGTGTCCATGCATGGATGATGTCTCGTTAAATCTTCCTTACCTAGCTACAGGATGAGCTTCTGAAGAGCTGAAACATCCAGCAAGCTCATATTCTCGCACCACATGCCATCATTCTCTGGCGAAACCAGAGATTGACCCTGTGGCATTGAAACAACAACAACAACGTATCGTACTGCGATCTTATCTTTTCGATTCTGGGCAGAAAATAACCAGATCCTTTATCATGGCTGGAGAACCCAGCCATATTGATTGGAATACCTTTTCCCTAATATTCTTGTTTTGAGTGTAGGAATAATGGTAGCTTGGTGGTATCAGTGACACTTGGTAGGCAAAATATTCCGGGTTTGAATCCAGCAGTTACTGGAACGTTTTTTTCCCTAGGCTGGCTGTAGTTGTAGTTGGTTATGGGCACGGTTCCAAGAAAGTGCGGGTCCTGGAGTTCACATGACTAATTCTTCGATTAGGGCCGTAAATGGCCGTTGCCGGAGCAGGTTGGGATTGGTTCCACCTCCTCCTCGTTATCATCTGGAGCACTAGTCCAGAAGGGAAGGCGACTAAATCGCCAGGCTCATCCACAAGCCATATGGCCCAGGGTTCCGTCTAGATGAGTCTTAGTTGACTTCCTGAAACCTGTCGAAATCAAATCGATATTCACTCATTTCCATTTTCCAAGATTGTACGAATCAATCATACATTTTTATTTCAATATGGCTCCTCGCCTCATTTTGAATTTGTTCAATTATGGAAAGGATTCGTTCGTAACATTTACATCAAAGGAAAAGGGAATTGGTTTTTCATTATTTTTGCTAGAACATTGTTATGTGACCTCCTGGCTTCAGTCCTGCAAACCGCTGGATCTTCAGCTATAGCCAAAGATTTTTCTGCCCTGTTTGTGATTCGTCTCCCATAAACCCTATATAAGTCCACACAAGTGCTGCTCATTAAATTTTTCTTCTCCTTTCCCATGATCCCTGCAGATACAGTTTTTCTTAGTGATGGTCCACTGCGGTAATTTCTTCCTCTTGAAGGACTGCGGGTATCCCGTTTTCGTTTGGATCGTTTGATCCTATGGGTTCACATCTTCTTCTTCCTCTCCTTCACTTCTTAATTCTATCTACAACATCCCGGCGTACCTGAAGGGGACGCCAAAAACGAGAGCCGATAAGAGCGGCCACTCCTGCAAATTGGCGTTTACTTGTCCAATCGTGAAAAGAAATCTCATTCAATGCTAGTTTGGTGGCAAGTTCCATTCGTCCCCCGTTCTTTTTTTATATGATTTTTAGCCTCTTTGTTTATGCTGGAATAGATTGACATCGAGCTCACTACATGTGCAAGGTCTGCCGATTGGATCACTCACACAATATTGAAACCATGTCGTGGTGACACCTGTGTTTCACACATTCATATGTACCAAGGAAATTGTTGTTCTCATCTAGCCCCTGCATAGTTGGGTATGGGCAATGGTTTCCACGTTTAGGGTGTTTTTTTTCCTGGCACGATATCAGGCTCTGTACATTTACCAGTGTGTTCAATCATGTTTTTTTTCCTGCCTTGTACCTACGTAGAGTGTTGTGTTGTAAGATAACACTTGACCATCACTAGCCCCAGGTTCTTACACCCCATGAACAAAATTTATTTGCGTATTCGAAAACGAGCAAAACGACATAATAAAATAATTTTTTGGTTCGTTACTCTCCTGCCTCTCTATACCGGCAAAATTTGTCTTCATATTGCATATGTCTGTTTTATATATATATGCTATGGATAATGGTGTCACAGGTCATATCCGGTACACTAGCAGTCTGTGACGTTGCCACTTTGGGAACTAACCCTTGATGAAAATTACTCCTGGACACAGAACGTGCGATGAATTAGTTTCGTTTTTGAAGGGCGATCAGTTCCAAAATACGCTTTCACGATAGCACGGCAGAAACAAACCTATTCTAGACACCGAAGTGCTTTCGTGAATAAAATGCCGCACATGCAGCCGTGAACCGCTAATCTACGCAGGTGATTAGTAATTCTATTGACATTTAAGCTTAAGGATTACTCGTCCAGATAACATGGTATTCGCATTATGGAGGCATTTTCTCATCCATTAATTCATATTCTCAGCCCATATCAACAGACTATATGGGGAACGGCATGGAATGATAACTTATTTATTGAAAACTATTCTGATTTTTCTCATGATCATATTGAAACCTTACTATTCACCCTGTATTGAAGTTGTTTGTTTTATAAATATTTATACAGGAACAAGCATTCATAACTAATTATCAGGTGCCTATTCTTTTCATGTTATGTGAAATGACTCCAGAGAATGTTATTTTACAACAGGCAGCTGCGAATTGTATTCTGTTCGGACCTTGTGGAGTCCTGATGTGATAAATAAATCTAGTGCTTTGTCAGATTGTTCACATTAAAATAATTTGAGCTAAAAAAGTACTTGTTTGAACCATAAATCACCATAGCACGGACAGAAGACACAATCCTTTGGCAGCCTAATATTGCAATGAAACCAATCCAACAGTAATATACAATGTTGTTAATTTCGTAACATGGGAAGTTATCCTTAATTTATTTATTGTAAGAACAATATAGTTAACAAATCCAAGGAATAAAGTGACCAGGACCCTGTTAAAGGAATACCAGTTATTGACATATTCATCAGCGGGAACATCTTTCCTCTGGAATATTGAAACTGGTGTGAAAATGAGTTGTGGTGAAAAATTCTGCTTAAAAAAAAAGTCAATACATGTTCCTTAGGGGAGTAAATGCACATGCTTACTGAGAAATTAACAGTTTGTACTGTTTGCATACCATAGCTAGCACTTTTGAATGGGGGGGGGCAGTGGAGAATGATGATTAGGCTTTTAATACTCAGTAATCAATTTTTTCTGGAACACATAAATCGTAACAATTAGATGTGTTGTTGAACCTAACCTTTTGGTCTAACCTGTTTGGTACCCTGCCTCTGAAGGGTGGGGGGAGGGGGAGCCACCCCATGGTGCTGTGTTCCCTTCATACAGGAGGTGGGGGTGGCCTGCAGTGCGATGATCCCAGTCCTTTTAAGAAGCTACTGAAAGGGGACTTTGATTGGGTTGGCAATTACTTCATGACGGAGCATTGAACATTACAATCTTTCAAGAATATAGATGACAAAAAAAAAAAAAAAAAAAAGGCTTTGATGCCCTTCATCACAGGTGGCTTATTCTAGATACCACCCTACTTAGCTGCGTGCAGAGGTTATGTTCTTATGATTAATAAGAGTAATAAGGGTTTGTTGCAGAAACTGGGAATGAGATAGGTAGTAAGGGCCTAAGAGACTAATTGTACTCCTGGATGGAACATGGGGTTGATGAACTTCTCTATTATTTCTGCAGAATGGCGACACTTGGCTATGAAACGGATGGTGACATCCTGGAGCCGTTCAGTATCATTAAATATCAAATGTTACTCTGTAAACGTTCATTATTCGCTATAGCTACATGAATGATGATCCTGCACTGTTTCAAGAGGCACTGCCATACGGGAGCAACTGGAGGGAACGAGACGGCAACATTTGCATGAGGTCACAGTGAGGAAACCTTTCAATGACAACCTGACATTGATACTTCAATGTCCATTCAAACATCTATTGATGTAAAATTATTGTATGTTTCAAGACTATTCTCATCATGACTAAACAGTCTCATCCATTATTTGCCGGGTGTGGCAGGATGATAAAATAGTCCAGTAGGAGGACACTGGTGCGAGTGGAGCTTCTTGCTCCCCATTGGCCTAGAGGGTGTGGTTCACCTAAACGCACTGTCGCGTCACGCTCATGGGCCCCAGCAGGACTATGAATCACACTTCCTCGTACCATTGCATGTCTGATAGAGAGTAACCATGTTTTACTCAGAGGCCGGACATGATGAGGTTATAGTGTTAGCCATGATGGAGATTCTTGGGTCAGAGGGTTTTGAGGAATGTAATTAATGGCATTACAATCTTGTACCGGTGTTTTCGCATGTTCGTAAGTGACTAATCATCATGCCTTGTGTTTGGAATGTTTTGTGATCTTTCAACAGTATTGTGAGCTTCTGTGGTTTATACTAGTAATCTGCTGCTGTCTGGAGATATTAGGCCAATTCAGTCGAGGTAGTTTTCCCCTTCCTTCTGTTTAGGCGCACTTTAGATCCATGAGTCCAATGTTTACTGTGACTGTTGACCTGCCTGATGTTATTCTACAATCATTCTGTCACTGCCTGTGAAATTTGACAGGCTGTTTGGGGACCTGATATCATCATCATCACCTACTATGTAGGACATCTACTTTACCGCAAGCGTAGTGTAAAGGTTTGTCTAGGGGAGTGGGGGGGAGAGTTTGAGGCCTGGATCCAAGGGAATTGCACCCTCATTTAGAGTCTCACCCTCTTCCTCCCTAGTGGCGATAAATGCCGCCCCTTGGACGCTGCTGCACAATTTAATAAACAACAAGCATAAGTGTACAGCATCTACTGCACTGTGTTGAATTCATTGGTCACAATGGTTACTCAGAGGGGGGGGTGGGGGGGCTACCCCCTCTGTATATGCCATAAGGATGCCAACCAGCTGGGAGAAGGATGGGTGGACAAATATCTCAGGGAACGCTCCAGTCTGCAAGTCAGCTCCTCTACCATGAGGATTCTGATCAGAGGAGACGGATGTCCCTGTGCTCTGCCAATTCAATTTGGGGACTCCGAATCGGTGTACTATACTGGTGTGCTGCTGGAGTAGGCTGTACCCAGGAATGACTTAACTCTCTACGTCTTGAGTGTACCGCCACGCCACTGTCTCACTCCTGCCGTGTATGAGCATTGTGGTGCGAAGAGGGGGGGGGGGGGTATTCAACAGATTCAATAAACCTGTTAACAGTTGCAGTATACTGTGTACAAGGGTATCGTAAGGTCGCTTAGGTACACTCGTGTGGAATCACTTTTGCCCCATCACTGCTGCCCCCACCCCTGGGAAGTCTGGCTGGCTATCTTTTTGATACTCCTGGCAATAACATTCTCCTACCACTTTAGGAATTTCCCCCTAATACTTTACACAATAACTAACATTGTGAATAATGTGATAATTTGTAATAGTCCATGATTGACGGAACATATAGGTCAAATTTTGTCTGAACTCGATTGGCTGCCTGAAAGCCTATTGGCAGTGATGTGGACGAACAATATTTCACTTGTAAAAATGGGGACCTTGTGAGGTGACTTGCGAGCATCATATGCGGCCTTATTGGGAAGTCCCCTGCCCAAATGGTGGGCCAGGAGCAAACAAGCAACAGGTGATACTTCATAGTACGGAATATTGGAGGTAATATCTAATGAATTTTGAGTGTGCTGTCAACATGGAAAGGCACTATGCAAGTACCAGATTATATAATATAAGAGTGCTGTGCCAATGGCAGAGCTCACCTACCAGAAATGTGCAAGTACCATTTAGTCAATGATTGCACTGACCAACTTTTATCCAAAAGATTATACGATCTGTCCTATAGGCGGAAAGGGTGCTTGATCCTTTGAACGAATGGCTAAAAATGACCCCTGGGTATCCTTGATCCTCAAATCTTGAAACACCCCAGAGCCCTTACATCGGTGATGATTTGTCCTAGTTCACCATGATCGACACACACTGGGTAGGAAGAAGCAAGTTGGATGTACAACGCAGGATCACCATAGCTTGCCCAGCAGATGCTGGGTTTGAGTAAAACTTCAATTACAACAGGCCTCGCCCATTTAGCCGTAACTGGGTGAAGAGTTACATGATTTTGTGCACTAGGTCACAGTGGGTTGGTCCCATCCCAGTGTAATTCAATAATGATAGTTCCCATTTACCGAGAGACACTATTTGTTGCGACATCACTTTAACGTCGCATCCATCCTTTCGGGGTGACGCGAAATGATAATGCCTCATTTAAACTGTCAATGCCCCCTGCATTACATCCCGTGGTTGGGCATTGCTACAACGCGGAGCATGCCATATTATTGATCACTTAGATCATGAGGGGGGGTTTCTGAACCCCCCCCTCTCCCCTAGGCCCCCAATCATCAGGACAATATGGCTCTCATCAACACGCATCAAAAAAACAACAATTACAGTTCTATGTGGTATAATTCTCATTTATTTACGTAGTACCTTTAAAAAGTTTAGTTTATGACTCTCTTGATGACCCTTGTATTAAGTCAAACCCATACATATTTAATAGTTTGTATTTATTCCAGCAAGTCCTGTGGCAGCAGTCATTATAGTTTTGTTGAATGCCCCACCAATGGAGCCATGACATCTGACAATGACCATCTGTCTATTCCTATGCAGCCTGTTATACACTTATAAAGATAACTAACTGGCATCTCCAAATAACTTCTGATCATTGTATGAGAATTTGCACGAAAAGAACATTCCCCTTCCAATGATTTGGCACTATCGTAGTATCGTTTTCACACATCCTTTCAAAGTTCATTCAGCTTGGAATCTTCAAGAAAATGAGCATCATTGATATTGAAAATGTATGCCATGGTTTTACGATACCTCAATCTCAAGAAGAACTTAGTCAAATTACAGCACTCAAATCATTTCTATACTTGAGAAAATGGTGAGCAGTCCGATTTTCGAAGGAGCCAGTCATCCGCAAAAATGTTTTGCCACAGGACTTATTCCCCACGAAATTAACAAATTTTGACCTAATATAATAGACTTTCACAACTTTCTTGATTGTAGTTTTTGTATCCGTCAATACAATTAGATTACTACAGTATGGGTTTATTCGTTGCTGGCAAGGAGGACATGAATGAAGGCTGAATGGAACTTTGAGAACACGGAAGAGGGGTAGTGGGCAGGGCAGAAGTATGAGGATTGCTCGAACTGTTTATTGTATTTTTCCTTGGTCTATGTGCTCTCCTCTCTGCCAAGTAAAGTCCACTAAAGGAAATCGCCCTACTAGGTATCATGTCCTCACTGTATGTGTTTCACATCCTTTGGTAACATGGAAGAGTGGGAAATTCAGGGCAGTCATATGGGAATGAATACTATCACACCTGTTTTGATGTATTTTCTCGGTCTATGTCTCTCCGCCAGAACAAACATAACCGACAAATTACCCTACCATATCTAGGTATCACGTAATATTAATCACTGTCCCATGGGATATGAAGACAACTGTCGAACATTGCTAGGGCAGAAGGGTGAAATTCGTCATCACATCTATTTTATCCTTCAAGTCTGGCACAGGATGGTCCCAGATTACCATGTTTATCCTCTCAATTTGTCCATAAAACTCGCTAAGTTTACGAGAACTGTTCTGCATCCTCATACATAATGTTCAATTTCTATGGGCCACATGTCGCCTCACGCATGCAGCACTCACGTTCTGCCCGTAGACTTTTTCTCTTGGCGCGTTCCAATAAACTCTATCAATCTCGTATGCCTATTCTGGGTACATAGTGAAAGAGGGGCAGATAGGGCAAAAAATGAGATGGTAGTACAAACAAGAAATGGACACATTACCACACAGGGATACATTGCTATAGAGGGACTACGTTGCACCAGTTCTTGCCTAGGTGTTGATTATGACAGAACTACGATCCACACCATGGGTCAATGAACAACAAAGCTACAGTATGACCGCGATCACCGGCCGCATCAGAGGTATATGTGATGTCAACAGCAATCGCCTATCAGTGCTGGAGTCGAGCCTCTCAATCCCAAGTCCGTGTCATCAGTATCCGAGTCCCGAGTCACAAAAAAAAAAAAAAAATGTCGAAATCCAGTCCCATGAAATTGACCTGTGCTACTCACGAATTCAAGGCTACTTCGCTGTTGTATTGCCGCTACCCGGCAGTTTTAAATGCAGCGGCTACTAATACAATGTACGGACATAACAAGAACTTTTAAATAGGAGACTGGGCTGTATCCCATGGCAGAAGCCAAAGATCTGATTGATTCCAATGATTTACTCTGATCAGGCCGAAGATGCAAAGGGCACTAATGACATATTGCATAAACAGGTGAGCATTGTGTGAATTGATGGATTCCTCCTGTCTTAGACATCGGACATCGGAAAGTACGTGGGGGTGAAGTTGGCTATTTTTTTTTTTTTTTTTTTTGTTTTGAAACCCTTTTGGCAGAACAGTGTGCCGTATTAGTCTGTTGGACCTCTGTACGATCGTAAAGTTTCTGTAGTGGAAAAATAGGGGAGTCACACTGACGTCCTCAAGTTCTTTTGGGCCGAGTTGATCTTGAATGCCTTCCAGCACTGCGCCTATGACCAGAGGCATATATTTTTAATGTAGGGGGGGAGGGAGTGAACATTTTTGACAACAAGGATTTTGGGAGAGACTGATATCTTGTTCAAACCTCTGCATTCTTTTCAGATTTTTACTTGGCCATTTTCATGTATACTGCCGGATTGATGAGGCCAGCGGATCGAACCTATTCATGGTCAGCAAGTGTGCAACCTCGAGACTGCCACATATTGTCAGCTGTGAATCCTACACCAGGCCCAAAATAAAGGCAATACCTCCTTGTCGGTTCCTCAGGCCGCAACTGCCAAATGGTTGCACATCACAGTCCTTCCATTGCTGTTCCTCTTTGTGCTCGCCTTAAGTCTCCATTCTTCTCAGAACACAAACTGCCACTAACTCTGGGTGCTCAGAGACCAACTTATTGCTATCACAAGGGGGGGGTGTCAAACCTCACTAATTTAGCTCCTGCGTTGGCTTGAAAAGTTGAATGTTAAAAGTCTGGTGAGATATGGCTAGGAATGCCACCTATGAGGATACACGGTCATGTCACCTTCGCAGATCAGCTACTTAGCAAGAGTATGGTATATACAGTACTCTTCATATTCACAGAATTATAGGCATGTTATGGTGACTGACACCGGTAGGTATGTAGAGGGGGTAGCTTTCCTGCACGCCATGTAGTCTATGAAAAGATGTGCACAGTAGTCCCGCCTCTCAGTGGTATCATGGCGGCATCATCTCCTCTGGGGGCACCATAACTGGCGAACGAATGAGAGCCAACATGAAAATTTGGAAGATCATTTTCCGGATAATTCCAAGTGGTGGGCTGATTTGGTTACCAGGGACATATCTTTACTCGTTGTTTTCACTTCCTTCTGACCCTTGAGCCTGTCACTTTCAAGTAAAACACGTCGGCTACTTCAAAACAAAGGATTCATTTTTTAACTTATCTATGGGTTAATCAACATAATAACACAAATGAGACCCATCAAACCAGGAGGAATTTAGTTACCATGTTCGTTCACAAGCCAAAGCTCCCGAAAAGTCATTTTTCCACATTTCTTCTTCTTCTCCCATCTAAAATAGAAATAATAGGGTTATGTATATTTCCAAGAATTTCCGCTTTATTATACTCTTGAAAGAGCAGAAAAATAGCATTTTCTTGTACAAAACCAATGTACAAACCTTGAAGAAAGCCGCATAGCAGAATTTGACATTTGGAAAGCAGAAAATTCTTGCCTCTAGTTATGTACTCCTATAAGAAAGCACTGTTGATCCGCTGAGGTCAAGGAAGTTATGCAGTCATGCCAGTTGCGTATGTGTAGGGTGTGTATGACGACCGCTTGTAAACACTAAACAGGGATAAATGACCCACCTGGATGAAGCTTCATACTTGGTATGTGTTGTTCCCTATGCTGGTACTGAACCCGATTGTTCTGGGGGTCAGGTCAGAGGTAAACGTCCAAAACCTTGTAACTGATAGGTCCAGGAAATGGTTGATCAAGTTGAATTTGGCATATAGCTCCTTATAAGGAGTACAGGAACCCTTTATTTTTGGTCAGGTCAGTATTGAATTTGTGTCAGAATAGAAATTTTGAAAAAAAGTTGTTCTTGGGCCATTTGGGCTTGTAAACATGTTAACTCGTCCCCACCTGATGGATGAAGCTCAATTGGTATCGTGTGTTCCAGGCTGAGTACATGAACCAAATTGTTTTGGGGGTCAGGGTTAGAGGTATCTGAGGGTCATCAGAGTATAAGTCTGAGAACCTGGAAACAATAAATCAGAATGGTGGTCTGATCAGGTTCAAATGGTGTGTTTAGCTTCTTATGGGGAGTCAGGAACCCTATTCATTTCGTTAGGTCAGATGAACTGTGGTAAAAAAATAAAAAATTGTGAAAAGTCTGGTATTTTGGCCATTTGGCTGTAAACATGATACGCGACTCCACTGAGCTAATACTTGGTATATATGTTCCCAATGTTAAGTACATGAACCCTTTGTTTGGGGTCAGGTCAGAAGTCATCCGAGGGATACATAGGTCAAAGTCTTGAAAATCTGAAATCCGGGTGACCTTTTCTATCCAAGAGTCTAGGAACCCCTATGGTTGGTTGGTTAGGAAAAATGTGAATTTTGTCAGACGATATTTTGCCCATACTGGAGCTGGTGCATTCTCCTATTGTCCTTGTGTCTAGCTAGAGGTTGTCAGAAAAGTGAAGGAATCATTAAGCCTTTTTTGGCTTTCTAGTTAAGATTCATGCTTGTTCAGAACAAGATTTGAAAACTTATCATGATCACAAGGTTTACAGACTTTGACCTCTGTAGACCTCAAATGATCTTGACCTGATTCCAAGACGAGAGAGATCATGTGCGCATTATGGGGAACAACATATGAAATACGAGCTTTATCTATCCAGTTGGATCGAGTTAGCATAACAAACTCGTAAGTTGGACGCCATGGATTCCAAAGTTCAGCTTGATCAGACAAAGCATTTTGGATTTATCATGTTCACAAGGTTGCTCAGACTCAGGACAATTGTTTTGACCTAGATGACCTTGGAAAGGACACAAAACAAAGGGTTATGTACTCATTGGGAAACTCCCAAGGTGGAGATAATTTCTCATGTTCAAAAGCAGGAGTACATTACATCGGAGTCGTGAATATGGATACCCCCTTATTTTATACCTTCATCAGCATGAGTCAGATACCATGATACTCCGGTATTTTATGATTTGATGCAGCATCATGAGTATGTGACATGGTTCAACACAAGTGGCCCAGCCTCTAGCAGATGACATTACCATGGGAAGTGAGGGTTTCCCAGTGGCCATCTTACTTTCAGGGGCCCCAGTGCTCTGATTGGCGGAGCAGAGTTCACCATGAAAAAAAAAACCCCCCCCAATTTTTTTTGTTTTTTTTTTTGGGGGGGGGGGGGGGGGGGGGACGCAACGTTGATGAGAGTGCAATGCAGGAGCAATGAACGTTGATTGCCAGTGTGTACAACGCGTCTGTCATGATCAAGGTTACTACTACTAGTGGAATTACACACAAATTATACAGGCAAATACAACAGGATGGGAGACAACTTTCACTCAAAGAGCCATACTATGAGCTTCACGGGCCATCCGCAGTGATCTATCTCGTCAGTCTTGCTGGAGGACAAACCTACACATCATACTACTATATCGAGAGGCTACCTCTGATTGTCAGTGACATGAAGCCTAGCTCTACGATCATTGACGCGGCATCTGGGACAAAAGGGCAAATTGGCTGACTGGGCGACACAGAGCTATCCAGCCTGTGTCTCTATAGGGCAATGTGTGAAACTCATTTCATAAGGGGCATCTGATGTAGCAGTCAATGTCCAGAACAAGCCAGAAAAAATCACGGTTATTACTCATTTGTGGTTGTATCGCATTCGCCATTAAATCCTGATAATTCGTTTTATGTATTCCACAAACACATGAAACTTGCAAGACCTTGAAAAATATTTTTTAGCTCAAATCAAGCATTCATCTTGGGTTTCAGGCTCAGTATGCATTCCATGGAGGGCGTGCCTTCACTGTTACATGGGCGGGGGCTGTGTTTCAGAGGTCGAAAAAACAGTCTCATTTGAGTTAGAAGAAAAGTTAGAAAATCAAATTTCAATCAAATTCATGCATTATGTGAAGTAGAATACAAGAACAAAATAACAGGATTTGGTGGTGAATTTGCCCCACAAATGAGTGGAATATCGTAATTTTTCTGGTTTGCTCAATTGACCGCTAAACACAATAGTGCCCTAGGAAATGAGTCCACACATTGCCTATTATAGTACACTATTTTCTATATGCATGCAGTTAAAAAAAAACAACACCAGTAACCGCTAACAAACATGGTCAGGTAAAACCACCCCTAAACACAATCCTACACATCCAGGTACCACATGAAGTATATACATTATGCGTCATGGCCCAAACAAGATGAGAGCATGGCCCATCCAGGTTAAATTCAGTAGCCATCAACTTTTTTTCCTTTTTTTAGAAGAAAGGCTCTGTAGGCTTCACTTACACAAGGGTGGATTTTAGCTGGAAGCCGGCTCCATTTGGCGCCTGTCATGTGAGAAGGCTTGGGACCATGAGAAACTGCAAAACTCCATACATGTTGGGGAATTGTACATTAAATTTTCATGTCTTAGAAAAAATGGGAGCCTGGTTCATTCTCACTGAAATCACCTCTGGTTCTTAAAATTTAATGTTGCTAGGGCAAATGCCCAAAGCAATGTTAAGTTGTTTATGGCGATACTCGATAGGCAACAGCGTGATGTATGTTCATACTTAGGCACGTATAGTGCAAGTGCAACTAATGCAATGGGCAATTTTAGCGACCAGTAAAGCCTAGTGTTAGGTTCAGGATAGCAATATTCAAAGTGAGTTTGTGAGGCTCATCGGTTTTAGGTTTCAATTCAGACAAACCCTTTCTTACGGCACTCTGGAAATCCATACAACGGAGCGAAAAGTGGAGTATTCTCCAAATCTGGTGCGGTATCTGGAGCGTCACATATGCTGACCACATGTGACCCATCTTTGGAAATTGGGAAAAGTTTTCCAGTCTAAGCGAGTAGAATCGATCACTAGTTCCCCAAAAGAAACAGGCAGGTCAAATTTATTTTTTCTAGAAGGAATACCGAAAATTTTCGATAACAGCTATATGTTCTCAAATCTCCAGCGAAAAGTTCGACCAAATGAATATAGTTAGAGAGGTATTGGCCTAGGAAGAGTAAAAATTGATTTAAATGATGAAGATGTATTTTTCCAAACTTGTCCGATTTATGTTCAAACATAAGGGCTGCTCTCTATTTATGTTCTCATTAAAAAAAAATGACACAGGCTAGAAGATGGAGTTGTTAGTTATTTTATTTCGATGCGCTTGGTGTGCTTTGCTCGCAGGGAAACGTGGTTGTTTGAAAGTCGTTTACTTTGGTTAGGGAAATTATCTGTTATTCAGTATTTTAGAACATATTCTGGTGTCCAATTACTGTGGAAGATGGGACTATGTGATCGTTTTTTCAGAAAAACTAGTCGCGTATGTGATCTGGGCGAGGAGAGTTCAACATTCAATCTCTCAGGGATATGAACCTGGCCCAATGTTTATTTTCGCGGAATCGGTCCACTAAAGCTATAGGCCAACGTGCGGAAAATCATTTATCATAAGGGGGCACTCGTTGTTAGCAGGCAATAGAGCAAGCAAGAACAATCGCGATAGTCCACCTCATCGTGGTTTGTATCGCCACCCAATTCTGATATATGGTTTTGTCATTCTACTCACATAAAAAAATTGAAGAAATTCCGATTGAAAGCTGATTTTTCCAACTCAATGAGGCCGTTTTTCATGATCGCGAAAAGCCTAGAATTGAACCGCCTTCAACCTGGCATGATAAACAGAAAGCACGAAAAGACTAGGCCTTTCATTGAAGGAGATTGAGCCAAAAATGATTGCTGAGAGATGATGAGTTTGATGTGAAGTGACTGCACTAATGAGGTTGAAATAAACAAATATACCACGTTGTTTGTGTTACATGTATGATGTATACATGTACTCACAATTGAGCAGCAGTGCTGTGCTACACTGGATGCAGGAGCACAGCGACAGCTTCTCAGCAAGCGGCGTGGCGGTCAGGAATAGGTTGTGCAGGCGTGGAAGGAGAAAGGAGAACATAATTGACAAGATTAGCTGCGAGATGAACTTTTCACTATCGTTGATGGTTCACGGTAGTTTCTGGTAGATTGTTCCAATCTCATCTCAGATACTCCATCTTGGGAAGAAGGGAAATTGTAGTTGTAATTTGGTAATTTTAATAAGTACCAGGGTTTAGTAGCCAATGTGGTAAGGCAGTTGACCCTCGTTTGAAAGCTTTATTACACATGTGCTGGTCCAATAAGGATGAATCGGTATGAAGCTTCCTTATCAATTTTTGGTACAGACTGGGGGTGAGTTCTGAGAAATCGTGGAAATGGAATTTTTGGCCAATTCTAGCTTGTTAGCAGATAAACTCGACCCCCCACTGGCTGGAGAACCCCATACTTAGCATGTGGTTCTATAATGCGGACCAATGATCCCTATTGTGAATCTTGTAAGCATCCACTGTTGACAATGCTAGCTTGATCAAGATTGTAAGAGGATAGAACTAGGCCCCCATGGTTTATCCAGCATCACAAACGTCTCCGTTGGAAAAAGGAAAATAGGGTATACATCTAGCAAAAACCCACAACAACGAGCACACTGAGATCGCTTAGGAAAACAAACGCCAACAAGTAAACAGAGAACTTAAGAATGCTAGAAGAGCTTTTATTTCAAACCTCTCCGAATCCCCTGACACCAGGAAGTTTTGGAAATTCATCAAGTCCATAAAAAAGAACCCTTGAAGACGGAAAAACAGAGTTATCACTGACGCTGGTGAGAAAGCAGTCACCCTGGCAAATCATTTCCAAAGTGTTTTTACACGGGGACTTTGGAACTACCCATATCTCCTCCACCAAGCACGACCAGACATGTAGAAAGTACAATCTCCATAAAAGGCCATGTTGAAAAACTACTGAAAACCCTGAGCCTGACAAAAGCACCGGGTCCTGACGAACTACCCAACTTAGCCCTGAAATCTGCAGTTGCAGAACTAGCCCCAGTCCTTAATTCATTCCAACAAAGCCTAGATAGAAGTAACCTCCCTGAGGACTGGGAAAAAGGCTAACATCAGCCCCATTTTCAAGAAGGGTATTTTAAATCTCAACTCTAGTAATACGGACCAATTGGTTGAATGATCGGCGTATCTCCAGAAACATGTCATCGACAAGCCACCTAATGGAACATTTGAGCCAATGGGGATATCCTCTCTGGCACCCAACATGCTTCAGGGAAAGGCGTTCATGCGAAACCCAACTTATTAGTAAGTTTCAAGATCTTCGAACAAAAACATGACGATAATATAAACTACCGACCGGCTGTTCCGGACTTCAGTAAAGCTTTTGATGTTGTTTCACATCGCCACCTCCTTCTGAAACTTGATTTTTTTGTGGATCAATCAAAACCCTCAACTGGATAAAATCCTTCCTCACAGATCGACTTCAACGTGTTAATCGTCAATGGAAAAGTCATCACCATGAAACCTAGTACTCAGTGGTGTACCCACAAGCACAGTTCTTGACCCTCACCTCTTCATCCTTATATTAATCAGCATTGCCGATTGTATCCAATCCAAGCCGAGCCTTCCGATTATTCGCCGATCGATGACTGTAAATCATGTACAGGCTACTTCCAGCCACGAAGATGAACTTAAATTTCAACGTGAAATCAATAACCTTGTGCATGGTCTAATGACTGGGAAATGAAGTTTAATGCCTCTAATGTAGCAGTGAGTATTTCCCGAAACTCTGGTCCTTGTAACACCAACTATTCTATGCTTGGAGAAACCCTGAGAGGTCAAAAAAAGACAACTACCTAGGTATCTATCCTTCAAAGCAACCTGAAGTGGGACAGCCAGACCAACGTGGCAGCGTCAAGCAAACCAAGCCAAAATTTTTCATCCAGAGGAATTTTAACCAGCTGCTCACTAAGGTAAAGAGAACTCTCTACACAACTAAGTCCGCCACACCTAGAGGATGCTTCCCCAGCAATGGAACCAGGTACAAGACCAATATACGTATCTTACGAGAGTCAACGACGTGCATGCTATAGCATTTTTTGTGACTGGCGCATATGCACTCCCAAGTCGTGGTCCCTGACATGTGGCGTCCTAACTGGGAATCATTTGAAGAGAGACGTCGCCTCAAAATAACTACATTTTACAATTTTTTTTTTAATTATTCATGGAGAATTTGCCATTGACGCGAACCGCTACATCAGGACCAAAAACATAGCAACTAACCGCAGAGACTCGATCGAGGTCTTAACACCCCACCTAACCCAGCGCCTTCAATCCCTTTTTTCGTTGAATATGTGGAAAAATGGAATTCTCTTCTGGAAGCCACTTAGTGTACCTCTTCTGATCCTCAGAACGCCTAAAACAATCCCCAACTCTGGTAATCAACCACCTGCTCTAGTCAAGAACTTAGCCTTAGGAAGCCCTCCATATGTCCCTAGTGGATTTTCGGAGGTGGAATCCTACAAGGTAAAGTCAGGATCAGGCGAGGATCACTGCCTTTTGACTGTTATGGTTCCCTGATCCAATTTGTTAATTTTTTTTTGGTGCTTCTTCAATAATAAAATAACTAGTCTAATATAGCGCCAAACTCCAAACAAAAGAGTTGTTAATGCGCTTACGGGTGCTGAGAGGATGCAAGGAAACTTATGGACTGGGAAAAAAGAAAAGTCTCAGTGACGTCTGAAAGATTGATAGAGTCAAGAGACCCCAAATCGACAGGAAGGGAGGTCATAAGCGGGGAACATAGTTTTAATTGAAGCTACGGTACCATAGTTTTTTTTTGTTCGAGACCGGGGAACTGAAGTTTGATGTGAAGAGGGCGCGGAGCGAACAGGTCTGATTGTAGGAAAAAATTATGGAAAATAGGCTGAAGTACCAGTTTTGATAGCACGAAATGCAATGATGAGAACCTTATAGTGAGACGCTGGGAATAGACCAACCAGTGTAGCTCTCCTCAGAAAGGTGGTAACATGTGTAAATTCTAAACCTGAAAACCCACAGGGTTTAGCAGTGTTGAACTCTTTGTAAGCCGAGATAATTGGTATGGAAAGCCTCCAGCGTAGAGAATGTCCATGTCAAGCGACTCGAAATTACGGCATGGATAAGATTCTCAGCTGCTGGCCTATCAAGCTATTTACTAAGTTGCCCCACACATTTAATATGAAAACATCAAGACTTGCATATCATATTTGAAGTGGTGATCCATAGTTAAGTGAGGTTCCTGTACACCCAAGATTTGACAACAGGAACGCCTGTATGACGTTGGACCCAACAGTAAGAAAATTTGACGAGTAGAAATCAAAAGCCTTACTATGGAAAACAATTCACCAAAGCAGTTGGGGGAACGGCTTGTATTTTATTTTCTAGCGATCAGCCTTTTCGGAGGACCTTCAATCACGATTCAATTGGTAAGATTTCGAGCACTAGGGGTCAATTTCGCCTATTTAGCCATTTTGTTTTTTAGTCCACAGTTTTCACTCCTGCCAAATAGTCAGATGATTATGAAGTTGGTCAGTATTATCATGAATGATACGTATGTAGAATGGGGTGTTAGGTTAGATTTATAGGTCAAGGGTCATCATATGTCAATTTCAGTAGTTATGCCTTGACATACAGTAAGAATTGCTGCCATTTATCCGCTGTGCACTTCCTTTACCATCGAAGAGATGTAGATATGTTAGTAAAAAGGATGAATGTCTTAAAGTCTCAGCAAGTCATAAAGAGTCAATTTAATGACCAATTCAGGCACTCCGCTTGCCGCTCCGTCCGCCCTATGAACGGTAAATGCGCAGTGACCACTCTGGGCTAGGAAATTATGCCAGTTTCAGTAGGCTAGCCAGCCAGCATAATGCATATAGTTCGATGTTAAAAAGTTAAGTGCTATCACTATAAATGCCATAACAGGGTTTGGACATTTTGCCTTTCTTTTCCCCAGCACAAGGAAATACTTACCCCACAACAGCCTACTTCTGCTTTACACAGCCCAATCGACCCAGAAGGAGTATGATTGCCATATTTGGGGTGGGGCTGCGCCCTCCTCTCTCAGTGTCCTTGATCGTATCCAGAGAAAGGCCTCCGTCTCATCAACGATGATCAGCTTCCCTCCTCACTTGAATCTCTATCCCGATCTGCAGATCTGTATCATCTTTCTGCCTCCTTTACCGTTATTTTTATGGTCAATGTTCTTCTGAGCTTTTGGGGAGCTGTTCCTCTTTACTCGAGGTTACTCGCCAGACTCGCTCTTCTTCTTCCAGCCACCCGTTCGGTTGGCATCTTCCACGTCATCGCACGAAACCTATGCTCGCTCTATTTTCCTCGCACTTCGCGTGCCATGAATAGCTTTCCTTGGGATGTATTTCCTCCTGATTTTTGACCTCCAGCGGTTCAAGAGTAGAATCAACAAGCTGGATCTCTCCTCTTTTTTTAGTCCTTGTGCTTTGGGGTTGCCTTTTTGTTTAGGCGACTATGGGTTTCGCCCTTCTCATGTCACTTTGTTTAAAAAAAAAAAAAAAATGCTGACTTTGATACATCAGTTATCCAACGGTTGAATAAAACTTGATAGATATCATTCGAACAGATTGAAAATGACTCCTCACACCGGCTGAACAGGCTTCTTACTTTTTTCAAACTCTCCTACGTTTTTTACCACTTGCGCCTACACGGCTCATGTTTTTCCTGAAAAGCCTAATTCTCCTACTTTCTCCTACTTTTTTTCTAACGTTTGCTCCATATAGAATCCTGATTAATGTTTCTACACAAATTTCCCAGCATTCACACCAACCAATTTTGATAAATTCTCAGAAGTACTAGTCCTTGCAGTTTTCAATGATCACCAGGAACAGAAATACAGCTCGGCCTATCAGTCTTAGTCTGCAGTCTCCTGCTTCGCTTCCGGCAAGAAGTAGTTGGTAATCAGATGGGGGGACAGCAGCTGTCAACATAAACCAAAAACATAACAAGAATGAGAACAGCTACCAGAATACCAACTGTAGTGAGAGAGGCACACGACAACAGTTCTAGCGGAAAATGACCGAGTCACCACAAGTCCCTCGACCGACATGAGGACTTTACCGAAGGCACGGCTCATCATCACCCCTGCCCTTAGGAAAAGAATCCTGCAGGACCTTAGACTGTCCGGCTTCATCCTCATCTGCAGAAGCATGCGAGTGTAGTCCAAGCAATCCAGCGGACAGCAAGTAAGATGCCACAAGTGGTACCCCAAGAGGAAATAGATACTTGACAGATGAATGAAAATTCCAGCCCAGGAATCCCCGAGATGGACAAGGAGGCAGGGACAATCCAGTACAAGATACACCCCGAATAGACATTACTGGATACCGGTGTTGAATCATACAAACTCTTCTGTGATACTTCCTAATCTGGCCAGTCTCTCTTCACTATGTCTTGCCCATG